>OZ020517.1:24919897-25208329 GCA_963971425.1 Bryoerythrophyllum caledonicum | reverse complement strand
TCTGGCGAAAACCTGGCGAGGTTGCGCCTGAGTCGTCAAGTCATCCGCGGCGCCACATCAGCGGAAGGTTGGGTCACGCAACTGGCGCCGTCAGGCATGGTAGATAATAACTTATACTGATAGTTAAGTTAGATGAAGAAGAGATCATGATTTTACGCAGGTTAGGGCGGATCTATGAAGCACAACTCGGGTGCCCTGTAACTGATGCCAAAATCCCACATGCTACAGTGGCTGCTGGCGTCGCGGCGACGTGATGGAGTTTACTTCTTTTATTAGGGTGCAGGATTCGAGAGGGTGGTAGTGCTGATGTCACGGAGCGAGCCTTCTAATGAAACAGCCGTGATGGCTGGAGGGAGCCCTGACTTGGCTAAGTGTCGCGGCGACTTGTATGTTTTAGATTCGCTTCCAGGGTACAAATACCCTCCTCGTCCCTTCACTAATCTCTGCTTTCGCTCTCTTTCTCTCTTCTCTTGTCTGCAAGCTTTGGAATTCAGGTTGGTGTTTGTGATGGCTTTGTAGGTTTGGAAAAAATCCCTGATGTTGCGTGAGTGGTTTGCGGTCTTTGTCCTTGCGATCGCGTTAGGGAGGGTGATGCATTGATGTTGAGGATGTACATGATGATCGGCAGGTCTTTCCCAATTCAGTAGAGAATATACTGTTATGTGTTGTGGTGTAGTATACCTGCTTTGTTCTTGCCTGGTTGTGAGGTTTGATGTAGCGGCGATGGCTTTTTCCCTCGTGGAGCATGAATTGCCTGACAATTTCTGGACAATCATGGTTGCTGACCTTCTGGTTTGATCTTGTTTTCAGGTGCTCAAGATGGCGGCTCTTAAGATGTACTGCGCGTCTGTGGTAGTGGGGACGAACCTTGGAGCAAGCGTGGAGAGCCGGATGAGTGGGACAACTCTTGCTTCCGGGGAGTTCGTGGGCTTGAAGATGATGCCCTCGTTGAAAGCATCGTCCTTCGGCACCCGGTCTGTGCCTGCGTACGCAGCGCCATTGTCACACTTGGCCAAGTAAGTTCATCATTCTTGCGAAATAGTCATGTTGTGGTCGGAATATAATTGTATGTGTAATCTTCATATTTTGATAATTTATACTAATAATTGACATTGGATGCTGTTTCTATGTTTTTGTTTGCAGATGCTGGAATACTCTCTCAACCGAGAAGAAGACGCTGCTGCATGACATGTATGATCAGCAGAAGCAGAGCCCTTGGTATGATAATCTCCGTCGCCCGGTGACCATGTTGGAGCCTCTGATCAAAAGTGGCGTTCGTGGAGTCACCAGCAACCCCACGGTACCTTTTACTTACGATTTGGTCTCATGTTTATCAACATGAGTGAATGAAATCAACGGCTTACTTTAAATGTGATTCTTCTTTTGCAGATTTTTGAGAAGGCAATAACTGGGTCTGCTGAATATGATGACCAGTTCAGGTAATTTAGCCTTGATATTCTGGATCTTTGTGTTTAGATTCTCATATTTTATGCAGAGTACTGATGTGTTCCTTTGACTTGGTTGCAGGAATTGCATCAGAGAAGGCAAGAACGTGGAGGAAGCGTACTGGGAGCTTGTGATCAAGGACATTCAGGATGCATGTGACCTGTTTCTCCCTCTTTACCAGAAGAGTGCCGGTATTGATGGGTACATTTCTGTTGAAGTGTCTCCTCTGTTGGCGAATGAGACGCAACGGACTATCGATTCTGCCAAGTATTTGCACAAAAGAGTCAACCGGCCCAATGTTCTCATCAAGATCCCTGCCACGCTCGAGTGCATTGAGTCGATCAAGCAGGTCATCGCCTCATCAATCAGTGTGAATGTCACGGTAAGTTATCATGCCCACACACCTTTCAATTTGCAACTTAAGTATTTGCTGGATTGTGTCTGAAGCTATCCTGCCTCTAATGTACTATCCTTTTGTCTCTCGCAGCTTATATTCTCCTTGGCGAGGTATGAGGCAGTCATCGATGCATACCTAGAGGGGCTTGAGGCAGTTCAAGGAGATTTATCAAAGATTGCGAGTGTTGCATCCTTTTTTGTCAGCCGTGTGGATTCGTTGGTGGACAAGAAGCTGAATGCGATTGGCTCTGAGAATGCACTCGCGCTGAAGGGCAAGGTAATTTCAATGATTCTCCTTGTACCATGTGAGAGAATTTTGCTCATGAATGCTTGAAATTTGCTTTGTTTCGTTTGTCTTATGATAAACATGCTCAGTTAGTTTAAACGACTCATCGCACACTATGTATGCTAGAAGGGAAAGCTGGCATTGTCAAATTCAATGTGAGTGACTTTTGTGACTTTGTCGGAGTGTGCAGGCTGCGAATGCGCAGGCAGCTCTGGCATTCAAGCTCTATCAGGAGAAGTTTTCAGGTCCGCGTTGGGAAGCTTTGGCGAAACGTGGAGCACAAAAACAAAGAGTTCTTTGGGCGTCAACTGGTGTGAAAGACCCATCATACCCAGATACTCTCTACGTCAACCCGCTTATCGGCCCTGAAACCGTAAGTTTCTACTTGGACAGGACTTAGATACAAGGTTCTGTTAAGAAAATCTGTAATTATATGTTACGTACTCGTTCAGTTTTTCCAGAGCCTTACTGGTTCTTGCCTGTTCTGACTATTTCTTTGACATCGAATTATGTAGGTTACGACCATGCCTGATGTGGCACTGAACGCCTTTGTCGACCATGGGAGCGTAGCCAGAACTA
Source organism: Bryoerythrophyllum caledonicum (assembly GCA_963971425.1). Lineage (NCBI taxonomy): Eukaryota > Viridiplantae > Streptophyta > Bryopsida > Pottiales > Pottiaceae > Bryoerythrophyllum > Bryoerythrophyllum caledonicum. The sequence continues at coordinate 25,205,622 of OZ020517.1, read as the reverse complement.
TTGATGCTAATTTGCCAGAGGCGAAGAAGATTTACGACGCAGTAGAGGAGTTGGGGATCAAATGGGAGGACACGGGCAAACAATTGGAGCACGAAGGTGTCGCATCGTTCAAAAAGAGCTTCACTGACCTGGTCCAAAACCTCACAGGAAAGGCGGATGCTCTTGCGAAGAGTAAGTAATCCTAACCTTTAGAGGTAATCGTGTACGTCATCACTGGCCTAAGTTTTGATGATTGACTCAGATTCTCTTCTTCTTTCCGTTCTTTCTCATGTTCAGATGTATCGAGTATGTATTGTTCCGATGAATTTTCTAACCAGATAGCCTTGCGCTTGAACCTTCTGAAAGTGGCTTTTAATGTTTTTTTGTTTTTATTTGCAGCTATTTAAGCGTATTGATTGATCATCTGTTCCAGCGTACGCCTCAGATCAGGACCTAAGCTTGTTACCGTACTGATGCTTTCAGTGCTGTTGGTTGAGACTCCTGATCTTGACAAGCATTTGGCCTCTTTCCTTTCACGACGACAAATCATATATTAGAACTGCAATTTTAGGACCGAGACTCTGGATTGCCAGGGAGAGAGACGACCGAGGAATCCTCGTAGTGCAGGTTAGTTGTAAGTTGTGGTAAGGTGTTGTACATACAGTTCAAACTACACCGTTCTCTTTTTGTAATGTGGACCATAGTAGTTGATAATTGAAAATTTAAGTGCAATCTTTGTCCAACACACACTTGGTTGAATTTGAAAATGATGAATCTCACACTGGATTTCTATTTGCAAAACTGTTTTATGGAATTGGTAAGCTAAAAAGGTTTCCAGAACACCATGTCAGAACTTAGAACGTACAGGCAAATCGTATTCAAATAAAAGCCCGTCAACTTTCTAGCAATGATAATTTACAAGACCCTAAAGAAAAGAGAAATAATCAGAATTGTTAATTGACTGGAGTCATCGTCGACATCAAGAGCTCGCGAACGGGGAGTTCTGCACAGGTCCGTCGCGAGGGACTACAGGAACTGTAGGATGCGTCACGGTGAAGTACGCCAGAAAACCGATGGTCCCCACCGCGAGCTGGTAGATGGCGTCGTTGAGCATCAGCAGCGCCTGATCGATGCCGAACTCGTCGATGACGGCGTTGGCGTGCGCCTCGAACTCGGCGACCCGCAGGTCGATCGCGTTCTTCCACCCGAGGGCCGCGCTGGAGGAACGGAGGATGGCTGCGCCTTCTGGTCGATCGTGAGGGCCGGGGACAGCGCCGGGAGCTTCATGGCGGATGCGATCGAGGAGGTCGGCGAAGATGAAGCGGCCTGTCGGGATAGCCTTGGGTAGCGACATCCCGTACGGCTTGAAGTTCGCATTTCTATAAAAAGTCTCTGTTGCCAGAGCCGAAGTACCTGTCGCCGAAGACGTAGCATGGGGGAACTAGAGAGCTGGGGCCGGCGGTTACTGTCGTTTGCGACCGTGCAGATCGTGAAGGTGATCAGCAGCGCCATGTCCGATCGATCACCTGGCACCAGTCGGGCTCCTCACCTGGTAACAATTGATTCTAGTGGAATTCTGATGATCACCTCGCGCAAAACAATGTACACCCAGAGTGTTGAGTGTGTGCGGAATGGCGAAGTGAATGGCTGAGACGTTGCGCCGAAATGCGGAGAAGATGCAGCGACGATTGCATGGATTGTGCAGGGAAGTCTGCGAGTCTGCTTCTGGCTTCATATTTAGTTGCAGGTGGCAGTGTTTAAGCACTTGTGGAGTTGATAATGTCTGTGACTCGCAGCAGGCCACCTCGCCCGTCATGAGTTACGTGAGGTGCGAAACTAGGCACCCGCACATGACCAAACCAGGCTCACGGCTCACTTCAACATTCAACCTTTCTTTCTTCAATCTTTCCTCACTTTCTTCACCTTGGCTGATGTTGGCCTAGCTCATGGCTCACATACGGTATTTTGAGCCAGAGTGGATTTGGCTCACAAGCTGACTCGCATTGGCTGTTTGGAACGCTGTTGGAATAGTGGGCGTTTCGAAACACGTTTTCAAACACATCGAAACACGTTTCGAGACTCATCGATACACGTTTCAAAACGCACTTTGGACAATAAAAAATGCACTTTCGGCTAGATGTTTAACAATCACAAACTTTTTTGTATGAAACGTAGAAGGATATTCTTGTTATCATTTAGCTTTAGAAAAGTGTAACTATACTGTATAAACCTCCAACTCCTCTTCTCGACACTGCCATCGTCGAAAATTAAAAAAAATCAGGTCTGAATGCGCAAAATCTTAGTTTTTTTTTTTAAAACCCTAAAGGGCACATGATTTTTCACTTTGACTGCGATTATTTTTCAATCCGTATGGTCGAGAATCATAAAAAAAAAATCCCACATTATCTTGTATAAATTTAAAAGAAGATCCTATGGTTACATTCTCAAAAAGTTCATCTTGGGAGTTTTAAATCAATGGAGTAGAGATTCCTCTAAAATGCCTCGGTTGTTTAGGGGTTAAAAACTAGAACAGTGCTAGAAATGTACAAGATACTCTCAGGACAATGTAGCAGGATGCACAATGAGAAATCAAGAAGGAGGTCTGGAACATTGAAGCCTCTGGAAACCGTAAGTTGACTTGTTGTTTGGAAATGGCTTTTGAAATGAACGTTTCTGTACGTGTTTCATTGAAACTATGGTTTTACATATTGGCCTTCATTCCACTGAGCAAGCATTATATGACAGCTCACTTGGAGCTGCTTCACATTGGGCCAAGTCAAGAGGCCGTCCGTCAAAATTTGAGCCTGAACAATGGCGAGAGGCCAAACTCAGGCTAAAAAAATACATGAAATAACTTTAATTGAAGGAAGATGACAGCCTCTTGAACGAAGTTTGGGTTGGCTAAAAACGGCGATCCAAATTTGCACTCGAGAGGTTGTTGCTTTGGCGTCAAAACTCCCTAAAAGTGATGTCATGTTGGCACAATGGAGGGCGGTGGCCTTTGGACTTTGGCCTTTAGCCTTTGGTGTGAAGGCCAAGAGGCCAAACTTTGGCCATTCTTGCTATCTCATTAGTGGAATTCAACGGCCTCTTGACCTTGGTCTTGGTGTGAAGCGGCCCTTGGTTCGTGTGCATTTGCCTACTAGAGGAGAGGGGAAAGTCGGAGAAAGGGTTAGGAAGGCTCAATTTGTTTTGTGTCTAGACAATATTCAAGGACCAAAACATCCCAAGGACCAAAACATTGTAGGTTCTTGTGGTGTCCATTTTCAACAATTATCTTTTAAGACTTTTAGTGTAGATAGGCACATTTAAAAGCATTGTGGGAGTAGAATTTTCTAAATTGACATATGATAACAATGTTATGCTACTTGAAGTAGTTTTTATGGGAGGGTGGGCACTTTGGGCATTTTTTCAAGCTACTCAAAAATATTTGAGTGTTTTTTTACAACTAACCAATGTCACTTTCTTTGAGATATTACAAAAAAAGAATTTCAATAGTGCAAGAACTTCACACCTAGAGGCATCAAAGTTTTCCAAGCAACGTGCAAAAAAACCTTCATCTTCCACATAAATAGGCACAAAATTTGGAGATTTTTCATTTTTCTTCTTTTCTTTTTTCCTACTTCAAGAAAATATAATAATCTTTATATTCATTGTTTGGATTAATATTTTATATGATGTATTTTGTGATTTTTAAAAAGGGTGTTTTGTGTGATTTTCGACCCCTTTATGTTGCAAGGTTGTTTTGGATATGCTAAATACCTTCAACACACCTAAAATATTTTGGACAAATACTATACATCATATAAATTGTGATTGTATAAAGTCCCAACATTGCATAGTTAATTTATCAAAAACTTAGAGTGCTAAGCCTATTAAATTAGGGTGGAGAAAGACCATTAAACTTGTCTTCAATGCTACAATCTTCCAATCCATGTGGTCTTATATTAAAAGTGTGGTATGTTCATCCAATAGTACATAACAAGATTCTACAATTAGAAGTGGATCACTAATTGGGAATTTGTTATGTTGACACTATGATTGGTAGTTTTGAAGTTTGTTTTCCATAACATAGTCGTGGTCCTATAGGTCTGAAAGGAAATTTTTTAGTACTTCATTAAATTTTTAGATCTAAATATAGGCTACTTATTTTATGAACCTATAGGCAACTTAAGAAAGTTGGCATTCAAGGAGATTCTCAAAATGACATTCATAGTATTTGACCCTTTAGGGATGACTAGGCGTATTTTAAACCCAATAGACACTATTTGCGTCAAATCCCAAGGATTTCCAAAGCACTTCAATTGTGCGATTCACAGAAGTTTGGTCTTCCACCGCAGTTTTTTGTGGAGAAAGCTCATCTGCCAAAGTTGCTTTCAGCAAGCTCCTATGGTCATCAAAGCAACCAAGATGTAACCCGATTTCTACTTATTTTGGAGATGCTAGAGATAGATTCTACGAATTTTGTAGATGTAGAATCAAAATTGGGTCACACTAATTCCTCCATTGTCGCTAAAGGGTTAAATGATGGCCACCATTTTGAACCACTTCTTATGAAACCCTTACTTTTGACAACGTGCAACATATTTATCCAATTTATTTTTATTATCATTCACTTTTGCTAGCACCTAAGCTTGGAATAACTACTATGTATCTGGATTGCTATCTTGTGAGCCGTGAGCAGCGAGCAGCGAGCGGTGAGCACTGAATTTTATTGTTTTTTTTTCCACAATTTTTTTACAAAATTTGAAAGCAACGCCTATGGCCGTAGGTTATATTTAGTCTATCTTGACATGTGGAAAAAATCATATAAAATTCTACAATATTTGGACATATTAAAGTCTGAATTGTTTACAACTTGATGGTCTTAGAGCAACAATTTTTCTTCAAAATGAAAGGGGCACTTATGAGTTTGGTATTTAGGTTAGGGTAACGAAACAGGTTTGAATTACTCATTGGTCGTATTTGTATTTATTTCATTGAGAATGGAACTCTCCCAATAATTTCAAAATTAAAAGGATTAATGGAAGGCCATACCCTTACAATACATAGATGATACCCATGTAATATCAGGGCGATATCCATATAATACCTAGGTGATATCCATATCATACCTAGGTGATACCCGTGGTGTGGGAACCACCTTTAATTGAGAATTTGACATACTTCAATAAAAAGTGTTTAATACCGACGATTGCCTATGGTACGAAGCACATAAACACGTTCATGTTGGACATCGTACTATAAAAGACGTGGTGAATTCTCTAAATTACTACAATTTCTTATGAATTTCATACAGTACTCAGTTTTGTCTACATGTAGTACACATCAATACCTTGGTTTATGGATGGATCGAATAATGGAATAGAGTTGTTCGGTAATGTGTTAAATCATTCCATGTGTTTTAATTAATATAAGATGGGACATTGACATACGCACAAAAAGACTCCAACAATTACAAAGATGATATCAAACAAAAGTAGGCCCCATATAAAATTTTAAAAACAATCCAAATCGAAGAATTACGAGTCCTCCACCGGAAAGTCAACAAAGTCATCCTCGTCCAAATAAGGGGCACTACTGTTTGACCCACTACCATCATCCTCATCGTCTACAAACTGCCTTGCGATGGACCTATCACGGGGTGCCCGAGGAACACTTGGAGGGGATGATTGTGTTGCCATCGCACTTGCAACACCACCATCCCAAGGAGCCAAATTATATGTCCGCGGCGGGCTATTAACCAGCTTTGACAACCTTAACAACATCCCCGCCCGCGTTGTTGATGGTGAAGCCATCAATGACCTCGACCAACTGCAAAAAACCAAAGCAATTGTGTTGTTAAAGTCAGAAATAAAATTACAAATTCACCAAAGAAGTAGAGAACTTACTTACAAGTTCTCTTGCAAGCCGTCCTCACCTCTGGCTCATCGTCATCGAGCTTCAACGGGTGCTTACGAGACTCCTCATGTAGCGCTGGTGCCATTGTTGACTCCACCTCCACCGATCTCGGAATGAAGGGTCGGAGGACCCCCTCAACCAAATCCGGATTAGACTCCAATGCCAAGATGTGGCACTTTAGAGCCTTGCAAGCCTTGATTGATGCTCCTTTACAAGATAAACAAAATAATTAGTACTAGAGTTGTAATAGAATGAAGGATAATACAATTCGCCTTAGTAAGAATACTTACCAATAGATGTTGTCAAATCAAAAACTACGTCGTCCTCCTAGGTGCAAAAGTCAATCAAAACCTCCATGAGGTTCGAAGACTTCTCCCGCGCTCTCCGCCATGGCTCCATGGTGGTTCTTCTCATCGTCGGCGGGTCTTGTGTAATAAGATTGGTCAAGTGACCATCCGAGGACAGCTGAAACCCTTCGCGAATCTGCTTCACCCTGTCATAGAAAGAAAAAGGGGATGTTGACTTGGACTTTCTTACAAAACACTTCACCATGAAGCACTTGTAAGTGCGTGTGGGCTGCCCATCGCGCGAGAGTAGCAAGCCATTAATGGCTAATCACTTTGTCTCCTCGACGAACTCTGCCCAATCGCCCAACGAAAAAGTTCATTTGAAATGAACTTTGAGTCCGGATAAAACGCGATGAGCAGCGCTCCGTCACGAAGCAGCTCCCCGGCCATCTCAAAACAACGGTAAATGAAAGGAGATTCCTTCTTGCCTCTCTCATTCAGTTGAGTTGGATGCTTGTTCCAACTGGGCACTTTAGTGCCACAATGAATCCTTGGGACCGGCAACCCCTCCGGCACGTCTATGATCACCATGTCCACCAAACCAAGATCGCAAGGATCTCCACGCAAGGTTCGGAGCCTAGAGCCAGCATGCGCCTTCGCAAACAGCCGCAACTCGGTCCAAACCGGGGGGTAGTCAGCATCTTTGGAGATATCGTCAAAGAGAGGCATCATGGAGAAGGCACTTTCACACATCACCCACACTCCAACAGAAGAATCAACATGTTCGATCACTAGGATCATGTACACTATCTGCAAAGGCTTTGTAATGAGTGTTGAGGGCCGGCTACTGGCTGAGGGCAAAATTCCTTGCAATGGTGCGACCGCAACAGGAATGGCAAGCGATGCATCCACCCCAAATTGAGCCATGAGCTTCTCGGGTCTCTCCCTCAACACCAACGCCGCCAGCTCTTTGTTCCTCTCCTTGACTTCCTTCTTCAGTGTCTTGGCGGTCTCCTTCTCCACCCTGAGGGCTTCCTTCTCCGCCGCCTTAGCCGCCGCCTTCCCTGCCTTTGCAGGTACTGCCTCTTTTTCCTTTGGAGACAACTCTACATCCAATTGCGCAGCCATTGAGGGGACCGATGGAGGAAGCATCCCGTCATCACCATTTGAGACGGGTAAGGAGTCACAACGAGACCTTAGCTGCATCTCCTTGCCTGGGGTAGGATCAAAATCCTTCAACTCCAAGAACCAAAGGCACTACTTCAAGTGGTGATGAGAGAAGCGTCGCAACTACGCCTCCGTGAAGATGCACTGGACATCAGTGGGATCCGTCTACATATTCAAGCGAATCGGAAGTTGTTCAGGAGCATGGCTCCTTTGGCAACAAGCTCTCTCCAGAAGTAGCAAAGTAATGCCCTCTTCATTGATCTCTTACACTCGGGCTGTGTTAGAAACTCCTCGGTCTTCGTGAACCCAATCTTCTTCCCCATACATTGGGCAGAAAACGCTATGTCACATAGCCTGATGCACCACGATTTGATCCATGCTCCAATCCCTTTCACGGGATTGGGAAGTCCTTCCGTCTGGATGACAAGATTGTCCTCCTGGACAATCTCCACAAATTTCTTCTCACATTCGTCTTCCAGCTGAAACCAACCAAACAACAAGTTAGACAAAGAAAATATTAGCAATGAAAATCTACATTAACTAAAATCCGATGATATGGGAAACTTACCCCAGCCCAGAAGGCAGCTCTATCGATCCACCCCCAAAGACTTTTGTCCAAAGCTGGAGATTTTGGGAAGTGATACTCCTCCCTGCTCATCTTGCTCATGTTCCACCACTTGCACCAGTGCGCCTTGAACTTTAATGGCACCTTAGCGGTACAAAAGAGTTGTAACTTCTCCAATGTCATCTCCGACTTGAACTGATAAATGTCAAAATGGCGCAACACCTAAACTAAAGACACACAAAGTCTTGTGTCAATTTGGTATATATTCAAACTAATTTGGAATAAAAAATATAAGAAACAATGAATTGGACTCTAGTCAATAAGAAAACTTAAAAGATCAAACCTCTTTGAAGAAGCCTTCGCCATTGGCCGGATTGGCAACTGCGAATAGTCGATTGAAATTGGTCTGACATGAGACCTTCTGCACCGCGTCTGTGCACTTACTCACCAACTCAACAAAACTCTCTTCGCGGTCCTCACCATTGCCAGTAACGAGAGTGTCCTTGTAAGCGGACTTCTGCAGGACGACGTAAGAAGTCCCACGCAAGGACCTCCGTAATGCCAGTGCGGTCGTCTTCAACCCTGGATCTTCCCCAAATTCCAAAACTTGAAGAGCCATATAGTTACCATCACCCCTTGAGGAGGAGCCCATATACACGTCTCTAGTCTCCATTGGTTTAATAGAATATTAGAAACTCTCCCTCTCAAGTCTATGAACACCAAGGTGATAATCAGTGAAGCTATCAAAACGCAAGGATTCAAATCATGCATATTTCCACGCTTTCAAAGAATATGAACTATGCATGGAAAGGCAAGAATTAATCAGGACAAACTCGGTGCTTCTTAGAAGAGCTAAGGTACGAGAAAGAAAAATGCCCTTGCAACCAAATTTATACAAGGAATGGTTATTTCCGAGTTTTGAAAAATTTCAGTGTCCTTTGAAAACCACCTTCAGATTCTATAGTTGTTGTTCATACTCGTGAGGTATATTTTGCACATTGCTGACATGAGATTTGGGCATTGTCTTTGGCAGACGTCCTTGTACGAGAGGTTCAAGGCTACACATCCTAATACTAGTACAAAACTCGAAAAAAAAAAACCACACTCAATTTGGACCACGCCGTCGAAACAGTCAGCATTGTTCCTAAATCGGGCTGTCCCGGGGTTTCTGGCCATAACTCCTTCATTTTTGGGAGTTTTTGGACGTGTAATATACCGTTGAAAGCGTCTTAAAAACACGCATCCAACGGTATATCACATGGTATATTACTTAGCATGGATGATTTGTGTGTTTTCAAAAAATTCAGCGACCCTTGAGAACCACCTTCGGATCCGAAGGTGGTTTTCAAGGGTCACATAATTTTATGAAAACGTGGAACTCCGCGGAGCTTGAATGTAGGCTGCTGTAGATTCCATGTTTTCAAAAATTTCTGTGACCCATAAAAACCACCTTCGGATCCGAAGGTGGTTTCCAAGGGTCACCAAATTTTTTTGAAACATGGAACTCCGCGGAGCTCGAATGTGGGCTGCCAAGGATTTCCGTGTTTTCAAAAAATTTAGTGACCCTTAAGAACCACCTTCGGATCCGAAGGTGGTTTTCAAGGGCCACTGAATTTTTTGAAAATGTGAAACTCCACGGAGCTCGAGAGTCGAATGTGGGCTGCCGCGGATTTCCATGTTTTCAAAAAATTCAGTGACCCATGAAAACCACTTTCGGATCCGAAGGTGGTTTTCAAGGGTCACCAAAAAAATTGGAAACATGGAACTCCGTGGAGCTCGAATGTGGGCTGCCAAGGATCTCCGTGTTTTCTAAAAATTCAGTGACCCTTGAGAACCACCTTCGGATCCGAAGGTGGTTCTCAAGGGTCACTGAATTTTTAGAAAACACGGAGATCCTTGGCAGCCCACATTCGAGCTCTGCGGAGTTCCATGTTTCAAAAAAATTTCGTGACCCTTGGAAACCATCTTCGGATCCGAAGGTGGTTCTCAGGGGTCGCTGAATTTTTTGAAAACACGCAAATCATCCATGCTAAGTAATATACTGTGTAATATACCGTTGGATGCGTGTTTTCAAGACGCTTTCAACGGTATATTACACGTCCAAAAACTCGCAAAAATGAAGGAATTATGGCCAGAAACCCCTGGACAACTCGATTTAGGAACAATGCTGACTGTTTCGATAGCGTGGTCCAAGTCGAGTGTGGTTTTTTTTTTCGAGTTTTGTACTAGTGTTAGGACGTGCAGCCTTGAACCTCTCGTAGAAGGACGTCTGCCAAAGACAGTGCCCAAATTGCATGTCAGCAATGTGCAAAATATACCTGACGAGTATGTACAACGACTATAGAAGTATAACATCAGACTACAAAGGTATGTCAATAAACTAAAAGTATACAGCCTGACTTAGACATGTGAAAATATACCTTGTCTTTTTATACTGTGCAAATGAGTAGATAAGTATTACAACTACTTATACAAAGTATATTAGAGTATTTTAGCAAAGTAAACTGTGTTCCAGGATACCATAGTCCAGTGTCACAAGTATAGCTATAGACTATGTGGGGACATTGAATAACCTCAATAGTATTCACAAAGTGTCTATAACTCTACTTGAAGGGTGTATTGTGGAATAATCGAAGCCTATTGTAGAGGACTACTTTGGTATGATAACATACTGTAGGTGATGAGGCCGTACTTTACAAGTATATCACATACTAACAAAGAATATGTATGCGGACAAGTTTAGCAAATTGGAGTCTACCCCAGTATCAACAAGGACCACCCATGTATTCCATTGAATTACTGCTGTTAATTACGCACCAAAAAGTACCATATAATTATAACCTAGGGTACATAAAGATACAAGGAATGTGTATCAAAGGACTATTGGAATGTTTAACGACGACAACAACGGGATGTTGAAGATACTAAAAATGCATACTATGATAGTGGTCGAATTACAAATGGGACCACCTTGAATATTCACATATAACTAGAGAGGGTGCGGTGAAGTACCTCACTTTCAAACAGCAAGTGCGTTGGATGACTTTTGTACACTCTCTTTTCTACCCGTTTTCTCCTAACATCCTTCTTATTGGAACTGACGCTAGTCTCCTTAAACCACCACTCCTTCATAAACTCCCTTGTATGATTCAACAATCCAACCCTCTTTCTCCGCTCAACAAGCTTGAAAATCGACGATCCAGTGGATTGTAGGCTTTGCTATCGATGCATGGCTGCAACAATGTTCCATTTTTTTGTACGAAGGACCCTTGATATTGCACGTACTCTTGTGCCATCAACATTAATAGCAGCATCAAATAGTGCCTTCCTCCTCACTAATTTTTCTCTAGAGCATGGATATCTGAGGAGCTGCAATTCGTTCCTATAGGATTGAATGATGGCATGGTTAGTTTTCGCATCATCCTGGTCAGGGCAACACTTGAGCAAGTTGGGAACTATAATTTTGTTAGACAAAACTGACTCTAGGACAGCCTGTTGGAACCCTAAACCCTTGCCAACAGCTTCGAATTCCTTCAAAATGAATTCAGAAATTCGTGCACAGACTCTATTCACATCCCTACGTCCAGAATTGTTCTCACTAAAGTCCTCACCGGCAACAACCAATTGCAGCAACTGCTCCGCCAATCCGTCTTTCTTGCTCTTCAACGTCTTTGACGTTGAGCTGCTTTCTCCTTAGCTAGAGCAACCTCTTCATTGGATAGCCCACTAGGTTCAGGCCTAGCTGCACGCCTCCTAACCATCCTATAAAACTAACATAACAAAAGTATGAACTTCAGAGGATAGATGTAGGGATAATATACAACACCCCAACGGATATGAAAGTGTCAATAACTCCATTACCTGAATAATCGTATATACGGGCTACCAGGATTTTTTTTGAAAACATGGAAATCCATGGTAGTCCAGTTTCGAAGTTCGTTGAATCAAAATCAAGAGAATTGTTCACAACAAAGTGGACTATGACATACATGATTGTCGTCACTCCCTGCGCTAGTCGCCATCCCAACTCTGGAGTCTCCTCGAACTGACCTCGTCTCCACGACCTGTAGGATTTCCACAATCAGCATTATATCTGCACGCATTAATTAAAATAAGGAGAAAGCCAATGAAAGAAATTGGACATCATGGATCTGAAAGAATCGTCCAAGTTCGAGTTTATCCACGAAAACAAGTTTCCGGGTCAATCTGAAGGTAAAGTTTTTGTTTTTGAGATGTCTATTGATCGTCTAGGTAGTGGTATCGACCTTGTAAAGCGTATGCAAGCCGGGGGGATCTCCAAGATTGTTGGTTGATGTTTGATCATGTAAAGCGAGTGAAGGATTGGACTACCATGGCATGCCATGTGTATGACAGTAAGTATTGTAGAGTCATGACAATCGCCATGTGCATCATGCAATCGGAGGACGCTAAAGCCCAACAACTGTCCTAGGAGAATTTGAATGGCACAATGAAGAACCACGGCCTACAGGAGACAAACTTCAAAGGCTTTATAGCAGATAGCTCTGGAGCAAATTGGCACGCCGTCCGGCGAGTTTATGCCTCCGGCGACAAGGAAAAGCCTATGGATAACAAAGAACGAACTTGTTTATTTCATTGGACCAAATGTCTTCAAGGAGCCACTACAAGAAGCATTCTACCCAGCTTCAAAGAGCAACACATCGCCCTTTGCAAAATCTGGAAGAATGCAAAGACTCAAGAGGAGGCTGAAGCGCAGTACAACGTAATTCGTGCATGGTGGATGTCTTCTTGTGCCACAACCGAAATTGGCCATCGTGCTCCAGAGGATTGGATGGCGTTCTGGCACTTCCGATATCGACAATGGGGCGCTACTGTGCAACTTGTAAGCCCTCATCACCCATTACTTTAAAAAACTCTCATGTTCAATATAAGAGAGACTTCTGATCATTTTTATGACATTTATTGTACCTTCTCAAGATCTCACGCTTGACGAGAGAGCCGACATGCCTTCCTCCAACCTTGCAGAAACAGTCTACAACCGATGGCTGCAACAATCTAAAAATACAATGACATGTTTGTATGCGGCAACCGTGGACGACCTCATCCGTGCTTGCATGCAGATCACCATGTATCAGACATGGTTGAAGGGTGGTACGTTTGGAAGAAATATAAGAGAGACTTCTGATCATTGGACAAAGGTACGCTTCGTTTGCGGTCTGCGTAATGTTCAAGTGACCCTAAACTCATTGCTGAGGCTGTTAGGAACTTTCCTAGGGTTGAGGTCTACTAACCATGACGGACGGCTTAGAAGGAGCAAAAATTTTTGGGTCCACCAAGCGCAAGCTTGACATGCCACCTGGGTCTGCCCATGATTACCACAGATCTGATACGGTAAATTACTCTATCCGTCGTGATGGCCGAAAGGTGACTCGAGCGCGTATTGAAGAAGCCTTCACCAGACAAGACTTTGGAGTCGAGCATACAACATCCGTTTTGGAATCAGATTGTGATCCATCGAAGTGGCACATAGCCCGCCTCTCAAAAAGTCTACTAAAAAATGCCAAGCCTTGCAAGCTCACACTAGTTAAGAGTGCAATACTAAGGTTGGGCATGGCAGTCATGGGACTCTAGCCTCCACATATGCCGGTATGAAGAAAGATTACAGATCACCACGGCATGTCTCAGCTGAATTCTGGTTTTGTTCTAATTACATTAGTCGTTGTGTGAAGGGGTCGAAAAAACCATTTGTGGTTGATTGGCCAGCAATTCCAATGACGCGGCTTGTGAAATTTGACACTAATTTAACAGTGCAAGAGGTACTAGCATTGGAAGAATTAGTTTCCAGTTGCAGCAGCATGGAATTCTTTTACCACGAAGACAATTCCAAGTGTCTATGGACATGTCCCTTCCGCGGTCACACTTCCTTGTTCCAGTGAACCCGAATTCTTACCACACCTTTCGAAATGGCTATGCGATTTGTAGAACAATAGATGTTCCAACGACTGAGCAACGCAACAAGTGGTCAAGCGCCACTCTTATGAATAATTGTTACGTCTCCAACCTCTATGCCATACCGTATCCCGGATAGGGATGCGTTATCACTCTTCATACAGGAAAGAACAAGTCATATTGCATCACCTTCACGGACCTTCCGGGGTGTTCATGCCCTGATTTTTTTAAGATGCAATCGGAGACGTTGGGAAAGAAGGGACAATGGAAGTATTGCAAGCATGTCTATTATATCTTACGTTACCTTTGCAAAATGGATTACAAAGAGGACTTATTCATACATGCTCCAAGCTACAGCTTCAACGAAGTCATGCAAATTCTAGAGCTTGGGAACATTGCCAAACAAGAGTGAGAAATGCAATGATGTCGTATTTCTCAAAAAGATCTACGATCTTAGATTGCTAAGATGTAGAGTTGCAGAGTCGTAGACGTGGATGTGAATTTAGTTCATGTACTTATTGAGTTTGTTATGATTTGTTAATTGGCGTACTTCACATATACTACCGTACGCAATGGAGAGTGTTGTACTAGTAGAATTCAAAGTGGAGACTATCAACCTTTTCCAAAAATCCCTTTGGATTTATGTAAGTGATCCCATTTACTGCCCATGTGATGACCTTGTAATACATGCCACATGGATGATAGCCAAGTAATGCCTATGTGATACCTGTTATAAACCTAGGCAATATCCTTTTGATACCTATGTGATACCCTGCAGTATACCTTGTGTCCAAATTAGTGGATATTTATAAATAATATATTTTGTCGTGTCCAAACAAAAAGTTTAAACCTGATGTACAAGATTTGAATGTGATCATTCTAAATTTAAAGATATTAGATGTACGTTATAACCGAAGCACGAGAAGAGAAGAAGGCCCAATAGTCCAAAAAAATTGTTCCACAAGTGACCACGGTTATAGGATATTTACTTAATTTAGCAATTAGAAAAGAAAAATGCTCCAAAATTCATAGTTTTGCCCAAATTGCCGACAATTTCACATTTTAAAAAAAAAAACTGTGAATTTTTTCCAATTTTTAGAGTTTTGTATGCTCGCCGCTCGCCGCTCGTCGCTCACAAGATAGCGTCGCTGTACTATGTATGGTCATAGAATACAAAGCTTTATAATCCTTTTAATTTTTGAATTTTTTTCAATTTTCTTAATTAAAAAAGGTTTGCAACAATTATTAGAAGAAAAGAGACCACAAATATAAATTCTGGTTTTAGAATTTACATGGGCTAGTAGATTTGTTTTTATGTATACAACGAGGACCAAATCATTGCTTATGGGATTAATTGCACCACATTTCATCATATCTCTACGATAAAGGCATCTTCTAATAGTCATTAAAGTAAACTTGTAGTAGGGGCCTATTATGCATGTGTAAAGGCCTTGAAGCCAAGAAGTCAAACCATTTATTTGAAGCCTAAGAAATTTCATCATAACTTCATTTTTTAATATATTGAGGAAACTGATTTACTTTATAAACTATGATTTATTTAAATTTAACATTGGCTTTGTGATCACAATTGGATTTTTGGTGGATACTATTAACCAAATTTGGGATTGTGCCTTTTTGAATAGAATATTATATTTCAAAAAATTAGTCCATAAACTTGGTAGAAAGAATTCACAAAGGTTTGAGTCTTTTGACCAATGACATGCAAGGATAAAGATCCCTAAACAAAAACTATATCTCGGTGTCATGGAGATGTAGTATTGAGTGTTGAGGATACAGCTCACTTAAAGAAAAAAAAGCCTCTAGGGCCTTCATAGAAATGAAATCCCTAAATTTCCTTCACAATTTCACACCAAAAACCCTTCAAAACTATTAGTTATAGTGCAATGAGTAAGGAAGGAAACAAAAGATTGCATTTCTAGTTTTAATCATAGGATCTCATCTAACACTTGTAAAATGACATACTCACAAACTTTCTTCAACTTTGACCGCACAAATTGAAAGATTATAGTGTTTGAAGTCGAAGAAATGGTTCATTTTCATCCCTGCGTTGAGTGGATGAGTAGACTTTGACTTCACTTGGTGTCAAAGTTTTGCACTAAACAAGGTCTAAATTTTATATCATCATGCTGATCATGATATTAACTCCTTGTACACAAATTTTTAGAGGTAGAGATGGGGTTAAGCATATTCAAAAAAATTGTGCAACGAGTGGAGGTTCAAAAAGTGCCAATTCACGCTTTGATATTTTGGAAACAAAATATGTTTTAGAATCCAAGCGATCAATAAATGTGTGAGAGTCTTTGACTTGGGATAAACTGCATTTTTCCAATAAAGACAATAATTTCTTTTTAACAATATGAAAGGAATAATATTACTTGCTAGAATTGAAAATCTCAAATTTACTAGAGTGTCAAGGGAAAAGTTTTGGAGTTGCCCGACCTGCCCGCACTCAACAATTTTCTCTTTAACCCCTAAAGGACCACGACCACTTTTGCTCTAAAACCAGTCCAAAACTGCCACTGCCAAAATGAGACATGAAAATCACATTTTAAAGTGAATTTTGGATTTTCAACCGTAAGATCTTAAAACAGACTACTATACAAACATGCCATAAAATTTTGGTTGCAATCCACTGCACGGATTGATAGATTTTAGTGTTTAAAGTCAAAACAACGGTTCATTTTCTTCCCTGCGATGAGTAGATCAACAGACTTTGACTTCACTTTGTATCAAATTTTTCATTTGTACAAGGTCTAAATCTTTTACCATTGTCTTAAGCATGATAATATTTCCCAACACACCAATTTTTAGAGGTAAAAAAGGGGTATAGCATATTCAAAACAAGTGTGCAAGGAGTGGAGGTTCAAAAATTGCCATTTCACGTTTTATTTTTTTGTGAACTACGTATGTATTCAAATGATAATCCAAACGGTCAAAAAGAAGGTTTTCACCACATATCATTGTTGAAAAAATAAAAAGTGAAAAATATGAAGATCTCTAGGTTTTATGTAGAAAACATGAATTTTTTTCCCCCCCGTTGCCCGACAATGTGTGAAAATGTTTGACTTGGAATAAAATTCCTTTTTACACTAAAGACAAGAGTTTTTTTTGAAAATTTCCAAAGAAGGAAATATTCTTTATGTGTGTGAAAAATCTCAATGTCAATAGAAACGTTTGTCAATATTTTTGGAGGTGCCCAGACTCCCCACTTTTGGCTTTAAGTGGTACTAACTTTCAAACCACAAATCCAAAAAATAAAATAAAAATGTCTCCACGAAGCTCTTATCAGAGGAAATCTAAAATAAAAATTTCAAAGAAAAAAGATTCTTTTTCGAATTTTAGGAACCTGCCCAAAATCAGAAATCCCCCCGAAGGAGATTTGGTCCTTTAAGGTTTAAGATGGCATAACTTTTTCTATAAGTTTGATGAGAAATAGATTATACTTCCACGTACCTCTTGTCTTCTTGCATCTCAATACAAAATTTCAAGAATTGCAAATATAAATTGCAATCTTAGGAACGTGCCCAAAATTTGCAAAAGCCCACCTCATGACCTTTTTCATTTATGGGTTAATAGGCAATTATTATCGTAAATGTAATAGTGCCTAGTGGAAGATGTGAATTACTTTAATCTCTAAAGGACCATGACTATGTTTTACCAAAACTATTCCAAATTGCTCCTTGAAGATGAGATACTATGAGACTAATCTAGATAACTTTTTACTAGTTTCAACCGTAGGATCTTGAAGTTTAGTGATACAAAACTTGCAATTCCGTAAAATTTATTTCCTTGGATTGTAAGATACATGCATAAAGTGCAATATGATTTTCTCCTTCCTTGCACAAACATGGTCTACGTACTTTGATTCATGAGTCATAATACTGACATGTTTGAACACCAGACATTGTATAGATTTTATGGAACTATATTACACCTTGACTAAGGTCATTCCATACAAAAAATCATAAGTATTGGAGTATATAGAATAAGGAAAGCATTCTTGTAATGTATGAAACACAATCATTTTTTAAGTGTAACAATTTTATTTTCTAATTGAATGATTAATAGTTGAAGTCCAAACGATAGATGGTTCTATCATGTCTTCTTCTATGCAAAATAGATATTGGAAAAAAATGAAATTTGTAATTTCTATCCTTCTTTTATTAACCTCTAAGAAAACCAAGACCATGTTTCACCAAAACCACCCCAAAAGTGTTTTTTAAAGATGAGACGTTGCAAGCCTAATTGAACCAAAATTTTTCTATTTTCAATCATAGGATCTTCAAGCTAAATACCACAAGAAGACACTCAGAACATTTTGTAAACTTTGACTGCACGGATTGTAGGATATATGCATTTGAAGAGTGCAATATGATTTATTTTTTCCCTATACGGACAAGGACAACGTACTTTGACTTAAGGTAGTGGCATGTTTTCCATTACACATTGCATAATTTATATGGATCTATGATCCACCTTGTGTTAGGTCATTGCATGTCAAAAATTACAGTTAAGATAAGAAAAATGGATTTGCAATGACTAGGAAATTTATAGAAAGTAGCTATTCACATCAATTTATTTTTTAAATGATTTTCTTAAGATCTAAAATATGAACAATGGATAGATTCATTATGTCTTCCTCTATTAGAAGAAGAAATAATTTGAAAAAAATAAAATCCATAATTTCTACACGGTTTTAAGTAAAAACAAATGAGGATTGCCTAAAAAATTCTTCATAGCTATGCTCTTAAAAAAAATGCACTATTCAAATTTCTACAGTACTATTATTTAGCTTTGTAGTACCATGGCCGCATTATCCACTCTCCTTGTTTGAAATTCAAAACCATGTAACTTTAGTTTTGTGTGTTTGTCTTCAATTGTTTTTCCTCACAAAGCTACTACTCATCCACATCTCTAATATATAAATTTTAGAAATTCATAGCCAAATTGACATCGGTTTTAGCTATCTCAAATCACTAGAAGCCCACCCAAGGACTTTTGGTCTTTAAGGATCAAAAACAATGAGAGATATCACAAACTTCCCATCACTGCTGCTTGCTTCAAACAATTGCATCATTTAACTCTAGGCTGCCACTATTTAGCTCTGTAGTACCATGTCCAGCTGCTTCAAAGTCCGGCAGCTTTGATGTTTGAAGCTCCAAAGTTGTTACCTCTGTAGATCCAAAGAATTTACAAATTATTTTTGAAATTGAATTTTGGAAACATGCCCAAACTCTCTATTGTCCCGTGATCAAACACTTGGTCCATTTGATGGTTAGCAAAACCACATTCTCCTTCTTTTGTTTTCTTTATAATAGGATCAAATGTAGCACTTAACCCCCAAAGGACAAAGTGTCTGTTTGGGTGACAAAGTTTTTCACTTTAATTGCAATTATCTTTCAATCTGTATGGCCCAAATTTACAATGATTTTACCACATCATCTCATATAGTTGACCATCTTTAAATATTACCTCTCTATTGCATATGTTAAAATCCCATATGTGTTATGGAAATTACATTGTTAGGTGTTATATTTTAAGTATTATGACATGTTTTGCACTCTACTTCATTGATTCTACTTTTATAAGTGTTAAAGTTGGAAAACCCGGAGAAATTATGGAGCAATAAAAACACGCAATTAAGCAATTATGCACTTGGCCAAGTGCGCTAATCGGCACTCAAAAACCAAAATATTTTTCCCCCAATTTGTTTTTTTTTAAATACTAAATTCTTACTAACTCTTTTGTATTAATTTTTTTGGTTTGTTGTGTTACATGTTACGTTACATATTGCATTAAATATGTGTACGTACATGAATAATATGCAAAATATATGATAACCATTGTTTTAAACTTATGTAGAATACATGATTACTAAATTGGTTTTTGTTTTTTTAGAAACAACATTGTTCATGTACTTAAAATCTATACATACACATTTTGTATTATAATACAGGTTCAAAGTATCATACTACAAATACAATTACAAATACTATTAATAATATGCAAAAACATACATAATTTAGGTTTACATAACCACAAATAGAAAATGCTATACTGAAACATGCCATACCTGAATCCAACATATCAATCATACTATACTAGCCTCTCTTACCACCCTGAACATCGTGTCTGTTCTAGTACGGTATCACTTAAGGCACTCATTACCCTCTAGCAAAGCAGCTCCTAATAAGTGTTTCATGACATAATCGACCATATGAACGAACTCGTCTTTCTATATTGGATGATCTCCAAGACTAACAGATGCACACTGGATATATATGTAACCGCCAAGTTCACCGTGTTGTGTGTGCGTTATGCCATCACCATTATACTAAAACCCATCTGTAAATGACATCATTGATGAAAAGGCCCCTTGAAATGTGACAACATCCTCTGGTTCGCTACATCTTGAAACGTAAGACAATATTAGTTGTGTATCACTTCCAATACTTTGATGATTCATTGTTTTCTTACGTGTTTGTACTATCAAATAATGAAATACCATACTTTGATGTGAGTGCAACAAACCATTTGTGAAACAAAGCATTAAGTGTAAAGATATTAACTTCCAAGCCTTGAACATCACCAACGCTAGTAGAAGCTAGTTCGAGGTAGTTGAATAACCTTGAAGTTAAGCGGGATTGTGAAGGAATAGGACTCGGATGGGTGACCAAAGGAACTAGGTTGAAATTTCCTAGATCTTCTTGGCTTCGCCATGCAAAGCCCGCAGAACTTGGGGAACTCGGGAAGCGTTTCGCCTACGAGCATTAATTTTATATTAATTATTTTTAATTAATTTAAATCTCGGCAGATATGTGAGTGAAATTGAGGGGTGTATGCTCGCACATCCCTAGAGGTTCTGGCGGTTGTGCATGCCTCTCCGCCGCTCAAACTCTCCACCGCCACTCACGCACTTTGTCCTTCGCTTACACACTCTTTCCGCGACCGCTCAAACCCTCATCCCTCTCCACACAACTCATAGCCCCTCCCCGCGGTCGCTCAAACCCTCTCCCCTCTCCTTGCCGCTGCTCAAACCCTCTCCCTGCCGCTGCTCAAACCCTCTCTCCGCCGCCGCTGAAACCCTCTCCCCACCGCCGCTCAAGCCCTCTCCCCCCACCTCAAACCCTCTCCTCCACCTAAAACCCTACACCCTCTTCCCGCCGTTCACAGCCTCTCTCTGCCGCCCCTCAAACCCTCTCTCCCCACCTCAAACCCTACACCGCCGTTCACCCCTTTCCCCCCCGCTCACAGCCTCTCTTCTCCGCCGCTCAAGCCCTCTCCCCCCACCTCAAACCCTACACCGCAAGTCACACCCCCTCCCTTCACACACTCCCCTTTCGCCTCTCCCATACGAGTGTGCGCACACACATCCATGGAGTCCTAAACCTCGCCGCTACTCCACCCCTGCGGAACCCTAATCCGCCGTTGCTCACACCCCCTCCCTCACACTACTCCCCTCTCACCTCCATACGGGTGTACGCGCGCATACCCTTGGAGTCCTAAACTCGATTTTGTTGCCTCAAAACTGCAGAATCCTAAACCCGCGACCATCCTCAACCTACCACCACCAAACCTAAACCCGGGGCCTCTTTCCTCTCCCGTTCCCCTCCTCTCCTTTCCTACTCTCCTCCCGCTATACATATAAGGAGTGGAATTTTAGTACTACTTTAAATATCATGTATAGTGTAGGCACACTATGTAAATAATAAATGCTATAAGTTTTTACCATTGATTAATTACATCACCAAGTGCATGTATAAATGCCTTCATATTTTTGACTTCTTCTTATGTATCATGTGCCATATGGAATTTCTTCATATCAATTGGCAAAATTTTGTTTGGATGATTGCATCTTTTCTACATTAGAATCCTTATAAGCTATTGACAAAATTTTGTACAATGATATTAAAAAGACATTTATCAAAGTTCAACGACGTTCTACTGAAAATTTGTTGAAAAAGCAATTTAACATCTTGTTAAATTGACATTTTTAATTGCACACAATATAGATCCAAGAACTCTATTTTTTTTTCAAAATAGACAATTTTTTTTCAAATGTGGGATTTCTGGTGCGCCATGACCGTCGTGGTTCTAAGTGCACTTTTAAATGGTGAGTGCATAATTGCTTAATTGCATGTTTAATATGTAATGGAGGGCAATAAAACTAGCCTGGTAAAACAAAGTTTCAGGAGTGGATGATATCCAATATATGTTATGTGAATAAGTTGTGAATATGTTTGACTTTGGTTTAAACTCCGCTATTCACTAAAGACAATAATTTTTTTCACAATATGAAAGGAAATATTAATGCTTGTTAGTATTGAAAATTTCACATTTGATAAAGTGTCCTAGCAAAAGTTTTTCGAGTTGCCCAACGTGCCCAGGCTCAAGAAGTTTTTTTTTTCAAATGACATAATTTTCTCTCATAGGTCCAACAAGAATAGAAGATATATTCTTATGTACCTTTTGCCTTCTTGCATCTTTGTAGAAAATTTCAAGAACTGTAAGCATATATTGCAACCATGGCAACTTGCCAAAGATTTGCAAAAGCCGACCTCCGGACCTTTGTCATTTAGGGATTAGAGAAGGCTGACTGTATAAGATTAGAAATAGATCCTACAGTTACATTCTAAAAAAGTTCATATTGGCAATTTTTAATCATTTGATAAAGATTCCTTTAGATTGTTGTGGTGACGATGATGATTTGATAATACACAAACATGTTTATAATCATGATTTTATTTTGGCACAAAATGGAGTTTGATTGCATGAAAGAACCGAGCAAAAAACAAAACACGCTAGAACCAAGAGCACATACAAAAGCCTAATGAAAGTCCCTAACCCAAACTATATGGGTGCCTTGCCTCCTACACAACGCCTTGTGACAGCCCCAATTGGCTTCAAAATGCTCGATAGCTTTGAGCCTCTTTGATTTGGAGTTGGCAGTGAGGGTCTTGCCCCACGCAATCCTCCCGTAATCCATAAGGGCTTGCCAAATGACTTTCTCAACCTTGTAGAGGTTCCAACAATGTTGATTAAACACTCATTGATCATTTCTTGCAAGCCAGAGAGTCCAAAGAGCGATGCCTTTGAACAACAACCAAATCCTAGTACTTAACTCTTTAAACTTGCAAGGAAGCCTTGCCGCGAACAAGGCCTGCTTAAAGGACGGTTGTGCCCAACATTGGTGGGAAGTATTGCCAAATTTCTGCAGGATCTTCACACATAGTACCACATCACTTGTGATGGTTCACAGCTCAAAAACATGTGCAAAGTGCCTTCTTGCTCCCCCGTGTTGCAGACCGTGCATCTGTCCACAACCTCTGGGGAAGCTTGCTTCCGCTACAAATTCACAACAATGGCTTTTTGCCATAACTGCCAAGTAAGACCAGCTTCCTTGCCTACTCTCTCTAAGTCCCCCACATTTCTCCATCTCAATTGGAAGGTGTTCGGAAGGACTTCATTCAATTTCTTCTGAACCACATTAGAAGGTGGACGTTGTGCTCTAAGAATTTCTCGACCATACTTTGTGGTGTAGTTGAAAAAGAGCCCATCGCTCTTTCTGTTGCGGAGGATAGTTGTTCTAGGCACATGTAGCCGAGTCCACCCAACTTGGCTTATCCCTAGTTAGAGCGCTTCTTCTTTCAAAGTAGAGAAGTATGCCTCTCTTCCCCTCTCTTTGGAGATTGATGACACAAATTCTCTCAAGTCTGCCTTGAGTAATAATACTGTTGTGCCCCATCACCAAGGGCTTTCTGAGTAAAACGTCAGGGTTCTCAGCCAAGATGAATAATCTTGCACTTTCTCGCATGTTCTAGGGCCGAATTTTCCCAACTCTCCTCGTCCCACAACCGCCTAATCTGTAAATGTGCAAATTGGAGGCATGGTCATCACTTAATTCGAACACTCCCAACCACTCATTGCTCTTCGGAGGGTGAGGGCTTACATGAAGCTAGTAGCTGCCAATTTGCTCGAGTCGAGTGATAATTCTTTCCTAAGTCGGGCGTTCTTGTGCACTGAGCTCGAAACGCTCGATGGCTTCTGTAAAGTTCAAGAAGTGCCCTCCTTTTGCATCCATATATCCCTGAAGAAGTACATGCCTTGACGTGCCAAAGATGCCGCACGTTGTTTTAAGAAAGAAATATTTGTAGGGAAAGGGCCTCTCGCCATCCAGAGAAGAGAGATAAGCCATTCGTTAAGAGTAGTTGGAGGGATCATTGAGAGTTCATTCACCAACTTTGGCCAGGCCATTTTCGAATTGATCAACAACCTAGATCCGCTTGGTCCTTGGAACCCTCTTCTCATACGCTATCAAAGACTATGGGGCATTTGAGACCAGGTCTAGATTGGCAGAATGATAGCCGCGACTTCATGAGAGATGTAAAGTTAGACCGGATGGGCATGCATGCTGCCAATACCCACTTACACATGAGGGCGACCATAACTTTGGTAGGATCCACTACATTAAACTAGGCTCCTAGAGGTCTCTTACGGCATACCGTGTTCCATGCATCTCAAGCTCGAGAAGGATGGGAGGTTCCGGCCCGCACATAGTTCCTTTTCTTAGCAGTAACCTTTTTAATGCCGGATGTGCTTCCCCTCTAAATTTCTAATAGAAAAGTGTAGTAAGCACCAAGAAACTATTGCCAATGATCACTTTCGTAGTGCTATTTGCTTTAACTGTAGACCAATATTCTAGCTTCCTGTCAATCTTATCTTGAAGAAAGGTATCTATGTTGGAGGTGTTTAGGTCTAGCCCAGAGGTTGTTCCTAAGAGTTTTGATATCTCTCCATCCTTTGCTTATTTAAATTTGAGATTATTTATCCATAGAGGATGGGACTGACTATTTCGATTCCAGAGTTTATAATATCGATCGAGGAGTTGAAAGGCGCGTCCCATTTGGGCTAAGGGAGTTACTGATCAAAGAGTTACTGCCAACACAAGGAGAGATCGTAGATCAAAGCTTTTGGTTTACCTTAGGGCCCGGGCACGTGCTAGCTATAGTTTTTTAAGCAATGAACTGCATTCAAGACAGCCCGGGCTAGATCACATCTTGTTTCAGCTGGGTCCCGCCTCTCCCACGCCTAATCACTGCCCGGTCTCCCTACCCGCACTTGCATTTGAACTTTCTTCATTAGAAACTCATCCCCGAATTGAAGTTGGCTATCAAAGATTCATAGGAGATCATAAAGGAATCACTTTGTCTTTTGAACAATATGAATTATAAATCAATTGAGCCCTTTGGAGGAATCAATTAAATGCGCCTTTTTATTAAAATTTGGATAGCCATTTCATTTGTATTAATACCCATATGAACTTTTTAAACAAAAATTTAAGTATCTTGATGACACTATGGGGTATACTATCCCAGATATAAAAAGTAAATATTGGGTATTTAAAGTAATTGGTGGCTCTTTATAATAAATGACGGATATATAATCTCCCTCCTCCTATTCCAAAAATTGGTTTTCAGATCACACACAAAGATTTTACGAGAAGAAGGGAAGATGGTACACTAAAAGAAAGAGTAGCAGCTTGACTGCCATTGCTTTGCTTTGCTTTGTTGATGTGCCGCTTTTTATGTTGATTTGGCCATTCCTGTCAACATGAACATTCAATTTTTAGTTGTTTATGAAGAAGTTCATAAGTACTTCCTAACAATGCAACTAAATTTTTATTCAAAAGAAAAGTTATATCCTACAAAGACGATGTTTTGGGTGAAATGTTACCGCATTGAATATATGCAAAAGAAAACTGAGTGTCAACCAAATTGTACATGTAAATGTAGCAAAAAAGAAGTGACATGCTTTCCTTTTTAAATTTAATTCTCCAATGACTCTCCAATTCTTCTTTGGCCCGTCGATTATGCCAGGAGTTCCACTTGTATATATATAAAAGAATACAATGCTAGGACATCCGCCTGTTTCGTGCCTGAGAGTTTTCATCGGAGTGTTCTGGTTTGGATGACAAGGCCTTTTGGAATAATAACTTTGTCCATTGGATGTGCCTTTTGGAGGAATCCTTTTAATGTGCCCTTTCTTTAGAATTTTCCTTCATATTTAAAAAAAATATTGAGTTTTAGAATACTATTACGTTACACATACAAAGTGCTACATATACAATTCAAAAAAATTATTTCTACATATTGAATTTATTTGAATGAAATTACAAGGTATACTTGTACACCGAGTATATAAAATAAATGATGGGTATTTAAAGTAAATAATAGGTATAAAAGATACGTATTAGGTACATTGATTTTTGCATTTTTATCATGGCGATTGTCCAAAGCCTGTTGGGGACAATAGGGGATCTACTAGTGTGTGATTATATATATATAGCAAATATATAGAATTTAATAAAAAGAAACAATGTGATACGCGTCTAGTGGAGTACCTTGGTGAAATCTGGGGTGCACCATTTGAGATTGCATGTATGACATGCATCATAGCATGCTTCATGGATGGTTGGTTCATGAAAGGTTATGGAAGTGGGCAAAAGGGGATGTGGGTTGGGCATTGAAGCACCTCTTTTAACCCCTAAAGGACCAGAGTCTCCTTCGGGGGGATTTCTGATTTTGGGCAGGTTCCTAAAATTCGGAAAAAAATTCTTTTTCTCTGAAATTTTTATTCTAGATTGCCTCTGATAAGAGATTCGTGGACATATTTTTATTTTATTTTTTGGATTTGTGGTTTGAAAGTTAGTACCACTTAAAGCCAAAAGTGGGGAGACCGGGCACCTCCAAATTTTTTGACAAAAGTTTCTATTGACATTGAGATTTTTCACACATATAAAGAATATTTCCTTTTTAGGAAATTTTCAAAAAAAAATCTTGTCTTTAGTGTAAAAAGGCATTATATTCCAAGTCAAACATTTTCACACATTGTCGGGCAACGGGGAAAAGAACTTCATCTTTTCTACATAAAACCTAGAGATCTTCATATTTTTCACTTTTTATTTTTTCAAAAACAATATATGGTGCAAACCTTCTTATTGACCGTTTTGGATTATCATTTGAATACATACGTAGTTCACAAAATAATAAAACGTGAAATGACAATTTTTGAACCTCCACTCCTTGCACACTTGTTTTGAATATGCTACACTCCTTCTTTACCTCTAAAAATTGGTGTGCTGGGAAATAACATCATGCTTAAGACAATGGTATAGGATTTAGACCTTGTACAATGCAAAAATTTGATACAAAGTGAAGTCAAAGTCTGCTGATCTACTCAACGCAGGGAAGAACTTGAACCATTGTTTTGACTTCAAACACTAAAATCTATCAATCCGTGCGGTGGATTGCAACCAAAATTTGATGGCATGTTAATATACATGTCTATTTTAAGATCTTACGGTTGAAAATCCAAAATTCGCTTTAAGATGTGATTTTCATGTCTCTTTTTGGCAGTGGCAGTTTTGGACTGGTTTTAGAGCGAAAGTGGTCGTGGTCCTTTAGGGGTTAAATCTTGATACCCAATGGATACATAATTTGGAATGTGTTTAAGTGACATGATTCATGAGAG
Organism: Bryoerythrophyllum caledonicum; assembly: GCA_963971425.1. Lineage (NCBI taxonomy): Eukaryota > Viridiplantae > Streptophyta > Bryopsida > Pottiales > Pottiaceae > Bryoerythrophyllum > Bryoerythrophyllum caledonicum. The sequence continues at coordinate 25,178,244 of OZ020517.1, read as the reverse complement.
ACTTGAGGGAAGTGAGGACATGGAAGACTTAAAGGAAGTAGGGACTTCGGGGACTTGAAGGAAGTATGCACTTGAGGGAATTTTGAGACTTGAAGGAAGTGGGCACTTCCAGGGATTGGGCGATTTAAGGGAAGTGGAGACTTGAGGGAAGTGGAGACATGGGGGACTTGAGGGTAGTGGGAATTTAGGGGACTTCAGGGAAGTTGGGACTGTCCTTGAGGGTCAATAGGGATCCACACTTGGGTGATATGCGGACATGTCATCGTGAAGTCCTGCACTTCCGATATAGGAAGTGAACTACACTTGTATATTATATTGTATATTTTTCCAAATAGACATTCCATTTTCATGAGTACAGGAGAAAGGAAAAATAAAAGGAAAAATAAAAGGAAAAACCAGCTCCAATCTGGATATTAGTTGCTACAGTATCATGAGGACATAATAGATCATGTCTTACCTGGTCAATTTACATATAAAATCTGCCAGTGGCCACATACGATACAGTAGAGTTCCAAATTAAAAAAAGGTTGAAAATATCAACATCAAGTTGCATAATATGATAAATGTGCAGGATGCCAAAAAATCATTGTGCAGTGGTTCGCAACCCCATCACAGTGGCGCATTTTGCGTTAGAGTTGACATAATGGTAAATGGTGACGTTAATGCCTACGGTAACACCAGCTGTGGTTTACGGTATATGGTTACAAGAATAATCCACCACTGTCATAAAATTGCAGTGTTCAAAAATTGCTGTGTTCATTGCAGCAGTCGATGGAAAAATCAAAATCATGTCCGTTGCAATTTGTGGGCGCCGTTATGACTTCGGAGTCGGGAAGGTTGTTTACAACTACCTAAATACATCCTATCTTAGCTTATGTTAATCACAGCCTTTCTGGATACAGGGACGAATGAAAGGAGTGAGTAGATAATTTAACGCTCTCGTGGAAGTAAGACCCTACCACTGCTAAATGAACAAATGAACAAATGAACAGCTCAGATGCGACCCCTCATGCCTCGACATAAATAGAAACATATATGTCACGCGGTGCACAAACATAGTCTTGAGTAAGCCTGGCATGAGAAGTGATGAAGCTAAATAATCTCATATTCGTCTCGAATGCAGTTCACGTGCCCTCAGCTACAAGTTTCGAAATAAAAAACAACAGGAATCACGTGTCCTCAGTTACAAGTTTCGAAATCATCGGCGCTGTTTCTCTTCTTGCACAGTTGTCAGTACTTCCTCGAAGATTATTACAAACATGTTTGTCTGTTAACAAATCACCAAGTCATCAACTCAAAATAAATAAATAGTACAGGGTGTCTTGATCAAATGGCTTGTGGGAATACCCCAACCAGGCTTGCCATCAGGGTGATCATTACCTCCGAAATAGCCCCCCCAATGGCTCCATTCTGTAACATAATTCATGTAACATAATTGTCACAAGCTGGAAGACAGATTCTCAAGACTGTTATATTCGTAGGCCTACTTAATGAACACCGACGGTCTACTAGTAGACCACCGGTATTCTATAAATGACATCATTTGCCACCACTTACTGAGGTCATTGACCTATTCTCTTTTTGCAATCAAACTATGTTGTGTGTGCCAAAAATGAAAACAAATGGAAAAAGAAAGAGATCATTAACCTATTCCTGTATGCAAACGTGACTTCCGTGTGGATGGCGATGCGGATTAGAATGTGTCAGCTCTATCATAACCGGTCCGTCTTATTTTACTCTTGGCGGCATGGAATATGACGACCGAAGATTCGAGGAATCACTTCGACTGGTTCAAGATTTTTTTATTTTTTTTTGACACAAGTAAAGAGAGCCTTTACTGCAAAGGGGAGAGGAATTGGTTCAAGATCTCGGGAGGGGTACAATTCCACGCGCAACATTCTCCGGTGCTCGTGTTAGGCACGCTGCCAAGCTTGTTAACCATTTTAGAGGTCGCAGATTCGACTCAATTGTTGGAAGCAAGCCAGCGCTACATCCAGGGTTAGCATTGTGAAGGCTTCAGAGACACGAGGCCAGGTTTTTAATAAGAAGTTTCCCGTACTCATCTGATCATGTAGACAATAAATATGCTGCAATTGCGTACAGCGTTCCGACATCCCGGTATTTTTCGTACATTGGCTTGTACATGTATGGATGTTGTAGGTAAGGCACATGGCAACATATTTGTTGAATCAAACGATTATCAGTAGCAAAATGTTCATGATTTATTAAGATTCGAAGTTCTGTTCCGCTACTCCCATACTCTAATTCTAACTAGATACGGAAGGCAACAAACCATGAATGTACTAATTCAAAGTCATTCATTCTGCTCCAAGGATTGCACAAGTACACGTTGATAGAGCAAGAGTTGGAAACAATTCTGTTATATGAGTGAGTGCACTGCTTTTCCATGACAAGTTCGTCGCACAGATTGCGAAAGAATTAATGATGCAGTTTCCACCAAATGGGGAAGAAACTACGTCGTTTCTAGTATCACTACCCAGTTCAGCTACACCAAGTAGCTTTGACGCTAACATTAATCTCGCTATAAGTACAGCTATACACAGAAGCTGCAGCTAGATACAGATTAAGACAGTACCATGTTGCATTTGTTAAACGCAATATAAAGTTGTAGGGGGAATCATGGCTCCGGTGGAGTAAGATTTGAAAAAATCTTACAAGCTGAGGAGATGGGAAATAGCGAGCAGGAGGGCTGTCAAGGCAAACGAGAAGGTGACACCAGGTGCAGCGTGGGAGTCAGTCAAACTCGAAGGGGAAGGAGCGACGGCAGCAGGAGGTGGCGGGGGCGCCGCAACAGTGGCTCCCTTGGCGGTGACGGCTAACTTCATGCCCTGCGCGCAGTGCAGAGGCGAGCCGCAGATGTAGTAAAAAGTCCCGGCATTGGACAGGAACACATCGTCTTTACCAGTCATCCACTTGTTAATCGGGGACCTCAGGCTACACGTGTTGTAGTCCGCTTCCACCACTTGCAACACGCTGTGCGTCGCATTGCCGTATTCAAACACTGCAAAACCAATCCAACCGGCCAGTTCAGGAAACACATCAAAAAGCTAAGAACTAGAAGAGATTAAGTGAGGTAACCTACGCAAAGTGTCGCCAGTCTTGAAAGTTTGATTGGCAGCCCAGTCGTTGAACAAAGTAGACACATCATTCGGATGAAGGAAGGACCACTTCTGGACCGTGCCCCCCACGACGTGCTGCACGGCGACAGTCATGTCCAGGAATGAGGCCAGTACCAACACAAGAACCAACCCGTGCAATATCGTTGCCATTGTGAAGTACTCGTCTAGATACAAGTAAAAATCCACTCAAGGCAGACCAGCTCAGAGTATGACAGGCGACTTCTAGAGCTGGACCTGCGATGGCGAAGCTGGATATTCTGCACACGCCTTGGAAATGACACTTTGGCACGCACAGATATATGGCACCATTGGGACGAATTAGTAAACCGGAATTATGCAAGAAACATGCTGTCCAGCTAGCAAGTGGGATGCTACCTAAACCGACGTGCGTCTCGTGGAATGTGTATTTTTAGTCTAACAGTTGCAATGTGCGCAAGTGGCGCGGAGAGGGGCGGTGAGCACCGACAGAAACGTTTTAGTACACTTTCGGAGCTCGTCTAATCACGAGTATATAGTCTAGTCTCCGGCCTCCCACTCTCATGTCCTCTCAAGGCACTCACCTAGCTTCTTAGATTTATGCTGTTTGAGTGCTTGAGAGTGCTTTGAGAGTGTCATCGGTTGCTGATCACAGACCTCTCAGCAATCATCTCATCTGACGTCTCTGATTCGCAAAGTCAACATCACTAGGTCAGAGCCTGCGTCACTTCGTATAAGCTTTTCTCATGTTTAATGTGACCCATGGATTTGTGACACTTTGTACAAGTTCCGTTCGATTTACAACCGCACAAGTTCATAGCTGATGATCTAGATTTGTTGTACATTCTGATCATAGTTCGAGTAAGCTGGCTAAAGTTTCATGAACTTACCATTATTGTGATTCGGTTTGCAGGTTTGTTGATTCGTGCTTCTCAGCGTTGTGGTTGGTTGAACTATCAACATGAAGACTGCGATGTTGGTTGTCACTGTGATATGCGGTTTGTTAGCGTTGACGGAGGTTGCGTCTGCTGATGGATGTCCATTCAGCGCTGCTGGAGCGCGGCGTAACCTGCTTCAAGCGCCCCAAGCAGCTCCTCCAGTGGGGGCGCCGAAGGAGGCTCCAGCGCCTCCAGCTTCCACCCGCCCTTCAGGTGACGACGTCCAAGCGCAAGGACCCTTGAACTACGACTTCTATGCCAAGACGTGCCCCACGTTTCCTGCCATCGTGAAGCGTCAGGTTGCCACGGCGATCGCCGCGGACTCGCTCACCCCCGCTCAGCTGCTGCGCCTGTTCTTCCACGACTGCTTCGTGAACGGCTGCGATGCGTCGCTGCTGTTGAGATCCACCATTGTGAATCTTGCGGAGCGTGATCACCCGAATAACTTCACCGTTGGGAAGTACACTGTCATCGACGCCATCAAGGAAGAGCTCGAGACTGCGTGTCCTGACGTCGTCTCGTGCGCTGACATTCTCGCTGCGGCTGCCGCCGAAGCTGTCGAACAGGTACACACGCTCGCACTCGCAGTGTCTCCATCGTATGCGCCGGTTTGAATCCTTTTTGAGTTTCAGCTAGCAATTACAATCGCACTGACCACCGTTTCTACATGTTCTCAGGCAGGAGGCCCACAGATCCAGTTGGCATACGGACGGAAGGACGGTCTGGACTCATTCGCACCTGCGGCGAAGACCAACTTACCCGGCAGCATGCTCCAAGTCGGAGGACTGCTCGAGGTTTTCCATAACGTGGGACTTAATCTCACAGACGTCGTTGTCCTCTCAGGTGAGGAGCTGAAAACGATCACAAACTTTGACGTTTGTTAGCCAACTAGTTTTTGAGTCTCAATTCTTTTCAGGCGATTTACTGATCGATCAGAAACGTCATCATGAGCTCTGCATTCTTAGATTTCTCACTGTATTTGTTTGGTGGTTTCAGGTGGTCATACGATTGGACAGGCACGGTGTTCGACGTTCGCGGACCGGTTCGGCCCCACCACGACTTCCCCGTTCATGGACAAGGAGTTCGGGCAGGCGCTGGAGGCCTACTGCTTGGACGGCAACACGGTCGGGATCGACCGCCGGATGACGCTGGACCCGAATTCGACGACTGTGTTCGACAACGGGTACTTCCGGAGCCTGGTGCTGGGGCGCGGCGTGCTCACCTCCGACGACGTGCTGCGCAGCGACGACCGCACCAAGAACCTGGTGACCCTGTATGCCAAGGACCAGAGCGCGTTCTTTGCCGCCTTCAAGGAGTCCATGGCCAAGATGGGCCGCATCAGCGTGCTGACCGGCACTAGGGGCCAGGTGCGTAAGCAGTGCTGGGTGCGCAACCCTGTGAACACCGCTGTCACGCCGCAGGCCAACACGGACTTCGCGCCGCAGAGCACGAACTTCTGCAAACCCACCGACTGCCCGGCCACGTGCTCCAGCACCCAGCAGCGATGAATGATAAACAATCCATCAGCTCACTCTTCGCTCTAAGCATATACAATCCACCACCAATGTCCAGTAAGTTGTGCAGCTTGTCATGTGCATGGTGCATATTTCGGACTCAGCTGGAAGTGTGTACTCCACGTGGGTCTTGATTCTCGGAGAGGTCCCCATTGCTTTTTCAGGCCTCTGGTATGAGATTATATTAGGGCACTTATTGAACATTCCGGTGTAATTACTTTCTGGAGCCATTCTTCAGGTTTTATTATAAGAATCGTGATTCGTCAGTTCCTTCGAATAGCTATTCTGCTTGCAGTGTTGAAGATCAATTAGGGAAAGGGACGCACAATGGCCATTTGGTAGTCGACAGTGGTCTGTCGTGACAATTCGAGGAATGTCATGTTACTTCCACACGACTTGTGTGTTATTTTCTTTTTCTATAAATGCCACATCAGCATTGGCTTGTTGAAAAAGAACACTGTCCTGTAAACGTTTTTGTCCTGTTTACAGTCCAAACTCTATAAGTGTTCTTGGTCGGGAGCAAAAAAAATTATAACACATTATTCATACAATTTCATTCCGGTAATAAATAACAGTTTCCGAAATAACTTTTATAAGACTTCAAAACAAAAAAGATAACGTTTATAAAATTAAAGGACCAAAGTACAAAAGATAAGTCATAATTCAACTAAACTAATTGAAAGAAATAAACAATATTGTAGTTTTTTTTGACAAGATTCTTCCACCCAAGCTAATTGAAAGAAAATGTCTATACTGGTTTGATGAGAATCTTCTAAATGATTAGAAGAAACTTCCTTTTGAAGTACTTGAATGGTCATGATGTGTTATAAAACATCACTTGGTCTTTGTTCAAAATATTTCTTCAAAGTCTTTAGAGCATGCTCAGCAACACCAAATCCAACAACTTCTTCTACCACATCAACGATAGCTTCATCAGCATCAAGATCTTGATGTTAAGAGCGAAGCATATAAAAAAAATCCTCATTGGCGGGTTGATAGGGATTGTTTAAATTAAACTCCAACTCAAAATTAATAAATTCACGAGCATCCATGGCGTTGTTTTCCACAATACTTGATGATAACAGAGTGAGTTGATGAAGTAAAACAACAACTTTAGCAACTTCTTTCACACGCCTAGCTTCCTTTGTCTCCTTCTCAACAAGATTTGAAAGAATGCATGTATGATTTCAACAATTCTAAATTGTTCAAGTGGTCTCTCTAACACATCACGCCCTCTCAACCATTACCACAACTTGATAGACATCAATTGCAAATTCTTTCTCTGCAAAACACAATCTATTTGATATTGAATTATCAGTTTTTGATATTGGGCCTTGAATGATGCAATAATTCATGCATCCATAGGCTGAAAGCGACTCGTGGTATTTGGAGATAAAAATACTATTTGTGTCACCCTCCACGGTGAACCTATATTTAGCACTTGATACCAAGAGAAGTTATTAAGAAGCAAGATCACCTTTTTTTTTGCCAACACCATCCTCTTCTCAAAATCTAGTATAAATTGCTCAAAAATCTCTGTAGTCCTACAAGCCTTCTTGTTAGCAGCCCACTTAACTCCTAGATTTTTCTAATACCGAATATGTCTAGAAGTGAAAGCCCTAGGCTCTAGAAAGTGATTACTAATCAGCGGAGGAAGAAAAAAATGGTTCCCGTAGCGTTTTACAGTGAGCGCTACAATTATTCTTTCCTTGTATTTTTTTTTTCCAGATAGTCTTTTGATAGCCAAAGTACAATTTGGCTCCAACCTATAAAAATGACATGTCTCGTCCATGTTAAAAACATCATTGCTATTGTATTGAGATACAACAGCTTTGATCTCCTCCATCCTCTCCAAAACCTTTGTTGAAGTGTCAGCTGAAGCATCTTCTTTGTGACGCGTAAATGCCCTGATATTAAACCTTTTCTTAAATTTGCTTACACATTCATATGAGAATTGAAGCTCTTTCTTGCTAGGATCTCTCGGTAGCAAAGCATAGAATTGCTTTGCTGCAACTATCACCAAATCATGAAATATGGTTGTACCCCTCTCTTGCATTGTAGTAACCCAATTGAAAGTGGCTCGCTCTACTTCTGGACATTGTACTTTTTTCATGCACTTAGGGTCACCCAAATGGTCCACATCCACATTGTAAACAATTCCTTCCGATTCAAAAGTCTCCCAATACTCATCTGAGAAACTAAGGCATTGAATTTGGCATTTGCCTACTCAGTCAAAGCCTTGTTGTTCATTTTCTACCCTTCCGTCAACAACTTTTGATAATGAGAAATAATCTTCTACTTCTCCTTAAAGGTGAATTCATGACCCTTGCCCATTATGAACCTCAACCCAACATGAAATGCTCAAACATAAAATGGTGAATGAACTTAATGAATGAATATTGTGCCAAATAATCTCGTGTAGATTAATCTCCTTCACATAAATCTTGTGCAAATAAATCTTCTTCAAACAAACCTTCTCCAATTAAATATCCTTCAAATAAGCCTTCTGCAAATACATCTTCTTCACCAACTGACTCCCCACAGACACCCACCGACTGACCCCCACAAACCCAACCTTCAAACCTCTCTCCTAACTCTCTCCTTCCCCTCCCTCCCCCCACAGACCTCTCCCCCACTCTCTCCCTCTCCTCCCTCCTCCCACTCGCTTCCTCCCCTGCCCTCTCCTGGCCTCCCCCAACTCTGACTCTTGGCTCCAACTTTGAGTCCTTCCCCCGACTCTGACTCTCTCCCTCCACTCCCTTAACCGACTCCTGCCCCCACTCTAACTCCCTTCCGCGACTCCGAGTCCCTCGATTCTCTCCCTCGACTGACCCCTTCCCTAGATTCAACACTCCCTCTAGTCTCGATTCAACATTCCCCCACCTAGAATCTTTCTGACTCTTTCCCCAAACTGCTTCGAAGTGCTTCCACAAGATTCTCTAAATAAGAAAGAATCTCTAAGTTATGTTCAAAAGATATGGTATAATACGTATGTGAGAGAGTATAAAGAGGTATGACTTACATGTATTATTTTGTTGTTTTTTGCAACTTTAACACTTGTAGAATTAAAATAACAAAGAAGGGAGCGAGACATCATATAACACATAACACTTAATACATAACACTTACTAGTGTTAATAAGTGTGGTTTTTGGTAGGAGCAAAATTTCCTTAACACATATTGAATTATAACACTTATAGAAGTAACACTTATGGAGTTTGGACAATATGTGTTTTGCTAAAATTAGATCTCTAGAGATTAAACAAAGAGACTTGTTAGAGTTTTCCTTAAAGTCTATTTTTTGAAGGCTGGCCACCTTGTGTTAGCCAAAAAGCCCGCTACAACACCTTTTAAGGGACCTTATGTTCTTTTCTAATCACAGAAACAGGGTGAGATTTAAAAACGGAAATATTGATGGTGAGAAATCTCACTTTGCGTATTTCATAGACCATAGGTAAGCATTCCTTGAATAGTACTACGGTGTTTCATAGCTCCATCTAGGCTCCTAAACCTAGGTTCCGCATGCACATGTGTATGATTTCTACATCCCCATATAGCCTTCTCTATTCATGATTGCACCCTAAATCTGGCTAGACCATTACCTAGTCACCTAACCTTGTTGAGTCCTAAATTTTTGGAGGCCACATTCACGCCTACTAATCAAACTAAGGATGCATGATCTAATCCGAGGTGGCCATAAAGGGTACATTGAGGAAAACTCTTTTGTGTTTCCTTTTGTTTTGTTTTTTAAAAATTTAAATTACATCTATTTGTATATTTTCCCACACCGTTTTGTCTTGTAAATTGTGGGAAATCTAGGTCTCAGCGGTGACATGGAATTGCAGTAATGTGGTTGTTTAAGCCAATTCGGAGAGGTAGGCCCTCGTTTTAATGGCACCCTCTCATTTCTCTGACGCTCTCAGTTTAGGGGGTCCAAAAGCTTTTATGAAAATTTTGGGGCAAATTTGTGGCATGTGGCCACAAATTACTCTCCGAGGCCCCTTTTTCTAGAAATAGGACTCCCATCCAAAAATAAAATAGGGGCCACGTTTTACTCCACCCCCTCCTCCAATGGCTCGAGCAACAAAATTATTGAGATCCGTTGACATGTACTTGCTTTCTTGTCTCCAAAGTTGGAGGAAAGTACGCTCTACTTCCTTCCTCGGTTTGCTCAACGACAAAAAGGTGCTGTAACCCCTAAAGGACCAAGTGTCCAAATTTGGCTTTTTGAAAAATCGGTCAGGTTCCTATGGTGTCAATTTCCAACATTCCACTTTGAAATTTTTACTATAGAAAGACATTACCAAGAGCTCAGTGGGAAAACAATTTTTTCCTAAATTGGACATTTGATGAAAAAGTTATAGGGTTTTGAATTTTAAATGGGGAGGGCGGGCACCTCGGGCACCTCCAAAAACTTTTGATAGGACACTCTATTGAAAGTGAGATTTTGAGTACTCGCAAGTAATATTATTTCCCTTCATGTTGTCAAAAAAAAGTTCTTGTTTTTAGTGAAAAATAGCATACCAACCCAAGTCAAACATTTTCACACATTGTCACTCATTGTTGGGCAAGGTACCAAAAAAACTTCTTCTTTTCCACATAAAACCTAGAGATCTTCATATCTTTCACTTTTTATTTTTTCCACAACAATTTGTAATGTAAACCTTCTTATTGACCATTCAGATTATCAATCGAAAACATATTAAGTTAAAAAAAAATTAATGTGTGAATTAACAAATTTCGAGCCTCCACTCCTTGCACACTTGTTTTGAATATGCTACACCCGGTCTCTACCTCTAAAAATTGGTGTGTAAGGAGCTAATGTCATGCTTAACAAGATGGTAATAGATTTAGACCTTGTGTAGTGAAATTTTTTGACACCGACTGAAGTCAAAGTCTGCTGATCCACTAAACGCAGGGAAGAAAATGAACCATTTGCTTGACTTCAAACACTATAATCTTTCAATCCGTGCGGTCAAAGTTTATGAAATTTTGTACATGTATTACTTAATAAGCCTTTATTGAGATCCTACGGTCAGAACTAAATATTAAAGTTTTTGTTACCTTCTTTATTCATTGCACTAGAACTCCATTTTGAAGTGTTTTTGGTGTAAAACTGTCTTGGTACCTTAGGGGATAATTGCTGGCACCACATTGGCTGGTGTCATTGTAACTATTCCCATTTTGACTGTGGAGCATCACTTCTTCCAGCTATGGTATCATAGTGAAAGAAATGGCATGCTTTTCACTGTCAACTTGTGTTCAATCATAGCAAGAAAATGGAGTTTAACCCCTGTAGCCGAAGGCATTTTCACACCAAAAACACTTCAAAACTGCTCGTTCAAGTGCAATAAGTATTGAGGAAAACAAACACTAAATTTATTTCTACATCTAATAGCAGAATCTCGACTAACTTCACTTGGTGTCAATTGTTTGCACTACCTAAGGTCTAAATCCATTACCATTGTGTTCAACATGATAGTTCCTTACACACCAATTTTTAAAGGTTGAGGAAGGGTGTAGCATATTCAAACAAATGTGCAAGGAGTGGAGGTTCAAAAATTGCCAATTTATGTTTAAATTTTTTGTGAACTTAACATGTTTTAGAATGAGACTCCAAATGGTCAATAAGAAGGTTTACACCACATATTGTAGTGGAAAACATAAAATGTTAAAAAAATGAAGATCTCTAAGTTTTATGTGGAAAGAAGAAGTTTTTTTGGTACCATGTCTGACAATGTGTGAAAATGTTTGACTTGGATTCATATACTATTTTTCACTAAAGACAAGAACTTGTTTTGGACAATATAGAGGGAAATCTTATTACTTGCAAGTATTGAAAATCTCACATTCAACAGTGTCCTAACAAAAATAAATTGAGGTGTTAATGTGCCCGTTCTCCACATGTGAAATTCAAAACCTTATAACTTTTTCAAAAAATAATTGATTTTAGAAAAAAAATCTCTTCCACTGAGGTCATAGTAATGCCCTTCCACATAGGCACTACAACCTTGGTGTAGTGGTTTGGGTCATGGCACACCAGTGAGGTGGTTGTGAGTTCAAGTCCTATTGCCGGCATGGTGCCTACTACCATAGTCCACCCGATTGTGGTGGGGGGTCTCACGGCCTTATTGTATGGGGACCCACAAAGCCCTTGGGGGAGATGACATGTCGGTTGTCTCTAAGGCAATCAGTGTAAAGAAGCACTTAGTGTAGAAAAGTGTTTACCCTTGAGAGGGGCGAGTAGTTCTATTATACTAGCCTAGGTCCCATGGCCATATGCTTAGTGAAGTGAATGAACAAACACTATATTCACGCCGATCTCCTTCGGAGACCACAGTTCTTCTTCTTGCCCTTCCACACTAAAAATTTCAAAGAGGAATGTTTGAAATTGACACCATAGGAGCGTAACCAAACCTTCAAAATGCCATTCTGTGACACTTGGCTCTTTAGAGGTTAACCCCTAAACAACTATGACAATTTCACACCAAATACACTTAAAAACCGATGATTCTAGTGCAATGAGTAAGGAAGGAAACAAAACTTATATTTATAGTTTTGACGGTAGGATCTCAATTGAGACTTACTCACCACCATACTCACAAAATTTCAAAATCTTTGGCCGCACGAATTGACCGCACTTTGAATGCACAAATTTTGCACTAAACAAGGTCTAAATCTTTTACCTTTGTGTTAAGCATGATTTAAGTTCCCTATACCCCAATTTTTAGAGGTAGAGAAGGGGTAGCGTATTCAAAACATGTGTGCAAGGAGTGGAGGTTCAAAAATTGCCATTTCACGTGTTATTTTTTTGTCAACTTAATATGTTTTAGAATGATAATCCATACGGTCAATAAGAAGGTTCTTACCACATATTGTTGTTGAGAAATTAAAAAGTAAAAAACATGAAGATCTCTAGGGTTTACGCAGAAAAGATGAAGTTTTTTCCACGATTGCTCAAAATGTGTAAAAAAGTTTGACTTCAGTTTATTTATTTTTTACATTTAAAAAATAAAAATTCAAAGGAGGTAATACTCACTATATGTATGAAGAATCTCAATGTCAATAGAAACTTCTAGCAAAATTTTGGAGCTGCCTGGAGTCCCCATTTCTAACTTTGAGTGGTGCCAACTTTCAAACCATGAAACCAAAAAACACAAAAAAATTATCTCTACAAAGCTCTTATCACAGACAGTAGTAGAATTTTCATGCATACGAAGCAGTACACCGTTCCGTGAAGTTCCGTTGTGGCCTGATCGACTGCTCTGGATTAAGAAGTGTTTTCCGTAAGTGAAAGCACCAATATCTGCTCTTCAATAACTTTCCCTAAATTAGAAGATTCATGTCTACTTTGGTGAAACCCAAAATCCCACAAATCTGCAAACCTCTTCTGAAAGACACCACCACAACCCTTCACCTTCAGTCATCCCAAGCTCACGAAAAAACACAAGATGGGCAACATGCTCAATTCACCTAGCAGTAGGCGAGGTGTTGTGAGGCGAAGTGCAAGGCGAAGGGTTTCGTGAGATGCCTAGGTTTCGGTCGCTGCTGCATTTGCTCTTGCGAGCTGCGCGAGGGTTTGAGTGGCTGCTGCTGCATTTGCTCCGACATGAACTGGGGTTTCGGTGGCGGTTGTATTTGCTGCGACGACATCGTCGTTGAAGGGCGGTGGATATCGACCCAGGTATCGGGGAAAGAAGAAAGTCTACAAAAGAGCTGCTCGGCCAGGACACCGCCCACACAACAAAGGACGCAACAACCGTAGCAACGAATTATAGAGATCTGTTATGGACGATCTGTTATTCACGGAACGGTGTAATGCTTCGTATGCATGAGTGACGGCATAGATTGGGATAAGAAGATTATGGTAATTGAAGATTGACGTGATGCTCACCACAATTTTTTCTGCGGCTTTGCAAATCCTGTCAACTTTGTCTGATAAGCCCTTGCTATTAAATAATGTCTCAACAACGCTCAAACGATTAGAATGACCGGAAACTGTAAGCACATAGACTAACTACACGGAACAAAGTTTAATTACTTGCAGGAGCTTTCCACTAATTAATGCTCAGTGCATCACTTGTAACCAAGTCTTAAAACCGAGCAAGGTTAAAAATGCTTACACAATGCCTGTGATTTCACATTCAGAAAACACCTTCTTGGTGTTCATCATCGGTCCATTACAGGTGTAGATCCCCGCACCTTGAAGCTCTTTCAGGTCTCCCGCGTTGATCCCCAGTGCAATGACTGTTCCAAGATGTGATAGATTAATGAACAAGACATTGGTGAATAATCGAAGTTAGAAATTGTGCACCTCGAGAACCTGAAGACGTGAGCGTTTCGGTGGCGCCTGCGTTTGCTCCGACGAGCTGCGCGAGGGTTTCGGAGGCTGCTGGGTTTGCTGCGACATGGACTGAGGTTTCGGTGGTGGTTTGCTTCGATGTGAAGTGCGGGAGACGACGACGACGTTGTCGCTTGAGGGCGGCGGGTATTGACCCAGGTATCGGGGGAAGAAGTTTACAAAGGAGCTGCCCGCCCAGGGACCCGGCCCGCACAACAAATGGGGCAACGACCGTCGCAGCGGATTAAAGAGATCCGTCCATAGCCGATATGTTCCATGGCGTGATAAATTGGATAACCTATGACCGGCGCTTCCCCTTAGCAAACGATGTGGGTCGCTGTTTGTCATTTTGTAGGTATATAAACATTGGAAAGGCAACCGATTGTACTGTACACTTGTATTAACTTGTAGCCACTTTGAAACACGTGCTCTTGAATTGCACACAAAGAATAATCATGTGCAAAGCTGAAACGCATTGTACGTCTCGATCATAGCGCCAGAGACAGACTAGTTACCCAAAACTTCATAACCATAATGGCTTTCAATTTCACAAAAGACTAAATCGCCGAAAGCTCATCTGAGTCACATCTGGTGTCAAAGAGTTCCTAGAAGTTCCGGTATCAGATGCCGCTGAACACTGGGTAGGACCAAAAAGCAAGTGGCTGATTGAAGCTCAAACTACTACTCTGACGACAAAGAAGGAATCAGAAGTGAGCGTGAACTCAAGCTCCTGACCGGCCTTGAGACCATTTTCCTTTGCAAATTCAGCCCACCCGTCCTTGAAAAAGAGCCTCATGGTGTTCCCACGCTGCCCATACGAATGGCATGTCACAGTTCGAACAGGGGACTCTTGATGCACGCCCTGGAGCTCCACAACATCTTGAAGCTGCGTGCCGTGCGTTTTCACAAACTATGAAGGAACTTCCTGCATGTACGATCAACATTACAAGCCTCATCAGACACTGTATGGGCCATAGAAAGATGAATTACATATTTCAAACAGATAGAAGTGTACCAACCATTGTATTTTGAGCCCATTTTGTCTTGTAAGGTATTAACTGCCTGCGGAAGCTTGGAATGGAGTTAGGTGCGAAACCCCTTCCCTGGCTGGGTGTGACAACCTTCGGGAGTGGGGCATATTCAGATTCTAACCCCTGAGACGTACTATCTTCAAGGATTTGCTGCCTCTGCACATATTCAAGCATCATGCACATGCATGACTTTACTTTGTTTTGATCCTTGTTACGACACAAACCTGAGTTTCAACAGCTAATGGTGAAGAGGAATTGATTTAGACAGCACTCAGAGCATGATAAATTTATATAAATGCAAAGAAATGTAAGTGACTCCAGTTGATTACCTCATTGACAGATCGAATGATTACCTCTTCAGCTTCAGACAGTTTCTTCATTGCAGCTGGAGTTTGAGAATTAGTGATGCCTCGAGGAAAGATGTACACTAGAAACTCGGACCTTGCATCCAAGTTGAGAGCGAAGACTAAGGAATCGCCTTCAACGAGGCGATTGTCGAGAGCAAAGTTGCTCCATCCACCCCAGAAACGGGCCTGGGGAGCTCCATTCTGTGTCCTGACAACTTTGAGGTGAACTCTCCAAGGTTTTGTAGAAGAAAGAGTTCGAAGAATGACCAACTCTTCGAACTTGTCACCATGCTCTTTAACGAACCACACCGGCAAGCACTGCAGGCATAAGGGCAAGAGCGAATGAGCACTTACAAAAGATCAATCAGGGCAAGCGTATGATCAAACCAACTTCGACAAAGAACTGGCATCAGGAGCATAGTACCAGCTTCTCGCCTTGACAGAACTTGAGATTAGACCGCCCGGCAAGTGTCTTGTAGAAATGAATTCTCCCCGAGGCCTGCAACCCTGCAAGCACTTTGCTGAGATCATCCCCAGTTCTGTGCAAACAACCGGCCATGGATGCATCACCGCATCCTTGTGCCATTACACCAACACTCGAGCTCCGATCAAGTCCTGATTTAAAGTAGCTGCCTCTAACATGACAGGCAAAGTGCTTGAAGAAACATGAGTCGATGGGTACAATGGTGTGATTTCACTCAGGTCAGGATATGGGAAGTGAGAGCTTCAATTCATGTGAGGTGATCGAAGCTGCGAAGTGACGGGTAAGCAAAGTAACGTAAGCTGAGGTAATGATGGGCATCGGACAGCCATCATAGTTTTGAGTTCATGTCGGCGGCCAGCCGACGCTTCTCCTCAATAGCAACTTTCAATTGGCCATAACTCGCTCAAATTTTGTCCTAATCAAATATATGAGGTGTTTTTTGACATCTCCATTTTCTGTAGATGTTGAAAAACACCTCATGTGCTCAATTCGGGTAATATCTGAGTGAGTTATGCTCTTCGGATGATTGCTGATAAGATATGACAGCTCTTGGCGGACTGTTGACTAAATTTATTTCTGGGCTTTTTTTTTTCTCTCAGATTTAGTTGGATATATGTTTTATGAAGGGGAAACCACCATTTCATTTGGCAAAGAAAGTGAAGTCTCGTTAGAGTTTTCTTGAAAGTATACAAGATAGTCACTCAAAGTCATGTTATACTACATCAAAAGATTGAGGAGTTGAAGTGAAAAGAATAAGGGGAGGCTAAAGTTGGGCTGACTTAAAGGGGCCGATTCAGATTTAGCAGTCACACTTAAAGTCTGGGATTGTCCATGCCTTTTCTGAAGTTCAAGGGCCCGGTCTACGTTTCAAGGGTGCAACATCCTTTCAAGGTTTCATGTTTCTAGACCATGTTTCAAGGCGAGTTGCCAAGATGACTTCAAGCCATTCCAACCTATTCCATTCCATGCCAAGCCATTCCAGCCTATCCCCAAGAAGATTGTCGCACATGCATCTCGTGGCCCATGATATACGTAGAGTGGGATTTCTCACCCTACAATGATTTCTATTTTTAAATCTCACCTTGCTTTTGTGATTAGAAAAGGACACAAGGTCCTAAAAGGATGCTACAACAAGTGTTTTTGGTTGACACATGATGTCCGCCCTCTAAAATTCAAACGTTTAAGAAAAACTCTATTATGTTGGTAAATTTGTTTGGTTCTCTTAGTATCAACCAAGGTCATTAAAGACATGTACTCCCAAGGATACAAAATACATATATAACATTCAATTAAGCAATTCTGCACTTATCCATGTGCATAAAACGACGCTAAAAACAACAAGATTTTCTTGAAAATTTAAAATTTAAAATAGAAATTGGTATAGCTTTTGAGCTAAATTTACATGTCTGTAGCTTTAAATATTGGCTTCTACATGTGCATGTAAGAGATATACATTCTCTATTTAATGGAACTTATAAAAAAACACATGATTCTTAATCCAATTTTTGTTCCTTTTAAGATTCTAAGAATGATGTACTTTCATTTTGTAGATACACATTTGTATGATTATACAATTTTAGAATATCTCAGTACAATACAATTTATAAGAGATGCAATAATAAAGATGCAATTCACTAAAAAAGTGTGAGGTATCTCATTGTTTATTATATGCAAAAACATACTTAATCAAAAAATTTAAACTCCTTCAAAGAAATATTGAAATCAAATATATTGTAACTGAAACATATCAAATGTATCATACTAATCTACTTGCCACCAAAACATCACTTACTCTACTATATTATAGCAAAAGGACTCTCATCATCTTCCGGCCACTCGACTCTCTCCACGTGTTCCATGGCATTCTCTACAATAGCAAAGAATTCATAAGCCTTCATCGGATGATCTATTGTATCTCTTAGACTAATGGAAGCAGACTCAATATATTTGGAACTGCCAGGCTCACCGTGCGGTGTGTGTCTTATATTATTATCATTATAGTAGAAGCCATCCTTAAACGACATCTCTCGGTCTAAGGAGAAGGCCCCCTCAAATTCAGTGATGTCCTCCAATACGCAAGATCTTGGAATAGAAGGCAATATTGGTCGCGTATCACTTCCAATACCTACAACCCTCCCATGTGCCTGTGATTTAATCTGTGCTTGAGAAGACCTCAAAGGCTGTAGAACCCCCATCTGCACCATGAAAAATTCAAGCGAGTTGGATGCTTCTCCCTCTACCTCAAGACTTTGAGAAGCGAATGTATTTGTCTCTCTTCCCATTGCCACCAAGCTAACATTTACTACACCAATATCTTCCATTCTCTCTACAAGTGTCCCTGACATCTCCTCTAAAGTGTCTCCGACCGCTCGCTACGTTGATGGAATCCTCTCCGTTGCAGGAGACTTCTCCACTTCTTCTTTATCGGTGTTTGAGTCCTCATCGGTTGAGCTATTGTCAGACAAATAATATTTTGATCTAGATGAATGTGGCAATCTCTCATTCAAAGTTCCCTCCTTGTCGTTGTCGTCGTCGTTCTCTTGCCTCTCTCCACCAACCGCTTCTTCCGTCTCATATATGATGTTAGGAACCATATTTGTTCTATTTCTCGTCTCAGTGATCAACATCTATCCTTGGAAACTGTTGCACAAATGATTGTCTAGGAATCTAGCCTCCTTCATGCAATCGTCAATGACAATGATCTCGCTGATCACCAGAAATCCCCTAGAAGGATTATAGGAATGGCGGTGGAAATACCACATGCCACTAAATCCCAATCCCAAGGCAAGTACGGACCCTCTAGCCTTGATAGCTCCAATGGAGATCTCTCTAGATGATTTGTTTCAGAAGGCTGCCATGCATTATTCCACTGATCCTGAAATACAAGTGGAAGTGGACGATCTCCAAAAACATAGTTGGGGCCAGGGGGAGTACCAATAAGGTGTTGCATGCAAATCACAACAGCTCTAGTTGGTTGTACCATTTGTTGCAAGCGCCCACTCTCTGTAAAATTGAGACCATAAAGATCAACAAAATTGGGATAAAATGCCCAAATTCCATGTCACACAGAACAACCCTTAGGAAGCTTCACCTCCGCAAACAACTCTTCATTGGCATATACGGCCGGTGGTAATAAAAAGATGATGTTCCATCGTTCAACGCCATATTCGTTAAAATGAGACATTTCAAACTTCAAAGTCTCATTTATCATAATGCCTAATTTTAGGCATTTCATTATTTCATTGATTTGAAACTATGTATTAAACACCATATTTGTTACAATGGAAAAATTCCATGATTTTGGGAAAATATAGTTTAGGTCAGGTCGACCTCAATTGTACCCATAGATTGAGTACTTCATTGAAACTAGACAAAACAATCAATCGTCTAATTTTCAATTGGCCATAACTTACTCAAAGTTTGTCCAAATTGGGCATACAAGGTGTTTTTTGACATGTAATTTTTTGTAGATGTCCAAAAACACCTCATATGCCCTAGTTCGGCAAAATTTGAGTAAGTTATGGCCATTTGAATAATTTGACGATGGGTTATTTTGTCCAGTTTCCAGTGAAGTACCCGATCTGTGGGTAAAGTTTAGGTCGACTCAACCTAAACTATCATTAATTTAGGGGATTGGAAATCTCCCAAAATTTTGAATATGGTGTTAATAAATCGAGACTCAATCTCGTCTCAAAATCTTGAAGTATCTAGGCATAACATGGATTGTTGAATATTTTTTGTATGAAATTGAGTAG
This sequence comes from Bryoerythrophyllum caledonicum, assembly GCA_963971425.1. NCBI lineage: Eukaryota > Viridiplantae > Streptophyta > Bryopsida > Pottiales > Pottiaceae > Bryoerythrophyllum > Bryoerythrophyllum caledonicum. The sequence continues at coordinate 25,158,718 of OZ020517.1, read as the reverse complement.
GCCTTTAATATGATTTTGTGTATAACGATATTAGATTATCAAAAATGAATTTGGATATGGAGCATATTATCTAAAAAAAGTAATACATCATGAAAAAAATAGCATAGCAAGAATGAAATTGACCCCATGAAAACATAAGCGGCAATGAATTTGATCAACCCTAGTAGGGCTCAAAATTGGACTGAAATACTCATATACACTCATTCACAAACCACCTAGAATGCATATCTTTTCATTGGGAAGAAAAAGAATTTCAAATTTCAAAAGATTATACAATTTCCAAAGAAAATAGTCATTGAGAAGATAACATATATATTGTAGCAATCCATTAAGGACTTACTATCAATAGGAAATATCAATGCATCGAGGATAAATGCACAATTACTCACACTCACAATGTGGACCGAGGTTCATTTGTCAACAATGTAACAAAATAATGGGAACGCTATATATTATGGAAAGCAACACAATACATCACTTGTCAATGAAACAACAACTTGTTATCAAATTCAGTTTGTAAATATGCTACGCGCGCAACGGCCTACGATTGCATCACATATTAGATACAAGTTCGTTACAAGCCTTAAAAGGATATTCAATCCAAGGGCAACACAAATTCAAATAACCACAATACGTTCTCCCACCGATTTCATATTGGGGGGATAACTTCAATCCACAAAAACCCGTTGAAATCTAATATTCAGCAAAAGATGCCTTGATGATGTCATTAGAGAAGTTTTGGGCTCAACGAGAGGCCCATTAAGGGAGTTTCGGGCATGGTACTTTTGAGAATATTTGTGCTTGGGCAGTGGTACTTGGAGTCTGGGCAGACTGTTGATCGTCACTTTTGTCCTAGCAAAGGACTAGCAAGCAAAAGCACATCATCAATCTTCAACAGTCTGTGATGTGGCATGGTGCTTGGGGAGGTGGCACGTTTAAACAACGTTAGAAGACCAAGTACATGATCATAGTATAGTCCTGCTAATACATTTTTTTATAAATGAGTTGTCCTTTCATTCTAAGGAAAAACAATTTAGTATAATATGTACCAAGTAACTAAATTAGTAAAATATGCAAAGAAGGCATTAGCGTACCAACTAACTAACACTATAAAATGCCAAGAAGGCGTGAGTGTACTATGTAAGTATTAGTATAATATGCCAACATGCGTTAGTAGGGCAGGAAAGAGCAAAACAAAATGGCGGGAAGACTTATGAGATATGGCATGTGGCATGTTTTGGCATGCGCCAAGTCTTTCTGAACTGTCTCCCTGAATTATGCTGTAGCACAGTCTCATTGCAAAGACTCAATTTCCTAGATTCACTCTCTAATGAAAATTTCTTGTAAGCTTTAGCACTGCATCTTTCTAGCTTCCGTTCAACACGGCACTCGGGGACGTTACAAATACATGTATTCCTAATGTGAGGTTGAGTTCTAGGTATGCTCCAATTATTAAGAGAGGCGTGCTTTAGGAAGATCAAAATAACTGTGCAAGCTTTGCGGCAAGGAGGATAGCTGGTAAAACTCACATTGACCTCTGCCAAAACAGTGAAGGTGATTACAAATTTGACAATGCTGCTACAACAACTGAGTTTTGGAATCAAGTGACTATGTTATAAGTATGTCAAAATATCACGCTGTAGATGGTGAGATGACTTCCCCCAAAGATAAACTTGTTTAAATTTACCACATCAAGGTCCGTCAATGCATGTACCCCTTGATGTAGTAAGTTTATTCAATGGATCATAGTGGATAATATTTGAAGCTTAATAACTAAAATAATTTTGACACTAGATATTGTTTTAGAAGACACTAGATTTTTATGTATATTGTGGTGGAAACTACATCCAAACTAGGACATTAATTGCCAATATTATGCATTTAGTCTACTAGAGACGATTCAATATAGGCTAAATGCATAATAGGTTATCCCCTAAATTCCCACAACGATTTCACACCAAATACACTTCAAAACTGTTGATTCTAGTTGAATCAGTAAGAAGGAACAAACCTCTTATATTTCCATTTCTAACCGTAGGATCTCAATTAAGACTTGTTAGGTTACATAATCACAAAAATTCATCAACTTTGACCACACGGATTGAAAGATTATAGTGTTTGAAGTAGACAAATGTGTTCATCTTCTTCACTGTGTTGTATGGATCAGCTGACTTTGACTTCACTTGGTGTCAAAGTTTTGCACTATGCCAGGTCTAATTTCTTTACCATCATGTTAAGCATGAATGTTAGTTCCTAGTACACCAATTTTTAAAGGTAGAAAAGGGGTGTAGCATATTCAAAACGGTTGTACGAGGACTGGAGGTCCAAAAAGTTCCAATTCACATTTTGTTTACAACTCTTGAGAATTTAGGGGTTAAGCCGTATTTTATTCAAAAGATACACACATCTTTGAGCAGAAGATTAATTTTGATTAACATCTTTGCACCGCAAAATCTAAACTAGGGACAATGCACATTTGGTCAAGCTACCAAGGAAAATAAACAACACCAAACTTCATGTGTAGTAGCCACATGATTTTTAATTATTATTTTAATATAAACTTTTAATCTGATGTTATGTTTTTTAAGTAGAATTTTTTTTTATGTATTGTAATGTGCGCATTGCATGCAAATTTGGGGAGTAAAGCTGCTTGTATGCATTTAGTCTACTGGAGACAATGCAATGGAACTAAATGCTAATTTCAATTTTTTTCCAAGTAGTACAACACATGTATCGTGAGTTAATATTAATTATTACATATGCCATCTACTATATCATGGGAGTTGTCCAAATCACGTGGCAGATATTAGATATCCATGTAAAATTAGTCGGGTTTTACTAGTAGGGATTAGACTTTATGTTATATTTATTAGATTTTGCTTCATTTCACTTCTTTTGATATCTAAACGATATCTAAATGAGAAGGTTTTATAATTGTACTTTGAATGAGGAGGTTTTATTCTTGATACAATATTCATCAACAACCTAAAAAGTTTGTCTTACTTTTTATCTAATGGAATATAGAAAATTCTCTTGAACAATTATAAAACCACGGTGGTAAAATTGAAAACCAAGAATATTTACTATTTTATAATTCACAAAAATCTTTTCACAAATTATTAACTACCTTGCTTGAAAAATAGTTAAGCAAATATGAAGACAGACAAGAATAATGTCTAATCTTTGGTGTACATCAAATAATTTTTTTTATCTACATAAGCCTATGTTTTAGACCTTTGCATCTTTTTACTTGTAATTTTCCATTGAAAAGGACAAATTTTACTTTTAATAATATTTTGTGACTTCTATTGAATACTCAACAAGTTTAGGGTTCTAATATGTCAAGTAGAGAAGTTTGGAGTGTCCAGTTTTGTTTCATATTAAGATGATTGTAACAATGTAGCACTTATGTTGTAGCAGTCATGTAGTAGTCGTGTTTGTAGCTCTCACAAACTTGTAATTTTCAAACCCAAACCCAAACCCAAACCCAAACCCAAACTCCATTTTGTTCTATGCACTCATTTCTTATAAAAGTTTGTGGAAATATTTTTATTAGATTTTTCAAAAATTAAATCACATGTTTTGATGATGTCAAAATTCTTCAAAAATCACAATTTTTTTTGGAAATTTGGAAATTATTGTAATTTTTTGAAGAAAAAATAAAGAATATTCATATTCAATACAAACTATGATTAAAATTTTTGAAAATTTCAATAGAGGTGCAGATCATAAAACATTTTGGACACTTTGGACCTCTTCCATTGGCCTAGACATCCTTGTTACAACAAATCAAAATGTCTCCTCAATGCTACAAACAAATTAGAAAGACTTCTTCCTAGCAATTGTAGCTAAGCAAGACGATGATGTGACCCCTAGATTGTGTGACTCAATCCTTGTCATCAACTTTCCCGCCATAGCAATATGCTTTGTTTTATCAGTTTGGCTAGGGACAACCCATAATATCTCAATCTCGATGAAGTCAAGTGGGCTGTCCTAAAATATTCAAAGTATCCTAAATCAAGCATGCCATAGCACAACGTACATGTTACCTAAGCACTTGACTATTCATTTGTGATTGGCGGAGTTTTAGCAAGATGTGGTAAATGGTGAAATGTGGCACATTGCTTGTCAGCACATTTTGCTGAAGTGTTCTGTACCTTCCGCGCCAAAATAGGCTACTCGAAAATTTCTCTACGGGGCCTCTCGTTGAGCCCAAAACTTCTCTAATGCCATCTGTGTTTTTGGGATTTTGGGCCTAGAGGAGCTCATGTTCCCACGCAACCTAGGTTTCCAAGCAGTTATAATACAATCTGTGTACACCTACATTGGTTCAGACTCAGTTTCTTTGACCCAATTATTCCCATGACTAGAATCCCACCCTTTGTATGTTGTCGTACCATGGATTTTCAAAAAAAATTTAGTTAGGTAGTTAAGGGTGTTAAAGTTAAACAAAATAGTTAAGTTTGGGGATTAGTCTAAACTAGGATTAACCTTTACGTAGAATTAAAGTAGGAGGATAAGGGGTAATTATAAAGTCCTTACAAGGGATAAAGAAGGGCCTAGACCCAAACCTAGACCCGATCTTAAACCCAACCCAACCTTAGGGAATAACCGGATCACCTCAATCAAGGGCGGAACCCCGGCAGCGAGCGCGAGGCGGAACCTCGGCTGCAAACATAAGGGCGGAACCTCGACAATGAGCGCGAGGTGGAACCACGGCTGCGAGTGCGAAACGAAACTTGGCTGCGAACACAAGGGCGGAACTCCGACTGCGAGCGCGAGGCGGGACCTTGGCTGCAAGCGCAAGACGGAACCCAGGCTGCGAGCGCGAGGCGGAACTCGGCTGCAAACACACGGGCGAAACCTTGGCTGCGAATACAAGGGCGGAACCCCGGCTGCGAGTGCGAGGCGGAACTCGGCTGCGAACATGAGGGCGGACCTCGGCTGCGAACATGAGGGCGGACTTCGGCTGCGAGCACGAGGCGGAACTTGGCTGCGAACACGAGGGCGGAACCCCGGTTGCGAGCGCGAGGGCGGAACTCCGGTTGCGAGCACGAGGGCGGACCCCGGCTGCGAACACAAAGGCAGAACCCCGGCTACGAGTGCAAGGCGGAACCCCGGCTGCGAGCACGACTGCGGATCCCGGCTAAGAACACGAGGGCGGAACTCGGCTGCGAGCGCGAGGGCGGACCCCGGCTGCGAACACGAGGGCAAAATTTGGCTGCGAACACGAGGGCGAAATTCGGCTGCGAACACGAGGGCGGAACTCGGCTGCGAGCATGTGGATCGGAAACCCACCGACGGCAACGGAAGAGATGGCGATCGACTCCTCCTCACCCATAGCAATGTGCCCAGTCTTCCCCAAGGATCCTCTTGAGCTCTCAGAGCTCAAGGAGGATCTCCTACGCATGGGTTGCGTCTCCCTTATTGATTTTTGTTGGAGCTTTTGTGTTGATTCTACCATACATGAAATGCGGAGGAACCCACTACATCAATCGGGGGGAGATAGCATCCGAGCTTATCCAGATAGGTGGACCATGGGGAGGTGGCAGGAGGTGTATGGATTCCCACGACAAGAAGGAGGCTCGACCAATTTGAAGAAGGAGGAGTATGCCAAAGGATGTTTCAGCACCAAGGATGCCAAAAACGGCTATGCATTACAGGATTGCTCTGACCCCGTGCGGGCCAAAAGGGTCTTTGCATTCCTTGTGCCCATCCTACACCCTGAAAAGCCTTCTCGAATTACTGTCACACTTTCTAACACCGTGTATGGATCTTTCCTGGGAGAGAGGATGGTGAACTGAGCCATTATTGTCAGAGAGGTGGTGCTCAAGTTGGTGAAGGGCATCAACAACACCAAGCAGTCCTCCATCTGCCCCTTTTTTATCCACCTCTGTTACCACTTCAAGGAGACCACTTCCGAGGAAGACATTGCTTATGGGACACATCTCATGTTGAAGAATTTTGAGGAGACAGAGTCGCAACCCGAGCCAGGATCTGAAGGGGGGAGTAGCGCATCGCAGTCGGAGGAGGAAACTTTACCACCGCCCAAGCGCGAGAGGCAGTGGCAGGGAGGAGCGCTTGCCACCCGGATCCGAGCGGCAATCTGTGCCGCAGCCACTAGACCAGCTCAACTCGGAGGTAAGACTTACCCGGCCTCCGAGTTGATAGAAGCACTTCGTGTGTATGTGGACGGCGTGGATAGGACTTTGGGGCATGTAAACGGCTTGGTGGGCAATTGTCGTACCACGAATCTCAAAATTTTGTTAGTTAGTTAGTTAGAGATCTTAAATATGACTTGTTTGATAGATATAGGAGTTAGCTCTAGACTAGTATTAACCTTTAAGATAGATTAGAGTTAAGAAAGTTAGAAGGTATTTCAAAAACCTTAGAGTGGATAAAAAGTAGTCTAGGACCCGATCCTAGCTGGAGCAAAATAAGGAGCCCGGGAGGGAAAAACTCGAAGCTCAATAGTTGAAGCAGAGTGCAAGGAGCCCGGAGAAAAACAACTTGAAGCTCAACAGCTGGAGCGGAGTATGAGGAGCCCGGAGGGAAAGAATCCGGAGATAACAACTGAAGCCTGAAGGAAACTTCTACGGCCCAAGCCCGGACTTCTTATAGAGCTAGAACTTCGAGAGTGAACAACACGAGCTGAGCCCGAAGGTCAACACTAGACGAGCTTGGAGGCCAGCACCAATAGAACCCGAAGGTCAGCATCAGCGGAGCCAGGAGGCTAGCAGTAGCGGAGCCCGGAGGTCAACATTAATATAAGCGCGGAGTCCAACATCAACAGAGCCCGGAGGTCAGCATCAGCGGAGCCAGGAGGCTAGCAGTAGCGGAGCCCGGAGGTCAACATCAACACAAGCACGAAGTCCAGCATCAACAGAGCCCGGACGCCAGCATCAACGAAACCCGGAGGCGAGCACCAACGGAGCCTGGAGGTCGACATCAACACGAACCTGGAGGCCAGCACCAGCGGAGCGCGAGGGGGAGGTCCGAGCAGGCAACCCAAGTAGGAAGCTGCTCACGAGCTCCACCCAAGCTAGAGGCCGGTACAAGAATAAGCACCGGAGCACGAAGAAGGAGGAGATCCGAGTAGGCAACCCAAGCACCGGAGCACGAGGAAGGAGGAGATTTGAGCAGGCAGCCCAAACACCAGAGCGCGAGGAGATCCGAGCAGACAACACTCAAGCACCAAAGATGACAAGGACATGAGCACGCAGGCAGGAGGAACATCATCAACTCCGCGAGCAGCGCAACAAGGAGCACACGTGGACTAAGCGGACATAAGGATCGCCATCATCACGAGAATAGGAAGGCGAAGGCAAAGACAGAACCATGAGGGCAACCATCACCAAGAGGGCTCGGAACGGACTCGAACCAAGACCACCATAGCGCGGATCGAGCTTGGAGGCGGACGAGTAAAGGAAGAGGACCGCAAGCAGCAAAGCATAAAGCAAGCGCGGCTTAAGAAGAATAGAAGTGAGCCCGGAAATCTGGCCAGGAAAACTGTCCTGGGAGTCCCAAACCTTGGGAGAGGCATAACTCCCTCAATACTTCTCCAAATGGGACAAGTGATGAGTCTATCGGCATCTACGCAACAAGGAAATATCAATCAAGTGGTTGATCGTCTCGTTTGGATACGGGACAAGGAAGATACACGGCCCGGAAGGCTGGCCCGGAAGGCTAGCCCGGAAGGCTGGCCTGGAAAACTGGCCCGGAAAACGAAGGTTCAGCTCGGATGTGAGCTCGGAAGGGAGCTCGGAAGGGAGCTCGGATAGGCAAAGGAGGACGACCACCACCGCCACGCCAAGGAAGGCAAGCTCGGATAGGCAAGGGAGAAGGACCACCACCGCAAAGAAGACGAAGATGAGCCCGGATCGGGAAGAAGAGGACGAGCCCGGACCGGAAGGGAAGACGAGCCCGGACCGGGAAGGAGAGGATAAGCCCAGACCGGGAAGGAGAAGGCAAGCCCGGACGGGAAGGAGAGGACGAGCCCGGACGGGAAGGAGAGAACGAGACCGGACCGGGGAGGAGAAGAAGTCCGGGCCAGCCCGGACTCTTAGCGACCAAGACGAGGAGCTCCATTGCTGGAAAAGAGGTCCGGGCCAACCCGGATTCGTGGGGATCAAGACGAAGAGCACTTGCGACGGCAGCGCCTACCCTGACTTCAAGCCGGAGTTCCAAGAAGCGCAAGAGGAGGGAGGAGCGGAAGAGACTCGAGGAGCTTGCCCGGAAGTAGGCCAGGATCTTGATTTGTAGGTCACTGTTCAGTTCGGGATTTGGCCCCCGGTTGACTTTGGTTTTGACTTGGTTTTGCCTTGGGTTTTGTGTAATAAGTGACCTCTGACGGTGCACGTCGTGTGTAGTCGCAGCACCGCCGCCAAGAGTAGTTAATGTCACCGTTTTTTGTTAGAAGGTATCGTTTGAGTTTGGACTCTTGTGTGAGTCCTTTGCAGTATAAGAGAGGAGTCTCGTGGCCTCTCTCTTCACTGCTTGATGTGTGTACTTGCTTTCAGTTTAATTCTAAACCTATGCTCTCAGAAAACCTTCGACGGTTGGAGAGCTCGGATTCTATATGACTGTGAGTACCATCTCAAGTAGTCCACTCCTCAAGTCCATACTAACCATCGAGTCATTGTTTCCTTGTTCCATCAAGTAGAGTTTGTCCGGGTGGATGGGAATAACAGGTGAGATGGTTAGATGGTTAGTTGGGCGTGACTCTAACTCTGACCCCTTGTGATTGTTTCCTTGTTCCCTCAAGTAGAGTTAGTCCGGGTGGAGGGGAATAACATGTGAGATTATAAGTGGCTAGGGGAGGACGAGAGGGGAGTGACAAGTGCGGAAGAAGTCTTGATATGTCTTGTGTGACCGGTCGGCGGCAAGATGTCATCGATTGTGAAGATGTATTCTGGATCCCGGATGCATCAACCTTTGGTCGGATAGGTTGATCCATAGGAGCGTTACATACCATCAATCCTTCGTGTTGAGGACTGAGTAGACTGGCTTGACCCAAGGGTAGTAAGCCCAGACCGACTCTAACAGCTCGGATTATCTTGAGAGAAGAAAGGAGATCCAACTAACCCCTTTGCGAGGTGACCATCTGAGGAATAGGAGGAGGACTTTATTCCTTGAAGAAAAGAAGTGGGAATCGGGTACCCGGGGCTAATAGCTAGGCGATCCCACGACGTATTATTCCTTTAGCTGATTCTGAAGTAAAGGAAGGTCTCACAGCTCGAATGGTAGGTAAACCGCATACTTGCCACCAGAGTAGTGTTAGTTCTTAAGGCCCAAGTCTTATCCCCTCTTACGGGGGGAATCCAGTGGCACCACAACCATCCCGAGTTAGTGAGTAGAAGTGATTGGAAAAACTGTGAGGAAGAATTGACGTTTACTAAAACTTGTTTGAGTCTGTGAACCGTTGTTCATGGTCATAAAACACTCTCCGGATACGCAAGTATCCCGGATGTCTATAATGTATATAGTTGTAAAGTCCATGTGGGATCCGGGCCGTGTACGATCCGGGCCATGTAGGATCCGGGCCGTGTACGACCGGGCCATGTAGGATCCGGGCCATATGGAATCCGGGCCATGTAGAATCCAGGCCATGTATGATCCGGGCCATGTACGATCCGGGCCATATTGGATCCGGGCCATGTAGGATCCGGGCCATGTACGATCCGGGCCATATGGAATCCGGGCCATGCAAAGTACTTAGGTGGGGCGGTTGGTGTAATTAACGCTCACCCCTTGTGATCCAAACCTTTCTCTCCTTCTTTTTGATGTATATATTGTATAGTTGACATTGTACAGATCATGGTTTGTTGTTAATCGTTGTAGTTCTCGGTGACTCTCTGTGGGAACGATTACTTTAAGGGTATCTTTGTGTTAAGATGTGAATACTTGCCAACGCGTACTACGACAGCAATCCTCCGCATGAAGGATTGATTGCTGCGATCAAGGAAAAGATTGGAGGTGACCTCCGCATTATGGAGCAGAAGGTCAACCGGCTCACCCTTCACATGACCAAGATGAAGAGTCGGGCATTGGAGGCGGAGGAGAGTTGCAGGGAGGCTCTTCTATAAGCCAATGGCTCGGCGGCGGCCTTATAGCAGGTGGAAGGCACATTACACTTCCCGGCGGATGCGGTAGCAAAGACCAAGATGTTTGATGCCAAGTTGGAGAGAGATGGCCATATCTCCAGCAACGGGTGATTGCCTTCATGGTGGAGCAGACCATTAAGTTGGAGGAGACTTATGCTAATGTGAGGTTGTTGGTGGGCAACCTCATCCACATCCTACCCAAGGTTGGAGAGGATCCTGATAGTTCGGGCAAGGATGTAGATTCTGGATCGGAGATGGATTTGGGTGGACAAGGTTTGGGTGATCAAGACATGCCGGAGGAGGTGGTTGATCTTGATAGCCCGGACCTTCCATCACGATGTCCTGATATAAATATGTGTAGTGTGTAAAATATTTATTTGTTTATCTTTTTTGGAAAGATCTTTGATTAGGAGGACAAAACTCATCGGTGACGCCTCGAGTAGCTTCAAGGTGACGCTAGTTGCTCATGGAATTGTTTAAAAGGCGAAAGCCGTAAACAATATTCACCAATTCAAAGTATTCCTTTACGTTCTTAGAATTTGTGTTTGGATTTCAAGTACGAAGTGTAAAATGTCGAACTGGAGGGTTTTTATGGAGTCAAAAGATCTAGAGTTTGAACCGGAGGTAGAATTAGAGCTTTCCTCGTCTCAGTTACCAATTCAACCATCCCAGTCGGCGGTTTCCACACCATTGCCATTCCACTTACAAGATGAAGCTGGATCTTCTCGACCACTGAAACAGCCTTGTGTTGAGCGACGTTGGCATGGTAATCTTCAAAGGGGCGCTCATGTTTTAGTAATCTTACTTCAAATTGAATGTGTTGAACCGGACACCTGTGAAGTGACACTTGAAGGAAATTTTAAAGGCCTAAATGAAGACTATTATTTTTGCATATCTAGGCCAATCGAGGTAAGCGCTGGCCACCATCATTGGTTAAAAAGGCCAGTGAATCCTTTGACATAGATTCAATGTGCAGATTACATCGCAATTACTATCAAGCGCATCCTCAAGTTCTTACACATGGAGTAGCATTCTTCTTTGGCTTTAGTTTTTACCTCTACTTGATTTTGATTTAAGCTTTGTACTAAATTTAAGTATTTTGTGTTTCATTTAAATGTTAGAATTTAAAAGATGGTAGATAGAGGGTAGTTTACCTCCTAGTTAGAACTCTAGAGGTTTGTTGACCTTAAAAGATAAATAGGTATTTACCTTTTGGAGTTTTTCTTAGACAATAGGTGTTTTGAGGCCCATGTGAGATGCACATGGGCTGATTTTATCCACTTTAGGAGTCTAGAGGGTAGGTAGGCATCTTCTCTCTCCCTCTTAGTCGGATTTTTGAGGGAAAAAGAGTTAGTGTGCTTTTGGAGTGAAGGGTGTGTGGGTGTAGAGAGCTGAAGCCTGAGAGTTTGATGGTCCATAACTCTAGTTGTAAGAAATATTTGAAATGATATTATGAAGGTTTCTTTTTCTTTGAGATGCGCTTCCATGGAGATTATTTTTTCTTGATTTAAAGTTGTAGACAAAAAGTTATGAGCGTGTGAGTGAAGAAAGGTCTGCTGCCATCCAACGAACAGGAGCAGAGAATCGGGCGACCACTGAAGTTTGTACTTTTTGCGTCTCTCTTTGAAAATTTCAGGAACTGTAGAAATATTTTTAGCTTTTCATAAACTTATCATTCAAGTTAATTGGAGTTGTATTGCAAAAGTTATGAAGGTTTGAAATTGTGAAAACCCGAGGCCATCCATTGAGAAGACAAAGGTTTCAACAAGCCATAATTTTTGGACAGTAGTTTAAAATAGTTTGAGATTTGAAAGGTGTGTGCATCATTGTCATAGCTCTTTAAAACTCTGTTACAATTGAGATTTGAAATTTTGAAAAAGAAGTTATAAGCGACTAAATATCTAGAAAGGGCGGACATTTGAACTCGTATAACTTTTGAACAGTAGTTTAGAATGACTTGAAATTTGAAGGAGTGTTAGTTATTTGTATTAGTTTTTTAAAGAGCTATTACATATAGTATTTGGAATTTTGAGGCATCTGTGGCATCTGTTTGAAGGTTACAGCCTTGGTGGAAGCTTTTCCATTGTATTTTTGAATACTTCTTTTGAGTTTCTTTATGTTTATGAACACTTCAAGATTAGAGGGCATGAAGATTTGAAAACAAGTAGACATGAAGACTCGTGTGTTGTGGCTTGTAGCTTGTTATTCCTAGCCAATTTTGGAGGCTCGTTGTCTTTATTTTGTTATTCCCAGCTGGATTCGGAGGCTAGTTGTTTTCAATTCTATTTCGTAAATTTTGTTGCGGCAAAGTGTGGTTGATCACCCTTACAGTCGTATATATGTTGGACCCACCGGCGAGGCGCGATTGCTGGTCACCGTGAGTTTGAAATTTAGGAGCCAATCTTTCGGACGATTTCAGCTTGTGGTCCGACCGTCATGTTTTACTCGTTCGAGGCCGTGGATTCTTATCACCTTACCTTTACCTTTAACCCGTTTAGAGCTACCATAGGATAGGCCAGCATGGAGCTATTTGAAAAGTCAAATCTATGAAGATATGAAGGTTTGAAGATCAGAAGAATTGAATATACGACTGGATCCTCCTGCCATCTATTCCGGTTGCAGCAAGATTCTCCGTGATTCTCAAACCGCTCCACTCTCTACACGATAACGAGCTCCAGCCTTGGAAATTGTTGTTTGTCTTCCTCCCTCGGAGATCACTACGCAGATACAAAGCGGTTGGAAGGAGAACACGGGTGTCACGAGGGAGTCTTCACCCGAGACCGGTCCTCGCATACTTCCTCTTGGAGACGCCGCTCACGACACGCCGATCATGGTGCCCTTGCAGGGTATGTCTTGCCCGGAGAAGACCACGAGTGAGAGCTTCGCTTACTTGCGCCTTCCAGTGTCGACGAAAGACAAGTCCGGACACACTGCCGGGCAGGAGGTCTTCATTGGGACTCCAAGCTAGGTATCGGCCTTCCCGAGCCGACCCGAGCTTCACCCAAGCACTACTTCCGTGCTACTCACTTCGGGCGGCCCGGATGCCTCCTTGACTTCAAGAGAAACCTTCCCTCGAGCACCTGTGGCCGGACCAGCTTCCTCGTTGTCTACAGATTTTCTATTTCCTTTGGCGACTCTTGCGAAGGCCGCGTCCAAGTCAACCTCAAGCCGGAGCGCCAAGAAGCAGAAGATGAAGAAAGAGAAGAGAAGACTTGAGGAGTTGACCCGGAAGTAGGGTCAAAATCTTAGTTTGTGGATCACTGTTCATTCACGGACTAGGCCCCTGTTTGAACTTGGATTTGACTTAGTTTTTCTTGGAATTTGTGTTTAGATGCCTTTTGACTTGGTGCGTAGAGTTGATGAGACAGCGGCTGTGCCGTCAAGGGTAGTTAATGCCGCCATGTTTAGTTAGAAGGCATCCTTTGCTTTAGACGTTTGTGTGTGTTTGCAGTAGTATAAGTGAGGAGCCTCTTGGCACCTCTCTTCACTGCTTAATGTATGTATTTGCTTTTAGTTTAATTCTAAACATACGCTCTCAAAGCCTTGTATGGTTGGAGAGCTCGGATTCTATACATGACTGTGAGTGCCATTTCAAGTAGTCCGCTCCTTAATTTATTCTAACCTTCTCGTTGTTGTTTCCTTGCTCCATCATTTAAAATAGTTAGATAGGGTGGGAATAACAAGTGAGATAACGAGAGGGTTAGAGAGGCGTGAATGTGAAGTTTAATGTTTGTTGTTGTTTCCTTGAGCCATCACATAAAACTACTTAAGGTAGGATGGGAATAACATGTGAGACAACTAATGTTTAACGGAGGAAGAGGGGGGAGTGACGGGTGAGGAAGGAGTCTTGGTGCGCCTTGTGTAACCTATCGGTGGCGGATGTAGCCAATTGTGAAGGTGTGGTGTAGAATCTGGATACACTAACCTTTGGTCAGATGGTTGATTCGTAGGAGCATTACCTTATCTTAAGCATCCAGTCTAGCTTCAGTCTTCCCTTTGTGCGGATGTCAATTGGTGAGGACTAAATCCCATACTATGCGTTATGGACTAAGTAGGATCTCATTTAATCTCTTGTGCGGATGTTTATGCGGTTATAACTAGAAACTACTTTAATAGCTTGGGTTACCTTGAGAGAAGGAAAGAGATCTAATTAATCCCCCCTTGTGCGGATGTCTATTAGAGATACAAGAAGGATTTTGTTCTCTGGAGGAAAAGAATAGAGTCGGTGGTTCCTTGTGCGGATGTCTATGCGGACCAGTTAGATAAAACTCATTTAGCCGTCTTGAGGTAAAGGAAGGACTAACAATTTGGATGGTAGGTAGGTAAACCACGTGCCTACCACAAGACTTGCACTAATCCTAAGGGCCAAGGGCCTTATTCCCCTTCCGGGGGAATACAGTGAAACCACAACCATCCCAAGAGAGTGAGTAGTAGTAGTCGGAAAGAAAGTGAGGAAGGATAGTGATTACTTGTGCCAACACTAAAATCTCTGTGAGTCCACAGATCCTCGTTCGTGGTGATATACCCTCTCCGGATACTTATGTGCTCCGGATGTATATATTGTACATGGGTGTATAGTTACTCCTCCCCAACTATACACTGATGTACAATATATACATCCGGAGCACTCATATGACGCATGGATGCAGGTTTGAAGTATTGCACTTTAATCTCATGAAAATGTTCACAATCCGGATGCGGATTTGTCATTGCTAAGGCAATCCAAAATAGGCGGACATCTCCATTAACATGATGTACCGCAAGTAAAAAGCCCTTGTGCACATCTCTATCAACCCAAAACGATGGAGGGGGACAATGACGTCGTTGTCCAATGAATGGAGGATCTTCTACGTAATCCTCCTTCAACGTACCATCAATCTCATATTCATCCATTATAGATGGTGCATATCTAGATAGTGACCAAAATCCTTCTCGTAGGGAAGGCGATTTTTCCAATGGCACGTCGAGAGCAGCCTTAACACCCCTCCAATAATACATAATAAGTTCATTTTTCTTCATGTATTCACCCGAGAGATCTTTGTTTGCCATACTCCCAAAGACTTAGAAACCTAGAGATGCCTTTTATAACCTGATCATAATTCTGATGACGTTGCAGAATGAAGAGAAGTGGTTGTCCACAAGGCAACATCGGCCTACCGTCCGCCGTTAGTTTCCAAAGTTGAATTTCTCTATTCTCCATTGGCAACCAATCCCTGTATATACAAAAAAATTTATACTGCATCTTTGGCAAACCATCGGAGTCCTTGTAAAACTTGAATTGTTGGCCCTTTGTATGACTTGTAAAGATCTCCTTGCCAACACACATATACCCTTCTAAAAATCCCTTGAAGTTAGGCACCTCTTTAATGAGGTGTGGTATGACTGGCTTCATCTCAACATCTATGAATGACTTCATCAAGAGTGGGATTGTTGGATAGCTATTTGACGTAAGTTTGGTACTTCATATCCCAAACATTGCATCAATATCTTCGTGAGTATGACAAACAAGCAAGAAGTTCAAAGTTGTCAACATACACTTCACGAAAAATACCCATATGAATAAAGAGGGAGAAGAAAACAAACAAATATCTATTTTTATTTTCTCCTATGGCATTATTCAACTAAATTTGGAGAATTGTTGACAATTGTTTCGAAGAAACATGTTCAACTAGTGGAACAACAAGAGATACAAGGCACAAAATTGCATCCACAAGCACTGCCTCAAATAGAGAAGAAGCTCTCCCTCCTACAAATAATTCACGAGAAGAATACACGGGTGGTCTCTCTAAGTCCCGAAGTAAGTTAGCAATGGATCCAACAATGTGATTCGAGTCGGTGGGGAAGATGTCAAGACTATAATGCGCATAGCGGACATCTCCATGTCCATGTGCAATCATTCTAGTTACAGGCACAGGGAGTTTCATGAAAGACTCTGTTGTTTTATTCTTATGAGAAAAATGGGGAGATGTTGTTTTGTTGTAGTTCATTTTATCATGGATGATGCACACAACCTCATGTGGATTTTCCTCTAAGTTCTTTAGGTTCCCATAATATAGGATACAATGAGTCTGTTGAGAGGCATGATGTAACTGTAATTTGACTTCCCACATTTGATATGCGGAGGACCCTTGCGTAGTAGCCTTCTTTAATTGCTTAAGTTGGTCGCATCTCCCACAGCAAGCAAAGTTGTCACCGGGCTTCTTAGTGTAGCTCGGCTGACCCCCATGATAGTACACCACGCATCTTTGCAAATATCAATTCCATCAAGCGTCACCACACAGTTCCTATTGGAACCCATGTGCATCTGCCTATGCACATCAAGCTGAACATGTTTCCAAAAATAAACACCTCCAATGTCACAATGAACTTGGAAGCGAAGTACCAAAATTGTACACCATAGAAATCGTTGCGTACAATTTCTCGGACAACAGACGGTGCTTGCCACAGAGTTGATCGACTCTGCAGTTATAAATACTTCTTTCTTCAATGGAGAATGATCCTCTACCCTATGACGATTGCTTTCATTCTGTCAAACACCAACTCTTGCTCCGTGGCGAAATACTATAAGAGCAACATTGTAAACGTTTGTTTGCTCTTGGTCATATAAACTCACATGACCAAGTGAGACATGTCGAATTGGCCATGCTCGGAGAGCGAACATCCAATTGAGAGGAATGTCGTCCTTATTAAAGGATTCGGCGATCAGAATCGCAACATGATCACCCCCAACTGGCTAACCTTAAGTTTCAGGAACAAAACTAGAATCAACACTCTAACACAGTCCAATTCCAACATTAGCCCCTGCTAGGTTTTGAAGGATAACGCGCTTTGAAAACCAAGACGCTTAAGGAATACCCTCGGGCCTCACATGCAGCAACACCTAGAGGCAAGGTTGGTCGCACTCGAACACCTCTATCATATGATGCATCTTCCATTATACAAAGGATCACATTCAAAGGGATCATGGAATCGTTAGCCAATTGTACGGAAAATTGTCAGAAGACAATTTCAATGAAAAGTGAATACAATGAATTAAATAGTGATTATCATCGACTCGAGGATAATCCCTTATCAATTGAATTTTACAATGTCTTACGTGGGCATTTATGTGCTACTTGACTCCAGGATAACATCAGACATTAAAATTCATCTCCAAAAAAACAAGCTAAATATTCATGACACACCAAATAAATTGTGGTCATCATTATTCTACTGCTAAAATTTTGGTGCCTGAGAACATCAAAATAAACATCAAAAGGTATGGAATATATCATTAATGACATCATACTTCTCTCAATCAGGACGCTCCAAATTATCCTTGGCTCATGATAATCTGTAAATTATTATTACACACAGATTGGATAAAAAATGACATAACCATTGCATAAAGTTCATAGAAAAGAGGAAATCTGAATTTAACCTTTGTCATGCAATTTGTGTATCATAAGATTGAAGGCACTTATCCTTGACTCGAGAATAATTACAAAAGTAAATATTATGGAAACTAAAAAAACTTGTTTAAATTTATTCAATCAGACTGGTTCAAGGATGATACAAATAGGCATCATACTTCCAAATCGAATGAGCATTCCTCTAATTATTTTGGATTTAAATTATGGAATAGCATTAAATTGAGATGAGTTATCCTTGACTCGAGAATAACTTACTTGTTAATTACATTATATCATACTCAATGATCAATTTACACTTTATTATTCACGTGTGGTAATATATAGTTTTACTTAAGTTTTATCCTCAAGCCGAGGATACATCTGATGAAAGATTAACTGACTAGACAGTTACATAGCCCTCTAATACAATCACGTGAAATAATGTTATCTTCGACATGAGGATAGCAATTTTAATAGACATACAATATCCAATGAGCTCCGCTATGGTGCACTAATCCCGAAATTTCCGGAATAATTTATACATGATTCACTCTCTCTGCATTTCACACGGAAAACAGAAGTCGGTGAACACAATAGAAATAAACATAATGGCTTCGGCCGTAACAAGAAGAGCATACAACAACCGCCCCATGGATCAATGTTCAGTGCGACACTAGCATACCCTAGGAGAATATGAATCCAGCTAATGTACAAGAAACACAATCACAGACACTAACACTTCTACATAAAAACCCTTTAACAATATGGACATATACAGTATCTTACTACGAAGAAGCAAGAGCCTAAAACACGAACAAGGGAGCCGAGGCGAACTGCAGAGATGATTAGAGAGGTGAGAAGAAGAAGAGGAACACTGGTCTCCGAAAGAGACCGGCGTGGATAAAGTATCTGTTCGTTCCACCTCTAGACCTAAGTCCACGGGACATAGGAATAGAAGGAGAGGTGAGGGTACAAAATGACTTTCTTGAACTAAAAGTATGAAAGTCATGAGCGGAGCCGTGCACCAAAATCGGAGCTGGGCGGGAAAGAGAATTTTCAAAGGGAATATTACTTGGCCGGCAAAAGAAAAAACTTTAACATTGTCACTACTTTTCAGCTAACGAAGAGCATTTCTTGGTATCCAGGTCACACTAATTTAAGAAAGCAATCAATCCGAATGAAACAAAATAAAATTAGCTATGAGTCTTTATCATATGTGTCTAAAAAAAACAAAAATACAAAGCAAATGAAAACTTCTTCTGATAAAATAGGATCTTCTAATGGTTTGAAAATTGGAAATTAGTTTTTTTTTCCAATAATTAAAACAACATTAATTTATTTTTTTAAATATCACAATCTCTTATACAAAAATATACTAAATTAAATTTAGAAAATGACCTTATGTAATTGAAAATAATTTGAATAAAAAAAATCAGAAATTTTAAAGATTTTATCTTTTTAATTCGTTTTAATATTCTTTTTGAAATAAAAATTCAACAAAATCCAATTTTTATCCAGAATACAAAATATGAAAGTGAGAAAAACTTTAATTTTAAAGAAACTATACAAAATAATCTTACTTTTCTCTAAAAAAAATTCCTTACAAAAGGTTACAAATCTTTTTTGCACCACAATAGAAAACTAAAAACATGATACCAATATAATTAAAAATATCCTATAGTTATCTTGATTTTAAAAGACGTCCAAATTTTGTTAAATTGACTTCTATTAAAGGAAAATATATAAATAATAATAATTTTTTACAAACCAAAAAGTCAAATATTAGAAATATGTCAAATCAAAATTAACTTAATGGCTAGTTTGAGCATATATAATAAAAAATATTAAACTCAAATTGGAAAAAAATTCTATATTCAAAATTTCTATACAAAAAAAAATTAAAAAATAAAATCAGAAGTCACTTTGAGAAAGTGACAATCATCAAACTAATTGTCAATGGAAATGGAAAAAAAAATGTAGAGTTTTTGCAAAGAACTAGAAATACATTTTCACTTATGACTTCCTATATGCAAGATCAAAAAAGTGATATTCTCGGAGGGGCACTCCCTCTTCAAATTTGTATACACCTATAGTAATGTTGTCTTTATTGGAGGGTTATTTACGTAGTAGAAAAGATAACAAGACATGGTATTTTTGGAAATATTAAAGGTAAATTGTAGTGAGGTTTTGTACCATATAGGTATTCATCATTTCTTTTTTAAGCCATTAAATATGTACCTCATATTGTTTATGTGTAATCTTCTTACTGCTTCAACGTAATAGTGAAAGTCCATAGCAGTCTCAAAGCGACGTTCAAAACACATGTATTGAAGAAAAATAACGAAAACAAAGACAAGGTGATGAATGCTAAAACAAATCCAAACAATGCAAACCTACAAAAACGTGAATGTTTGTTGAAAAACAGATTTCAAGAATCTAAAAAGTCTTTGTAGTCAAGAACGTGGAGTTCCTGGGAGAAATCAAAGCATATGGTGCACTTAAATACTTTAGAGAAGTGTACAACCAAAGATGCATGTACTCTAATAGTATACAAATTCAAATTTGCAAAGCATCTAACACATGCAAAGATCATAAAAACTATATAGTTAGCTACTGAAGCTTTAGAAATGTAGACAACCAATACCCATTAGAGTATCATTCAGTCCCTATGTCCCATTTTTCCATGGTAAGATATATGTATTGAGTACATAAATCTTTAGTATTTAATCTAATGATATTCTACTTATAACCATGTTTCATAATGTTACAACAATGTATTTAACATGTGTTTTCTTTACAATATTTATCCATAATGAATACATTAGACCCTACTTTCAATTGCATGTAATTTCTACAACTTTTGCTAATGTGTACCCCGAGATGATATTTCACTTTCGTTTAAAATGCATGAAAATTTAAATGTATTTTACCTTCTTCTCTAAGAGATAAAGGTTTAAAATTATTATCAATTGATTCCAAACATTGTTTACCCTTAGTACTTGATGATCAAATTTTAATGTTTAAAATAGTAAGTCAATTTTTGAAATCAAAATTAAGATTTATAAGAAATTTAGTATTTTTAAAATTTAATTGAATATGCATTAGGCATAGCAATTTGTTAAAATAGGCGAAAGAAACAAAAAATTGAATCTTGAAGATGTTATGCTTCCAAAATGTTGTGAATAATTAAATTATAGATTTTGGTTTCATACAACTAATGAAAGTCAGTTTAGTATGCTAAGAATTTGTATGTATAAGTAGATTTTTTAAAGTATTGAGAGTTTTTTGGTTGTAACAAAGAATTTTCCATTATTTCAATTTTAAAAAAATAAAAATTACTTTAGATATCAATGAAATTTGTATCCCTATTCAAAAATAAAAACTTATAAATATTTTTGAATTTTCTATATTGTGCACTCAATCCAATTCACAATATTTTTAGTAAAATATTGTGAAGTAATTTTAGGGGTTAAGCACTAGAAATGAGGGTTGGTTCATGCTATGATTTAAGAGCGGTGACCAAAGAAATCTAAATCACAAATTATGGTTTCACTTCAATGGTCATACTTCATGAAAATGTGATGTTGAAGCCCTTGGAAACCTCAATAATTGTAAACCTCAATAAGTATAAACAAAAGTTGGACTAGGAGTGGCCATACATATACCAAAGGTTAGGTGGGCATAATCTTTAAGACTAAAATCAACCCTAATCAATGCATTTTTACGTATCACAAGGCATGTTTGTAGACCTTAAAGAAAACTCATCACTTATGGTCACTTTTTCTTTTCTCCCTAGTATAAGTTCAATAGTCAAACATGGATGAGTTAGTAGGGCCAATCACAAAGTTTAGAGCATCCTCAGTCGTTGTGGTCAATTCCAAGTTCCAACCAAAAGTACCACTAATAAAAATTAGACAACCACTTGAAGGGCTGTCAAAGATCTACAGATAAGACCTGTAGAAGGCAAGATTTGGTAGGTCTCGTATTGTGAAGACCTTGTTGAAGGGCCCAAATGAATCGAGGTCTCGTATTGTGAAGACCTTGTTGAAGGGCTCAATGAATCGAGGTGACCGCCGTGTAGCCTCAAAAGATCAAGTTGAGACCTAGCTTGCATACCTGGTGAGGATGCTCTTAGCCCGTAGCATTAACTGACCCCAAGTTCCAAAAACCTTTACAACCATAGTTCAAAGGCGGTTCTAATTTTTTTCCTTGCACAAATTAAACCAAGATATAATTGCAAGAAAAAAAGGACCACAAAGAGTACACACATGCCAGCGACCACGTGACAAATTAGTGAATCCTCTAACCCAAGTCACATAGTCACCTCAGGTGGTTGAAAAGAGGTTTTCATGTAGTACCTAAAAGTCATCTGAGTCACAGAGTCTGCATGACTTCGTATCAAAGAGCTCATCCCAGGCTTCCAGAAGCCAGTGCACAAGCCTCAAGGGTAAAATCATGAAGCAAGCAGCCAGCTCCTCAAACTACCACTCTGACGACGAAGAAGGACTCAGAAGTAAGCGTAAACTGAAGCTCCTGACCAACTTTGAGACCATTCTCCTTTGCAAATTCAGACCATCCGGCAGTGAAATAGAGCCTCTGAATCGTTTTCTCACGCTGCCTGATCCATCGGCATGCCACAGTTCGAACTGGCGACTCCTGATGCACGCCCTGGAGCTCCACAACATCTTGGAGCTGCTCGGGCATACCATGCGCCTTCAGAAACTGTGCAGGAACTTCCTGCATGCACGATCGACTTTACAAGCCTCAGCAGGTACTGTGTTTTGCATGGACATTTCCAACATGAACGTGATCAACTAGTCGACATTAGAAAAGGAAAGAACTTAAACCAACCATTCTGTGCAGCGGATATTTATACGCATAGGCTACCAGTTGCCTGTGGAAGCTTGGCTTGAGGTTTGCTCCAGATTGCGGCGAGACACCCTTCCGCTGCCTGGATGTGATGATCTTACTTGCTTGGACGAAATTAGATTCTAAGCCAGACGAACTATCTCCAAGGTTTTTCTGCGTCTGCACAGTTCAAACGCGTTCAAGCACTGGTTGAAGTTAAATTGGTTCCGATCCTTCAAGTGATTGAAACCTGGGTGATCCTGGACATGCACATTGGTAAGGGCGACACTAAGAACATGGAAAATGTTGCAAATAGACCTAAGTGACAGTTGCAGATCAGTTGAGTACCTTTTCAGCATTCTTTTCTCCAATCAACAGATCATCCCGAGTCATGTTTCCAACACCAGCTAAACGTCGCAGCTTGCTTCTCCCCAGAGTATGAGAATGGTGGGAACTTCCTGGCATGCCAGTAACTCCTCGAAAGATGTACACTCGAAACTCGGACCTTGCATCCGCATTGAGAGCGAAGATCAAGGAATCGCCTTCTTTGAGACGATTCGCGGCAGCAAATTTGCTCCATCCACCGGCGAATTTGACTATGGGTGAGCCAGTTCTCGCTTGTGTTTCAACGCTGAGCCGAACTCTCCAAAGTTTTGTTGATGAAAGAGTTCGAAGAATGACCCGCTGTTCGAACTTGTCACCATGCTCTTCAATGAAGCACCTCGGAAGTGCCTGCAGATATATGAGAGAAAAAACAAAGCAATTCAGACATCCCATAAGCGTCAAAATTCAGAGTTAATAAAAGAAGAAAAACAGGACATGCATATGGATACCCAGCCAATCTTAACGCAAATTAGACAGAGTAATGGCATCAAGAGGATATTACCAGCTTCACGCATTGAGAGAACCTGCGATAACTTCGCCGGACAAGTGTTTTGTGGAAATAAATGCTCGCCGAGGCCTGCAACTCCGCAAGCACTTTGCTGAGGTCATCATCCCCAGTTCTATTCAAACGACTGGCCATGGATGTAGCACCGCATCCTGGCGCCATTCCACCAACACTCGAGCTCCGGATATGAATGAGCTGATCTATGAATGAGCTGCCTGAAATATCACCAACCAGGAGAGAGACATAGAGGAGTAATCTTAGGTGCTGAAATATAGGCCGATTGGTATGATGGTGTGGTTCACTCTGGTCATGATTGGGGAGTGAGACTCGCTTAAATTCATGTGAGGTGATTAAAGCTTCGTTTGATGAGAAGTGAGGGGTAGTAGAGTTTAGGAGGATAGATATTGATATAACATGAGGTGACTGAGGTTGCTGATGGGCACCGGAGAGCCATAATTTCGGAGCTGTTACATATCGTGAGAAAGATCTGCAAATGATTTCAGAAAGGCTGGGCTGTGAACCGTC
This sequence comes from Bryoerythrophyllum caledonicum, assembly GCA_963971425.1. Lineage (NCBI taxonomy): Eukaryota > Viridiplantae > Streptophyta > Bryopsida > Pottiales > Pottiaceae > Bryoerythrophyllum > Bryoerythrophyllum caledonicum. The sequence continues at coordinate 25,134,962 of OZ020517.1, read as the reverse complement.
ATTTCAGTACTTTGAAGAGAAGCGAGTCCAGTCATTTAACTGAGTCATATTTGCAACGCATATACCAGAGAAATTATAATATTTCAATATCCAACACTAGGTACATGATCATGTAAATGAATTCAGCTTGATATGTATATGATTTCTAATCTCTAATTACGGCCCAAAGTCAGCTTTACAGTAACGAATGGCATCAATATAAAATATGTGTGTAATGAGTTTCCAGTTGTGTGACTCGGATGGCATCAAAAGATAGCAACAGTATAAAACTTCAAGGAATCCAGGTTCTTCAAACTACTCGGACGGTAAAGAAGGAATCAGAAGTGAGAGTAAACAGAAGCTCGTGACCGAGCTTCAGGCCATTTTCCTTGGCAAATTCCCTCCATCCAAAAGTGAAATAGAGCCGAGGCATTTGCTTACTCTTGACAGAGTTGGCCCAGAAGCATGTCACAGTCCGAACAGGAGACTCCATACGAACGCCCTGAAGTTGCACAGTATCTCGAATTTGCCGTAGCAAGTTGATGTGCGTTTTCACAAAACTCACAGGAATCTCCTGTAATTACAATGATCCCCATCAGATTCATAAGAAGTTTCACAAGTCATGGCATAGCTCAACATGTAAAACTAAACGCACCATGCGACGACGTGGGTCATAACTCTGGTAGTCCATCAATCGCCTGCGGAAGCTCACTACCCCTTGTTTGCATGTACTACTCTTGCAGTCTGAACAGTCCCGCTCAGACGCTGCATCGCCATTGCCGTGATCAGACTCTGATTCAGAGCCTGAACTATCTCCAAGGTCAATGATCTGCTGCGGCCTCTACACATTCCAAACGATTATACAAGATGTCAACACTTGATGAATTTATATTCAGTTTTGGGGTATTGTCTGGATTTCTGGCAAAACTCTATCAAGGTCCGCATAGACTTGGACTAAGAACCTCTTTTTATGCACCTGAAAACTGCCATATCTCCATAGTTTGAGATGCTTACCGAGTCAGATTCCACTTTCTTCTTCTTTCCAACGACGAGATGATCAGCTCCTCTTTCTCTGAGCCCGTAATTTCTATCGCCCCCACCCGAGCGCAAGTTAAGTTCAAGTTTAGAATCACTGTCTGAAGTATTTACCTTCCTTGCTGACGTGCGAATGATGTGCACTTGAAACTCGGACGTGGCATCCACATTGAGCACAAACACCAACGAATCCCCTTCCTTGAGCCCATTGTCCGAAGCGAACTGCCTCAACCCGCCCACGAATTTGACTGTGGGTGACCCGCTTGGTGTCTTGGAAACGCTGAGCCGAATTCTCCACGGTTTCTTGCATGAGAAGGTCCGGAATACGACCCACTCTTCGAACTTGTCACCATGCTCTTTAATAAACCACGACGGCAAACACTGAAAGATCAAAACAAAAGAAGCACTTGTAAACTGAATTCATGACAGTAAGAACAATGTCACCCATAGAGAAGCGGCAATCATTTACCAGCTGCTCAGTTGCACGGAACTTGGAACTCTGCATTCGCCGGACAAGTGTTCGGTGAAAATGAATGCTCCTCGAGGCCTGTAACTCCGCAAGCACTTTGTAAAGATCATCCTCAGTTCTGGCCATGGATGCACCACCACATCTTGGCGCCATAATTTTAGCAACAATTGATTTCGGTGTGTCGATGTGAAGGTCTTCAAACAAAAAGGAATAGAGGTGATCCTTTGGCAGTCTGGATTTTGAGGGTCATAATGTGGGAACGTAGGCACTGTATGATCTGGTTTGCTCTGGTCATGATTTTGGAAGTGGGAATATGCAACAATAAGAGGTGACCAAAGCTACAGTTGGTAGCAATGATGGAATATCATGGGATGGAACTTGAATCGTCATGAAGGTGAAGGGATGGGCACTGGAGAGCCTCTTACCCTGAGATATTACGTTTGCCACATTGCCTATTTCATGCGTTCAACGTCTACTTGTTTCTAGTTTTAGCAAGCCGGACGGATCATACAAATTACAGCGGCTAGTAGAGATAGTCGTACAGTACAACCTGATCTACAAAATTAAGTGGTACTCCTACACAAGTTATAAAAAAATTGCAACACTGTGATACCGCATCATCTAAACCAACACTGTAATATCGCATCATCTAAATGGTGACGATGTGGCATGAACTCTTTAGATTACAATAACGCTTGCAGGCCGAGAATGAGGCTTACTACGTGAATTCAATTCGGACACCACAGTTCTGCATGGTATCCACCACACAAAAACTTGGTTGTCGATCAACAACATGATCTGAGTAAGGTGATTGCCTATAAGACTCGGGCTTCCATTGAAGTGGCTCGGTCTGATCGAGTTGTTGCAGACTGATCAGTTGTGAAAAGTTAAACTACTCTGACAGCGAAAACGAATCAGCAATGAGCGTGAACTGAAGCTCTTGACCTTCCCGCAGGCCAATGTTCGCCTCTACGAACTCTCTCCACCCAGCCTGGAAATAGAGCCTAAGCTGGTTGCGAGCCACCGAATGATTTCAATGAAATCTTACATCTTGGACATGAGACTCTTGATGAACACCCTGCACTTTCACGGACTCAGCTCGCAGCTGCATCCAATGCGCTCTCACATAGATTGTTACTGCTTGACTTTGGAAATGGTAACTCCCAAAATAAGGTGATTGCAAGCCTGTGGTAAGCATTCTGGAATGAAGTCAACTGGCCATACGATCTTCTGGTGGTTGAACATGATTCGCCTGCAGAAGCTTGGATTACAGTTCGTCCCATGTTGTGGTGGACGAAATTTACCCTCGCACCCACAAGTTGTGGAAATATCTTCCTCAGATGTGGCCGGAGCTGTTTGAGGATTGGAGAGGTCTGGCACCTCGGTTCCTCGAGAGATATAGACTTGGAACTCGGACCTCGCATCCACATTGAGAACGAAGACCAAGGAGTCACCTTATTTGAGGCGATTCTCGGCAGCAAATTTGGTCCAGCCACCACGAAATCTGACTTGGGCTTTTGCTCTCGTCCATGTCCTGTTTATTTTGAGATGCACCCTCTAAGGCTTTGGAGATGAAAGAGTTCGAAGGATGGTCCACTGTTCGAACTTGTCACCTTGCTTTTAACGAATCATGACGGCAGTGTCTGCATGAGAGAGAAAAACAAAAAGAAAGCAAAGCACCTAAATTAATTCATGCCTTGAGACATATGTCTATTACCTCAAAAAAACCCGGGAGTTCTTATGAATATTATAACCAGTCTCAGACAGTCTCAACCAAAATTGACATGAGATGCATACCAGCTGCTCGCATTGAATGAACCCGAGATGTTGTGACTTCCGGGCAAGTGTCTTGTGAAAATGAATGCTCCCCGAGGCCTGCAACTCTGCAAGCACTTTGCTGAGACCATCCCTGGCCGCAGCTCTACGCAAACAAGTGCCCATGCAGTTATCACCGCATCCTGGCGCCATAATTATAGCAACGCTTGAGCACTAGACGAGTGTTTGTCGAGTGCTAATATAAAGCTCCGTTGCATGTCTGATTCATACAAGAGCCCGATTTATGCATGATTTATGCAGGATTTTATCCTAGATGTATGGGCCAGCTTTGGCATAGGACTCTGGCGACTTGTGCGATATCAAATCATTTGTATGATGATGTGGGTTTTCTCAAGTCATGATTTCAGTTCAAAAGCTCGGGAGTCGGTATGAATTGAAGTGGGTAACTGAGGCTATCCTGGAGGTTTTGATAATGAGATTTTAAGAAATCGGACTAATAATTGATGGCGTGACAGTACTTCAATTGGCGTGATATCGGTACATTGTGGAAAATGATGAAAATCTAATCCTGGTTTTGATTTCACTCAAGTGTCATCACATACAGTATTGGTTGTCAAATCTTGAATTGTAGATAGTTCTTTCAGTCTTCACTCCACAATTGCATCTTTGCAGAATCAAGAAACTTTAAGAAATCTGTTCAGAAATCTGCTTGAAGTTCAGAAAATTTCTAACTATAGTGATAAGCCACAATATGCTGAAACGTTTCGAACAACGAAGATTGAAGCAGCCGTCAGTGTGAAGCAATCGAAGCTGTTGCAACTCTCTTCAGAGAAATTGCTCCACCCAGCTGCCCAGAAATGAATCCTCTTCCCGGAACCCTGCTTTTTTTTAAAACAGTATCATCATGCGAACCTTTTATGGACTCTTGATATATTACACAGTATCATTTATGGACTTTTGATAAATTCCCTGCATTTCATAATTCACAAACAACATAACTAATCATGAACAAGTCAGCAAACAATTGGTGTAATTTCTGTGCTAAATTTGGCGCAACAGAGAACCTCCCACCGTAACATCGCGTCATTTCTAAACAAGGTATGTTGAGGTGAAGACGTGGCAATGTGCAATCTTTTAGGCTAGAAGGCCGAGAATGAGACATACAAAGTGAACTCAATATTTTAGACCTCACAGTTCTGAATGTTCTCCACTACACAAAAACTTGTTTGTCGATCAACAACGTGATCTGAGTAGGATGATCGTCGATAAATAAGACTCGGCCTTCTGTGCAGGTGGCCGAACTGTTGCTGACCGATCAGCTTTGAAAAATTAAACTACTCTGACACTGAAAGAGGAATCAGCGATGAGTGTGAACTGAAGCTCCTGACCTTCCTGAAGGCCATTCGCGTTTACAAACTCTCTCCACCCGGCCTGGAAATAGAGCCTTTGCTGGTTGCGTAGCTCGCTCCAATAAAGTTTAACAACTCGAACAGGAGACTCTCGATGAATACCCTGCACTTTCACGAACTCACCTCGCAGCTGCATCCAATGCAGCTTCCTGAATCGTGCAGGAACTTCCTGCAAAATCCATCACATCAAAACCCTTGATTAGAGGTCATTTGCTAGTCTGGTTACTTCGATGCTCGTTAATTCAATGATCTTAGATTAGGAATTTAACTGACCATGCGACCGTCTCTTTGGTTGCAGCGCAAGATTCGACTGGAGAAGGTTGGATTACAGTTTGTCCCATCTTGTGATGGTACTTCGCCAACTGAGTTGCACTCACTGCTTGTGGAAGCAGCTTCCTCAGATGCTGTGAAATTGCCACTCTCTTGAACGCCAGAAACTCCTCGAAAGACGTAGACTCGAAACTCAGACCTTGCATCCACGTTGAGAGCAAAGACCAAGGAGTCGCCCCCTTCGAGGCGATTGTCCGCAACAAACTGTTTCCATCCACCACGGAATAGGACCTGAGGATTTCCATCTTGTGTCCTGCTGATTCCGAGATGCACTCTCCAAGGCTTTGCAGATAAAAGAGTTCGAAGGATGACCCACTCTTCCAACTTGTCACCATGCTCTTCAACGAACCGTAACGGCAACTGTGTCTGAGAGGGAAAAAAACAGAGCTCTAATCAAGCAATAAGGCATACCTCAGAATAGCAGGGCTTGCTTACGGATGTGAAACCAGTCTGCAGGCTACCTAGACAGAGAACAGGCATCAGGATCATACCAGCTGCTCGCATTGAGAGAACCCGAGTTGCTGTGACCGCCGGGCAAGTGTCTTGTGGAAATGAATGCTCCCCGACGCCTGCAACTCTGCAAGCACTTTGATGAGGTCATCCCCAGTTCCTCTGGCCATGGATGCATCGCCGAATCCTGGCGCCATTACACCAACACTTGAGCTCCGGTCGAGTGCTGAGATGAACTACCTGCGTTCAATACCATCACAGGAAAGGCAGTGTGAAGCTGCATTGCATGACTTCATTTCAGTGGGTTCAACGGCTTTATCGAAGGTAATGTTGTAGCCGGAGGACCCTGTTGACCATTGACCTGTTGACGATTTGACGTCGGAACAGCTCGATGGTGGTAGGATGAAGTCATGATTCCGGTAGGTAGAGCTTGAAATAAAGCGAGGTACCTGAATTAGCTGTCCTGGAGGGTTAAATGCTGAGAAGGTATTCCGAGATAGGAGTTTGAATCAACTGCGGCACTTAAGTTGGCACATCGATGATGGATTATGATGGTCAAAGGTCCATCTGGTCGTAAACTCGCATCACCTGAAAAATTGCATGGAGTACATAACCCATTTCCTTTTGTCATTTTCTTCAACAGCAGTACACTACGTGCGAGTCTAGTGCGTTCATACAGTAAATAACTCACAATCGAGAATGTCCGAAAAATTTGGAAAATGTAAGAGATTTGTGTAGGTGATATCTGGCATGTAATACAAAGTGATACTTGTGTAATGCCTAGGTGATATCCATTGTTTCCGAATGCATAAAAAATGGGGAAATATTTATTTCAGCAAATAGGTGTTGAAATTGACCCACATGTATGATAATTAGCACTACTCAAAATGTATGGTAAGTTTTTGACTGGCGTTTTGCCTCTTTGTTCTATTATAGATGGCTCATATGACTACATGAATTACTAAAATTATAGGTAACAACAAATTGAATGTTGTATTTCACAATGTTATGGTGTAAGAATTGACCCACCCCGCCCCCAAGTTAACCCTTGAAGTTCCTTGACTATATTGCACCATAACTTTCCAAATCTGCTCAATAGGTAAAACATTTGTACAAAACGAAGTCATTCAAAAATTGCTAATACAAAATTACAAATGTAGTGAACGAGGTCACCCAAATTCTTTTCATAGAAATGAAATTCCAAAAAGAAGGTTCACACCACATTTTGTAGTAATAGAATTAAAAACTAGAATATATCAAAATTTCCAAATTTAGTGTAGAAACAAAGATTTCTTGACTACCCTACCCAACAATCTAAAGATATTTGACATGTGATAAGATACAATTTCTACACCAAAGAATAGAACAACAATCTCAAACAAAGAAATATTATCATTTGATAAAATGAACATCTCACTGTCTATAGAAGGTTGTAGCAGAAATTTCGGAAGTGCCCCCGGTAAAAAAATATCCAACAACTTGCAATTAAAATAGCATAACTTTTATTCTAGAGATCCATTGTGATAACAAATCCTACTATCAAAAAGCTCGTACTACGCCACATTTTCATAAACCAAAAACTTCAAAAACTTGTGACCAAAATTGAAAACATAGGAACCTGTCTGAAATGGCAAATGTCCCCCCGAGGGGCAAAACGTCCTTGAGGGGTTACAAATAGGAATAGCACGTCAAACCTCTCCGGACAAAAAATTCCACAAAATCCACTCGCTTCTGCTTCATCTCATGTGCAGAAATATGTTGCACTTCACGTGATAAGCATGTTTCATAATCAAATGCAGTATTGGTTGCCTAAGAAATGCATATTTACATACTCAAGTCGAGTTCAAAAATCTGAAGTCTACTATGATGGGTCACCGTATTCTCACTCTTCGATCAACAAAGAATGAAGCAGTCTTTAGTTTGAAGCAAAGCTGTTGCCCCACGCGCAGGCCATTCTCCTTGAAAAATTGCTCCACCGAGCCTTGAGAAAAAGCCTCTCCAGGGTACCCCTACGTCTCCAACAAAGCTTCACCATGTGAACTGGGAACTCTTGATGAATTCCCTGCACTTCTATATCAGCTTGAAGCTCCATGCCATGCGTCCTCGCAAAGCTTGTAGGAATTTCCTGCAGAAGTCAAATGCACTTCATGAACATCGACATTAAGAGGATTATTAAATGCTCAAGTGTTGTAGAATGGAATGAATGAAGACCTATGAGCGAAACTAAGCCGGGCTCAAATCTCAAATGTCAATGAAGCTCAAGTATGTTGATGTTGATCATCGAAGCTCGAATGTTCTGTCAAAATATCTACAGCCTAGTTAGTCTGTAAATGACATTTTTGCTTTTGTACATGATTTGCGAGTCATAAATTAGCATTTGAAACGGTCAGAATTCAACTTACAATGAGATTGTCGTGAATGATTGTGGTCGTGATTCGCTTCTCAAAGTTTGGAAATGAGTCCGGGCCATGACGGGATGCTAATGTGGGAAAAATATGTGTGTATTATTCATAAAATAAATTACAGTTCACATCCTTAAGGCTTATCCAAAAGGTGTTCGCAATAGTCACAACTCTCTGTGTAAAGTCATAGCTATTGAATTCGTATTTATATTCATATTAACTAGTGTACTACATACGTACTAAATTATGTATCCTACACTCCCACCAGGACACTAGTTTACTTTTCATCCATATCTATGAAGATTAATTTATATTCATCCAAAACGGTCTTCTTCCTCTTTGTGTAAGGTTTCCTATGTGGCTAGGGTTTAAGGTTGAGTGAGCTCCTCTGTAGCTGCGCCGTGGCTCCGCCCCATTTATGTGTTTCCCGCTTTTGGTCTGCTTCAAACTCCTAGTCTCAAGCTTGATGCTGTTTTTCTTTTGTTCTGTTTGGAGTCTTTGCTTGCGTCTATGCCTGTGTCTTTGACGATTGTTTCTCCCTTGTGCTTGGACAGCATTGAGATGGAGTTGTTCTGCGATATGGCGACGAAGTACTTGAATGTGATGGAGAAGCTCCTCAGTATGGCGGTTAAGCGCTTGTGTGTGACGATGAAGATCTTGAAGATCATATCTTCTATTAAAGATCGGAGTCGTGGATGGCAAAACCTGGTGGTTGGTGCCTGCTCTAAAGATGTTGGAATCTCCTTGTCGTGCTAAGCCAGAGGGCGTCTTGTTGGAGGTGATATTTTATGTTAATTTTGGGCTTTGCTGAGGTGAGCAGCTTTGGCTTGTCTGCTTTTGCTTGCATTGTTTTGACAAAATTGAACGATTACAATAATCGCACTTGTACTTGCTTTGGGCTAGCCTTTCTCTGATTAGTGTGGTTGACTTATAAGGAGCACAAAAACTTTGGAAAGATGGAGCCAAGTACTTTGGAAAAGGAACCTGTAAATTGTCCTTGATTTGTTGGGCCTTTGTCTGGTTGTTGGAAGAGATGCGCCCATGAAGCATGGGCCTCATGGCCTTCGACTTAGCCTGTGAATATTTGATTTGACCTTGATTTTTATTGTGTTGGTCTGCTTGAGCAAAGCCTGTTTCAACTTGTAAATAGTGATTAGGATTTAAATTGTTAAGGTATTTATATTTGAAATTCCGTTTACTTTGACAAGTCTTGGATAATTTATAGCTTGAGGGTTGATTATATCTCCCACTCCAAGACTTAGCAAAGTCTGGTTGGAACAAGTAATACAATAAAGATTTAGTAGCTTTAATATATGTATCGGCAGTGGTACTCCCACATGAGGTGGATGGTGGGAGTGGCCGCATATAAGTTACTAAAGCTTGTACTTTTGAGTCTTGTGCAGGATTTGAGACTGGTGGGATTAAATACAATGTGCCTAATTTTGACATACAAGAATAATGTTTATCTTTAGGTAAGGCTTTTGTAAAAATATCAGCTGTCATGTCTGCAATTGAGACATATTTGAGCTGAATGACTTGCGAAAGTACTTTTTTTCTTGTAAAATGATATTGTATGTCCACATGTTTGCTTCTTGAATGATATTTTAGATTTCCACTTAAAGCAATGGCACTTTGACTATCGGAATAGATTATGGTTGAATTTTGTTGAATAAAACCAAGTTCATGTAATAATTTATTCAACCAAATCGCTTCAGCTGTAGCCTTGGCCAATGCCATACATTCTGACTCTGTTGAAGAAAGTGCGACTGACTGTTGCTTCTTACTGCCCCAGGAAATAACGCCACCAGCAAGGATGAAACAATAACCTGAGGTAGATCATTAACATGAGGTAGATTGACGGGTTTCGTTATCACCTGCCCAATCTGCATCATAAAAGCCATGAAGGACATCTCCTTCAACACATTTTTGATACTTAATTCCAAAAGATAAGGTACCTTTTATGTATCGTACAGTCCTTTTTAAGGTTTGGATGTGTGATATATTGGGATTAGATAAATGTTGAGCTAAGCTGCTGATTACATAAGCACAATCAGGCCGTGAATTAACTATGGCATGCATTAGGCTGCCAACTATTTGTGAGTATGGATATGGGTCTTGATGGGATGTTGTACTTTCTTCTTTACTTAATCTAATCCCAGATTGTATTGGTGTGCTTAATGGGTTACACTTAAGCATATTGAATTCTTTAAGTTTACTTCTCAGATATTTTTGTTGGTGTATTATGATCCATCCTTTCTGTCTATTTCATATAATTGCATTTCCAAGGGTATGATGTATTTCACCCTCAAATTCCTTTTGCAGGGTATTTTTGACTTGTTGGATTAGGATAACCTGATTGCTAACGATGATGCAGTCATCAACATATACGGTAATTATCGTGAAACCATTATCAACTTCCTTTTTAAGATAAATATTAGCATCCAATTCTAAACGTTGATAATGTTGAAGAAGTAAATATTGATCTAATCTTTGATACCAGGCCGTTGATGATTGCTTAAGGCCATATAAAGATTTGATCAATTTACATACCAAATTGGTGTTTATAGGAAGGGATAAACCTTCAGGTATACTCATGTATATATCTTCTTTAATGAATCCATGTAAAAATGTTGTCTTCACATCTAATTGGTGAATTTCTAAGTTATTTTGGGCTGCTAGAGCAAGAAGTACTTTGAACACCATATTCATTATATTGGGAGATTGGGAGCCTGCCAAAATATTATATGAAGCTTAAGTGGACCTAAATATGCAAATGTTTAGTGAATTTACACAATGAAATTTGTCCTATATGTACAATATGGGTACATATTCAGCTCAAGTCGAGCTGAATGTGCACAATCAATTTCTACTGGGAAAACCATTCATACCTTTCAAAGTCCTAGAAATCTCCCAATATAATGAATATGGTGTTTTTGATAGAGTTAAGTTTAACTACAAGAGAGAATGTCTCAGTGTAGTCAATACCCTGAATTTGAGTAAATCATCTTGCTACCAGCCTAGCCTTGTATTTATCAATAGAGCCATCAGTTTTGGTTTTAATTTTAAAAATCCACTTTCAGCTGATTGGTTTTCTATTTGAAGGAAGTCCGAAGTGGAACTAAATTCCATGTCTTGTTCTTTTCTAATGAAGTTAGTTCAGCAGTGACTGCAGCTTGCCATTCTTTGGCATCAATTCATTCTAAAACTTCTTGAATGGACTGAAGAGCGTCTATTGAGGTGAGAACAATATTAGCTTGATGATCCTTTTACATTGTCTTTTATATTCCTTTCTTTCTTCAAGTTGTATGGATTCAAGCAACCTTTTTGTTGGTTTAATGTTCCTTTTAGGTCTAGAAGAACTAGGTGGAGGGCTTGGCTGAGTTGGCTCTCTCAAGATAGAAGTCACTTCAACTTCCTCAAGAGGTAAGTTATTACTATTATCATTGTTCTTATTATGTAAGGATAGTTGAGAGAATGCCTCAATTACATTATTGTGAGAAGGGGATTGTGTCTCCAAGTTTGGAAAAGTATTTGACATTGGTTATAATTCAGATGTATTTAAATCAATGGTTTGTTGTGATTGATCAAAACACTCACCTTGATGATGAAGAGTATTGGCTGGATTAAATTTTGTAGTTGTTGAAGGTCTTTTAAGTAAATCTAAGTCTATGAGATCCTTGTCATCAGCCTCATATGGCAAGGTCTTGTCTTGTACATTAGATGACTTCATCAAATATAACATCTCGTGAGATAATTATTCTTTTGTTTTTGAGATTCATAAGTCGATATGCCTTAGATGCTTCTTGTGAATGTGAATCTAATTTCTTTCTAAGTTCTTTAGGATAAAAACATGGGCTTTGCATCCAAAGATTCTTAGGTATGACAAGCTAGGTTGATGTCCATACCACATCTCAAATGGTGTTTTATTTTCAGTGATAGCCTTGGTAGGGCTTCTATTTTGAAGGTAATTTGCAGTCTGGAGTGCTTCATCCCAAAAAATCTTAGGTAACTTAGAATAGGATAACATTGCAAGAATTGTACTTACTAATGTTCTATCCACTCTATTGTGGAATATAAGTTGTGGTAAGTTCTTGATTTATTCCTTCTTTCTTACAAAATTCTTTGAATTCATTTGACATGTATTCACCTCCATGGTCTGATCTTAAAACTTTAATGTGATGATTGGTTTGTTTTTCTACTAAGGTTTTATGTTCAATAAATTTATCAAGTGCTTCTCATTTGTGTCTTAGTAAGTATACATGACAATATCTTGATAAGTCATCAATAAAAGTAATGAAATAAGTGCATCCAAAGTGAGTGCTAGCTTGCATAGGACCACATATATCAGAATGTACAAGATTTAATAATTCAGTACTTCTTTTTGTACTTTGTTTGGGGGATTTTTCTTTATGTTGCTTGCCTTCTATACGAGGCTGGCATAAAGTTATTTCTTTCTCATTAAAAGAATCAACCCCTTTTGCCATAGTTTGTATTTCTTTTAATCTATGCTCATTTATGTGGACTAATCTTAGATGCCACAAATTGGCTTTGTTTAAATTTGTAGTAGCTGGGATAGCAATTTGTTAATCATTACATGTAATAGTGCTACCTAATTCATATAAGTCAGGGTTTAACTTACATGTTCCAATTGTTTCACCATTTTTGTTTATGAGTGTTGAAATTCCAACTTTAATTCTTACTTCACCTCTAGCTTCTTTGCAAGACCTGGTATGTGTAACACATCAGGTATGATTCTCTCTTCTCCATTTAAAAGCTTCACATTTACATCACCACATCCTTCAATTGTATACGATGTTATATCATCTCCTAAATAGACAACTTGATTATTTTTATACTCGGTATAATTTATAAATCCATCTAGTTCATGACACATATGTTGAGTAGCTCCTGAATCTATGTACCATGTAGAATCTGGTTTATTATTAACCAATAAGGCTACAACATATAATTTGGGTGATGTAGTAACAACATTTGTCTCCTTTCTATTGTTACTTCTTTCAGCAGCAATTCTAGTTCTGCAGTCTTTAATCAGATGTCCTGGCTTTTTACAATAAAAGCACTTCTTATCAGCTTCAATGTTTTTCTTTTCATAATGTTTGGAATTACTACTTTCTCCTTTGTACCCCTTTTTGAAGTTTTTATAAAAGTTTGGTTTCTTACCAAATTTTGAAAACTTCTTCCCTACATAGAGTGTTGATGTACTATCTGATGTCAAACTCATGTTTTCATGAGTGTCTCTTCTTGGATCAAGTCCGCTATTAACGACTGTAATGTAATTCCAGGTTGTCTTTTCAAAGAACTTATAAAGGACTTGTAGCTTGGAGGCAAACTTTGCATTAAGGTAAGAACTGCCTCATCATCTGGAACTGCTCATCCTGCTGCCAACAATTGTTCAAGATGTGCTCTGATTGCGTGAATGTGTTTAATAACACTATCATTTTTTCTCATCTTCAAGGTATATAATCTATCCTTGAGATACATTTTTGTCACTGCATCTTGTGATTCAAATAACCTCTCTAATTCTTGCCATGCTAAATGAGCAGCTTTGCAAGATTGTATAAATGAAACTATATTGTTTTCTAGGCAATTATTAATGATTGTCAAGGACAAAGCATCTTTATCTTCCCATGCGCTTATACTCCCTACTCCTATGGCAGGTAAAGTTGGGGTTCCAGCAGCAACTTCATCTGGTGATGGTGCCATTGGTAAGGGTTCACTACCACTTACAATGGGCCATAGTTTTTCAGCCTTGAAAATCAATGTTAGTCTATGTTTCCATATGTTATAATAAGAACCATGATTCAAATTTGGTGACATGACTAATGTCAATCTTATGTGTTGTCATTTCAATAACCTTCTCTTAAAATGGCTTGTATTTCCCATTCATCAATACAATCTTCACTCAAATGTTCAAAGTTACCTTCAACAAAGTTAGCTAATGCTTGGAGGTATGTGGGAGGGGCATTGCTAATTCCGTATGTGTTTTGTATTGATTCCAGATGTTGTTCGTTTTCTTCAATTGGGAGGTGCTCCTGATCTTCTTCAATTGGAGAATTTGGAATTGGAACTTGCAAGAAAGCATTTGTGAGATTTACATGTATGAATGGTATTGTAGCTTGGATTTCAACTATGTCATGTTCTTCCTCATTTGAACAATCTAACTCTCGTTGAGGATAGCACATTGTTGTGCATTTGCTCTGATACCATGTAGGAAAAATATGTGTGTATTATTCATAAAATAAATTACAGTTCACATCCTTAAGGCTTATCCAAAAGGTGTTCGCAATAGTCACAACTCTCTGTGTAAAGTCATAGCTATTGAATTAATATTTATATTCGTATTAACTAGTGTACTACATACGTACTAAATTATGATTTCTAGCTGAAAAGGGAGTCGTTCCAGATTCTCGAAAGATGTACACCATGAACTCGGGTAGTGGAACCTGTGAATTTCCTACCGCCCAGATCACTTAACAATCATATACACCAAGAAATACACTAAAGAACACACTCTGCATTTACTTAATTGTATGGACAAATGCTTCTGAAGAGCTCTCTTCATTACTTCAACTAATGGATCACTCCATGGCCTCAGAGGTAAACATCCGACTGCTACATCGTTCCCTGAATTCTCAGAGCACATCACTGTGCTGCCACTCGAAAGGACAACCTACAGCAAAACATACACTAAAAGGAGAGAGGTCAAATCCTAAGATTTGAGAAAACATCCAACTAACGGATGAAAATTAATGATCATCACAGAACTCAACACTCCTACTCGTTCATTTGTTGAGGCAGGAGAAACAAGAAAAGTGAACACAAGTTAACTACAGTAGACAACAAAAGAAAGCAGGAGCATATCTGTATTTGTACGTGAGCAAAGTAATCTCCCACTCAGAAAACTGTTTCACTAGAGGTTCAGAGACCATTCAACGTAATCGCCCACTTCTTTGACCTTCTGAGACATTGTGTCGCCCAGTAAACTCAATTGCACTAATCAATCAAATGAATGACGAAAGACGAATGAGCTGACGAACAAATGAGCTTACTCCAAGCGCTGGTAACCCGTTTAGAAGCATAAGAGCTTGTCTTGAGTCCGGAGGCTCGATTGCCTGAATCTGCATAACCTGGAATTTGAATCATATATATATATATATATATATATATATATATATATATATCATAAAGATCTCCAGGAAGGAAAGCATTTGTGATTCCATACTGGTGCATCTCGTAACCTTTAGCAGCAGCTAGAGTGAGAATACTACAAATGCTGTAGATGATCGCTAGACGTCCAGGATGAATCAGATCAGCATTAACACTTCCACTTATTGACGGAGCACGAGTTGAACAAGACATACTCCCAGGGATCGTCGAAGTACTGAACTCCCACTAAGAGCCGAAACATGTGGTAGTGAACTCTTATTAAGACTTGAAACTAGGGGAAAATGAGTTTCACTCCCACTGATTGATAGAACCAGAGAAGAATAAGGAAGACTCCCACTGACAGCTGAATCGTATGAATGTGAACTTCAAGCAGCTACTCCAATGGGATCGAACATGACAACGTGATCTGAGTACCTATATCGATAACTAAGACTCGGCCATCTCTTGAAGTGGCTCAGACTGGCCGAACTGTTGCTGACCGATCAGTTCTGAAAAATTAAACTACTCTGACACTGAAAGAGGAATCAGCGATGAGCGTGAACCGAAGCTCCTGACCTTCCTGAAGGCCATTCGCGTTTACAAACTCTCTCCACCCGGCCTGGAGAAAGAGCCTTTGATGCCTTTGATGGTTGTGTAGCGGGTACCAACGAAGTTTTACATCTTGGACATGAGACTCTTGATGAACACCCTGCACTTTCACGGACTCGCCTCGCAGCCGCATCCAATGCAACTTCAAAAATCGTGCAGGAACTTCCTGCAAAATCCATCACATCAAAACCCTTGATTAGAGGCCATGTGCAAGTCTGGTTACTTTGATGCTCGTTACTTCAATAATCTTAGATTAGGAATTTAACTGACCATGCGACCCTCTTTTTTGTTCCAGCAAAAGATTTGCCTGATGAAGCTTGGATTACAGGTTGTCCTACGATGTGGTGGTACTTCGCCCACTGAGTTGGACTCACTGCTTGTGGAAGCAGCTTCCTCAGATGCTGTGAAATCGTCACTCTCTTGAACGCCAGAAACTCCTCGAAAGACGTAGACTCGAAACTCGGACCTTGCATACACGTTGAGAGCAAAGACCAAGGAGTCGCCCCCTTCCAGGCGATTGTCGGCAACAAACTGTTTCCATCCACCACGGAATAGGACCTGAGGATTTCCATCTTGTGTCCTGCTGATTTCGAGATGCACTCTCCAAGGCTTTGCAGATAAAAGAGTTCGAAGGATGACCCACTCTTCCAACTTGTCACCATGCTCTTCAACGAACCATAACGGCAACTGTGTCTGAGAGGAAAAAAACAGAGCTCTAATCAAGCCATAAGACATACCTCAGAATAGCAGGGCTTGCTTACGGATGTGAAACCAGTCTGCAGGCTACCTAGACAGAGAATTGGCATCAGGAGCATACCAGCTGCTTGCATTGAGAGAACCCGAGCTGCTGTGACCGCCGGGCAAGTGTCTTGTGGAAATGAATGCTCCCCGACGCCTGCAACTCTGCGAGCACTGTGCTGAGATCATCCCCTGTTCCTCTGGCCATGGATGCATCGCCGAATCCTGGCGCCATTACACCAACACTTGAGCTCCGGTCGAGTGCTGATATGAACTACCTGCGTTCAATACCATCCCACGAAAGGCACGTTTACAGATCTCTCAAAGAAAAAGAAAGCCTGCAATATATGAGGTGCAGAAACATGGCCATGCATCACCGTATCCCGACGCCAAAACAGCAACTTAGCTCCGAGAGTCAGTGTGAAGCTGCGTTGCATGACTTCATTTCAGTTGGTTTAATGTCAATATTGAAGGTAATGTTATGGCAGCACCCTGTATTGGCATTTGACGTTGGCACAGACTCAGATACGGCGGTGGCAGGACGAAGTCATGATTCCGGTAGGCAGAGCTTGAATTATAGCGAGGTACCTGAATTAGCTGTCCTGGAGGGTTTGCTGAGAAGGTATTCCGAGATAAGAGTTTGAATCAACTGCGGCACATCGATGATGATGGATTATTACGGTCAAAGGACCATCTGGTCGTATATTCGCATCACCTGTAAAATTGCACGGAGTACGTAACCCATTTCTACGTCAATGGCAGTACCCTACGTGCGAGTCAAGTTCGTACATAATTAACTCACAAATTACAATGGAGAATGTCCAAAAAATTTGGAAAATGTAAGGGATTTGTGTAGGTGATACCTTGTATGTAATACAAAGTGATACACGTGTAATGCCTTGGTGATACCTATTGTGTCCAAATGCATGGGAAATGGGGAATAATTATTTTGGCAATTAGGTGTTGAAACTGACCCACATGTATGGTAAATAGCAATATTAACTTGAAATTGAGGCTTCTTTTACTGTCATTTTGCCTCTTTGATCCGTTATAGGTGGCTCATATGACTACATATATTACTAAAAATATAGGTAATAACAAATTGAACGTTATTTTTCACAATATTTTGGTGCAAGAATTGGCCCCCCAGTCCTCAAGTTAACCCGTGAAGTTCTTTGATTATTTCACACCAAAACACTCCAAAAGTGCTCAATTTAGTATAAAAAGTGGAAAAAGAAAAAGAGAAGTATCATTTTAGTTTTTAACCGGAAGATCTTGATTTAGCTAATGAATAGCATGCTTACAAAATTTCAAAAACTTTAAACCTATGCCTTAAAAGATTTTAGTATTTGAAGTGAAGTAGAAGGTTCTTTTCATTCCCTGCTTTGAGAAAAATTTCAGCAAAGTTTGACTTTACATAGTGTCAAATTTTTGCATTACACAAGGTCCAAATTATATAGCATCTTGTTTTTCATGATGTTAGATAATACTTGTCCAACAATTTTAAAAGTGTAGGACAAGTGTAGCATTTGTAAAATAAATGTGCAAAAAGAAGTCATTCAAAAATTGTCAGTACAAATATAAATTTCTTGTCCACCAAAATTTTGTTATAGAAATGAAAATCCAAAAAGAAGGTTCACAACACATCTTGTAGTAATAGAATTAAAAACTAGAATTTATCAAAATCTCCAAATATAGTATAGAAACAAAGATTTCTTGAGTACCCTATCCAATAATCTAAAGATATTTGACATGTGATAAGATACAATTTCTACACCAAAGAATAGAATTTGTTTCTGACAATCTCAAACAAAGAAATATTATCATTTGATGAAATAAAAATCTCACTGTCTAAAGAAGGTTGTAGCAGAAATTTCGGAAGTGCCCCTAGTAAAAAAGGGCCAACAATTTGCAATTAGTAAAGCATAACTCATATTCTAGAGATCTATTGTGATAACAAATTGTATTTCCAAAAAGCTAATACTACGCCACATATTCATAAATAATAAATTCAAAAATTGTGATCAAAATTGACAACATAGGAACGTGCCTGAAATGGCAAATGTCACCCCCAAGGGCAAAACGTCCTTGAGGGGTTACAAATAGGATTAGCACGTCACACCTCTCCGAACAACAAATTCCACAAGCTTCTGTTTCAGCTCACGAGAAGAAACATGTTGCACTTCACGTGATAACTTATAAGCATGTTTTATTATTATATGCAGTACTGGTTGTCTAAGAAATGCATATTTATAAAATCAAGTGGAGTTCAAAAATCTGAAGTCTACTGTGATGGGTCACTGTATGCTCACTCTTTGAACAAGGAAGAATGAAGCAGCTATTGAAAATATAGACTAGTCAACAATAGTATTGTGACAATTCGACTTTTGAGCATGCTTACAGATTGCCACATAACATTACTTCCTTACATAAGCTCAATATACAGCCATACACGTGATGTAAGAATCAATGCATGACCAAGCACTGTAGTCGTGCATGCTACATTAACTACTGTTCACCGGTCCCCAGTTAATGGCTCACACATTTCTCTTTAACCTGCCTGAGGTGAAGCTTGAACCGCTTAATAATCACTTAACAACCTGATCGCACAAGTGCTCAATTGTTCATGGTTACCACGTTATGTGGCGATTTTCTATGTCTTAATACTTGTCTGCTACGTATCTCTCCACGTTCACTATACTTCCAACACAACCCCCCAGACTGGGAGCTGCTAATGCTGTCAGTCTGATGCAGCATTAGTGGACGTGGAGTAAAACTGTGCTACGGTGGGCTACTAGTGAGACAGGAAAGAAGACCAAGAGAATGTTGAAGATGGCAAAACCGATCGGTTGGTAAGGCTTTGGTGAGGATATCAGCTAGTTGGTCGGTGGTTGGTGTGAAAAAGACGTGGATGTCTCCATGTTGCTGGACCCTGGTGCTCTCTGATGAAGTGAAAAACGATGTTGATGTGTTTTGTCTTGCGATGAAACTCAGGATTATGCACTAACCTGATAGCACTCTAATTGTTAGAAAAAAGAGAGGTTGGTGATGCTTGAAGCCAATCCAAATTTTGCAGAAGACGGCGAAACCGGATAATATCCTTCGCGGTGGTACTTGCAGCTACATACTTAGCTTCCGTAGTGGAGGTGGCGACACACACATGTTTACGACTACTCTACAACACAACAAGGTGTGGTGTACCAGCAAGGTATCGATAAATGCGGGTTACAGCCAAAAAATGAGGCCATTGTGGATTCGTAGAGAACTGGGCGACACGAGTGATAGCAAAGCTGATGTCTGGTTGCGTCGAAGTTTGAGAAAAAGCAAACAACCAAGTGCTGTAGAGTAGTGAAAATGGATCGCATATGGTGGATCCTTAGCATCGTTAAGTTGTATGTTTGGGTCTGCAGGTGTTGTAACCGGCTTACAGTCCTTGAACCCAAAACAAGGTAGAATTTGGTAAAGGTAGATCGACTAGTTGACAAAGATAACTTGTCGATCTTCGGTCTGTTGAATGTGAAGGCCCACATAAAGATCAGCATATGATCGGATAATGAAAAACCGTTTTTTCATGTACTCAATGAGGGCATCTAATCGTAATTGCGCATCTAGCAAGTCCATCATCCACAAACAAGGTGACGATGAGCATCGGTAATTGTGTCAAAATGTAGACACAGGGATCAACTTCTATTGGAATGAGCTAGAAATTGAGCAAAAAATCATTAAAAGTTTGATTCCAAATCCCCCAGAGTGCTTGAAACCATGTAAGCTTCTCAGAACAAGGCAGACGAGCTAATGTCCATCTGGATCAGAAACCTCAAAGCTTGGTGGTTGAAACATATAGAGGATGGTGTCAATGAGGCCGTTCAAGAAGGCAGTTTGAATATCAAATTGTGTCAAATGCATAGCTTGTTGTGCTGCAATGCCAAGAACAGCTCGAACAGCGTCATATTTTACAACCGGACTAAAAGTTTGATCATATTCCACTTCGCGTGTTTGGGTGCATCCCTGAGCCACGAGCCTGGCTTTGTACTTGGAGATGGATCCATCTAAGTTAGTCTTGATACAAAAAATCCACTTGCACTTGACTGCTCTTCTATCTGGAGGTAATTGAACCAGCTTCCAGGTGCCAGCTCTAATGAGGGAGTCATATTCTGGCTGCATGGCCGCTTTCCACTCTAACGCTTCATGACTCTGCATAGCCTCCTTGTAGCTCTTTGGGTCCTCGGATATTTCAGATGCGGTGCGCTCAGCTTGAGCAATATCGGCGAATGTATGTGGTACGTAGTAATCTGTAAGGTGAGCAGCGGCACCGCGCATTCGAACGGCGCGCGGCGAGCGGATGTGCTCGACTCGTGGTCTCGTCTCTAGGTCAAGGGGCTGACGATCCTCGATGTCATTGTCAGGTGCTGCCGTGTAGGCGATATCTTTGCTATTCGGGGTCTCGTTTTGATTGCCCTGTGGAACTGCAGCTTGGGCTTGGTCATCGTCGACGTCTGTATGATGTGGCTATATGCGGCTTGGTGCAGATGAACGGCCCGATTCCACTAGTATGGAGAAAAGCCTGGACACTGTTTCAGCAGTGGCTTTGGCCAGCATGGTGAGCTCGTCAAAAATCACGTCGCAGCTGATGATTATCCGATAATGCTTTGGATCCCACAATTGATAGGCCTTGGAGTTTGTGCAATAACCAACGAATATGGTTTTGAGGCTTTTAGGATCCAACTTCTTCATGTGCACCTTTGGTATGTGTGCGTAAGCTACATTGCTGAATACACAAAGGTGTGCAACTATTGGTCTTCTACCAGCCCAGAGTTCATATGGTGTCTGGTAGGAGCGGTTGCGAGAGCCGGAACGGTTTAGAAGGTACGCGACTGTTTGCACTGCCTCTCCCCACCAACGCAAACTCAAACCTTTTGCATGTAACATGGTGCGTACGCACTCCACCGGTGTCCTATTTTCACCCTCAGCAACGTCATTTTGCTCGGGAGAATAAGGGTTGGTAAGGTTGTGGTTGATAGCACGTGCAGCCAGGTAGTCAATAAAATCTTGACTCAAGTACTCTCCTCCTCTGTCACTACGGATCTTCATGATTTGATTTCTTGTCTGCTTAGGGACTGTTTGGCAAAGATCCTTAAAGCACTCCAGCACTTGAGATTTTTCTTTTATGCAGTAAATGAAACGGAAACTAATACAATTGTCTTTAAAAAGTGCAAAATACCTGGCACCGCCAATCGAAGGTTGGCGCATTGGCCCGCAAAGGTCAGTGTAAAAAAAATGTCGGCTTTTTGCGCCCGTGGCGTTGATCTTTGCTTAGGAAACGCCTTGTGCATGTTCTTTCCCATGGCACACCCTACACATGGAGCTTGAGGCAACGTGTCGCTCTTGAGCTCTAGCCCTTCAACAACTCCTTGCAAAAGCATGTTGACTATAGTGGCGCAATTAACATGCCCAAACCTTTGATGCCAAAGGTCTATTTTCTTCAATTGTTGTGGCTCCATCTCAACTTCCGTTGCATGCTGATCTGGGTCTGAAACTGCTCCTGCAACAAAAAGTGCTTGGCTGGGAGGTATTGTTACTTACATCTGTAGCTGATAGAGTTTTGTGGTACGTAGTCCTATAAGAACAACGCTGCCATCAATGGTTGCTAAGTAGCAGGCTCGTTGAGTATATGTAGTCACGTAGCCCTTGTCTGTCGCTTGGCCAACGGAGAAGAGGTTTCTTTTTAAGTCAGGCACAAAAAGTAATTGTGCTAACTTTCTTTGAAACCAACTATTCTCGATGAGGCAGCATACCTTGATCACGCCGGTGCCTCTCATCCAAAGGCGTCGGTTGTTTGCTATCATCACCAGCCAACGTCCCTCCTCAATTTCTTCAAAATTCTCAAACGCCTCCATTCTGTTAGTCACATGATTTGTTGCACCGCCATCCATGTCCCATGCATCTACATCATCACGTTCTCCTGTGTAGACCATGAAAGCTGCATTGTCGCTATTGTTTGCGTTGCTGCTTACAACAGCAAAAGCTTCACTCTTTGGCTCATCCTTGCTCCCTTGCTGCCTCTCTACTCGCGCTTTGCCTCCCTTCTTGTTCTCACGACATTCGTGGTCACGTTCCCAATGACCCTTCTTCCGACATCTGTTGCAACGCGTTTTTGTCTTCAGTTCTGCAATCTTTGCAACTCTCTTCTTCTTTTCTACACTACCTGCATAAGATTTTTGGCTACTTCCAGAGGCTTGTCTATGGCTGGAAAAAAATGCCCTCTCTCTTTCCTCATCCACGCTGCCCTGGAGGCAATTTTGGGCTTCTTCCATAAGATGCCGAAGCATCAAGGACTCTAGATTATGTTGATTGCCTGGAACATTGTCCGAGGCGGCTATAAAATATCTAAAGCGTGAAGATAAAGAGCAAATTATTTTGCCCATCACAGCTCTCTCACTCATAGGCTCACCTAAGTCAGTCAATTGGTTTGCCAATTGTTCTACAACAGAGATGTGATCAATCACATTTCCATTTGATTTCATTTCGAGATCAAAGAACTCTGGCTGCAACAATTGGATATATTCAGTGGCGTTTTGTTCATGCACGGTGCTAAGTCTTTGCCACATTTGATTTGCAATCCTACAGGTCATCAATCTTTGCAAGAGCTTGGGTTCTATAGCTGAGATGATAATGGACTGACAAATCGCATCTTTATCGTCCCAATCGCTCTCATCTGTCTCAGCCTCTCTTGGCAAAGTGTCGTCTACTAAGTTCATGAGCTTTCTTGCTCGGAGTATCACTGTCATCTGAAACTTCCAGACCCCATAGTTTTCCCCAATTAGCTTCTCAACAGTCGTGAGACTTACAGCATCCTACCTAGCTAGGGTCGACACTGAAATTTGGCTTTGGCTTCGGAAGTCATCTATGACTTCCTCATTCACCGATGCGTGTGGGAGGCCAACTCTAGGGTCGGTTGTGGAGTATACTCTCTCCATTGTACACAAGCAACGACACAGTGAGTGAGAGCTATCGACTTGCTATCAACGTTCCTAATCGGTCTACAGCGGCGCTAGAGGGCCCATAACCTATTGGAAATATAGACTAGTCAACAACAATGTTGTGACGATTCAACTCTTGAGCATGCTCACAGATTGCCACATAACGTTACATCCTTACATAAGCTCAGTATACAGCCATACACGTGATGTAAGAATCAATGCACGACCAAGCACTGTAGTCGTGCATGCTACATTAACTACTGTTCACCGGTCCCGAGTTAATGGCTCACACTTTTCTCTTTAACCTGCCTGAGGTGAAGCTTGAACCGCTTAATAACCACTTAACAACCTGATCACACAAGTGCTCAACTGTTCATGGATACCACGTTATGTGGCGATTTTCTACGTCTTAATACTTGTCTGCTACGTATCTCTCCACCTAGCTAGTTTGTAAATGACATTTTTGCTTTTGACATGATTTGCGAGTCATGATTCAGCATTTGAAACAGACAGAATTCAACTTACAATGAGATTGTCGTGAATGATTGTGGTCGTGATTCGCTTCTCAAAGTTTGGAAATGAGTCTGTGCCATGACAGGATGCTAAGTCGTTGCGCTCACTGCCTATGACAAGGGTCCCGGGAGGTGTTACCACTTAAAGAACATGTTAAAAGCTGCACTTTTAACAAGTCTATTCACTGCCAATGTGGTAAATTTCATTCCTTGAGCCAAAAACACTGTTTTTACTACTTTTAGAAGGTTTTATCATTTGAAGCATATGGTGAAAGCTGCACTTTTACTACTTTGACTGTAAATCATGGTTTCTTGTATATCCCATAAGGTTTGTCCTGGGCAAGTGAAAAGACAAGTATATAAAGGTGCGGAGGTGTGTTCCCATTACTCTTGACTTTCAATTACTCTTGACATGCTATTTCAAAGTCAAATGCAAACTTGGAGTTGGATACCCTACCTTGTAGGTCTCTCCCATGTCCGGAGGCGAAATGTATGTTTACTTCGGTTCAACATTACTTTTGGTCATATTATGCATTTGAAGACCTGTTTTAAGTTTAATGACAAATAATATTCAAAAGAAAAAATTACCATGTGAGAAAACTCCGCAATTTACCATGTGTGAAAACATTGCATTTTATCATGTCAAATTACCATGTGGTAATATTCCATGTGGCAAAGTCGCCTTTTTACCACATAGACTGAGATTAGCCAATTAGTGTTAAAACATTGTGTTAAAACTAGCATTTTTCCCATGTGGTAACGTCTCCTGGTACATGTCTCCTAGTACATTGCCTCCTAGTACATGTCTCTTTCATGTCTCCCAGTACATTGCCTCCTGGTACATGTCTCTTTCATGGTACATTGCCTCCTGGTACATCTCTCTCCTAGTACATCTCTCTTCCATGTCTTCCAGTACACTGCCTCCTGGTACATGTCTCTTTCATGTCTCATAGTACATTGCCTCGTGGTACATATCTCTTTCATGTCTCCTGGTACATGTCTCTTTTATGTCTCATGGTACATTGCCTTCTGGTACATGTCTCTTTCATTTCTCTTGGTACATGCCTCCTTGTACATCTCTCTTTCATGACTCCCAGTACATTGCCTCCTGGTACATGTCTCTTTCATGGTACATTGCCCCCTGGTACATCTCTCTTCCATGTCTTTGAGTACACTGCCTCCTGGTACATGTCTCCTAGTACATTGCCTCCTGGCACATGTCTCTTTCATGTCTCATGGTACATTGCCTCCTGGTACAAGTCTCTTTCATGTCTCCTGGTACATTGCCTCCTTGTATATGTCTCTTTCATGTCTCTTGGTACATTGCCTCCTGGTACATGTCTCTTCTATGTCTCCTGGTACATTGCCTCCTGGTACATCTCTCTTCCATATCTCCTAGTACATTCCCTCCTAGTACATATCTCTTTCATGTCTCCCGGTATATTGCCTCTTGGTACATGTCTCTTCCATGTCTCCTCGTACATGTACCAGAAGACATGTACCAAGTCATAGCACCATGGTAAAACTAGAGATGTACCAGGAGTCTCCTGGAACGAAGTCATATGGTACCAACTCATATTAAATGCTAGTTTTACCACATTGTTTGTACATTTTTACATATGACTTGGTACATGTCTCTTGGTACCAAGTCATATGACCATGTCTTAGTACCAAGAGACTTGGTACTAGGAGACTTGGTACATGTCTTCAGGTACCATGACTTGGTATTTGGTACATGTCCCCTGGTACATTTTTACATATGACTTGGTACCATAGGGTGAAAGCACACTAGTACGCTTGTACAAATTTATGTCCCAGGCACAATTCAGGGCAGGGTGCAAGTTTGGACTCAATTTTAGACTAGATTATTTTATATTTTGGAGGAAAAATTAGTAGGTATAGCCCTACATCTTGCATATATTGAAGATTAAGAATCAAAATACTTATTGCATTAAAAAAAAGCCTTGTAATGAATACAAATATAAAATGTTTGTACTCTCCCAATGCAAAATTCACATGTTTGTACTCATTATGTGAACTTATTGATAGCAATTTTATGTTTTAAAGAGCTATATATGATCCTCTATTCTTTGGCTACTGTATTCCACTATTTAAATATGTTAATTGATTGCCAATTGACCTAAAATGTAACAAATGTGATTTTTCTGAAAAGTCCCAAAACATGAGTTTAAAGTAATTTTTTTCTAAATTTTTTTTGGAACTAGATACAAGGACTATTGGTGCAGATGGGCCAACAATTGAATTTTGAAAAAAACAAATTCTCTCCTCATTTCTTGCATTGAAGATTATACTCCATATTTGGCCATAGTTTTTTTTAAATCCTCAATGTGTGAATTACAATGTGTGAATTGTAATTGGATGTCAATAGATACAACAAATCCACCATGTGCACAATAGGAAAGATACCTGTAAATTTGTCGGTAATTTGGAGATTCCAAATATTGTACTAAGTGTACCTGTTGTACAATTTGTACAACGGTCAGGGGGGCGACTATAGTCTGCGATCACCCCATATGATGTAAAAATGCTAGTTTTACCACATTGTTTGTCAGGTTTTAACACTAATCCGGTAATCTCAGTCTATGTGGTAAAAAGGCGACTTTGCCACATGGAATATTACCACATGGTAATTTGACATGATAAAATGCAATGTTTTCACACATGGTAAATTGCGGAGTTTTCTCACATGGTAATTTTTTCTTTTGAATATTATTTGTCATTAAACTTAAAACAGGTCTTCAAATGCATAATATGACCAAAAGTAATGTTGAACCGAAGTAAACATACATTTCGCCTCCGGACATGGGAGAGACCTACAAGGTAGGGTATCCAACTCCAAGTTTGCATTTGACTTTGAAATAGCATGTCAAGAGTAATTGAAAGTCAAGAGTAATGGGAACACACCTCCGCACCTTTATATACTTGTCTTTTCACTTGCCCAGGACAAACCTTATGGGATATACAAGAAACCATGATTTACAGTCAAAGTAGTAAAAGTGCAGCTTTCACCATATGCTTCAAATGATAAAACCTTCTAAAAGTAGTAAAAACAGTGTTTTTGGCTCAAGGAATGAAATTTACCACATTGGCAGTGAATAGACTTGTTAAAAGTGCAGCTTTTAACATGTTCTTTAAGTTGTAACACCTCCTGGGACCCTTGTGCCTTGTGTCTGTCAATCTCAGAGGAACTATCCTCCAGGTTTAGTCCATTATATTCTTCACCACGGGCGCTCTCTGGCACGTCTTGTTGCCTTGCACAAGGGACCCACAAGGCATTCACATAAGCAAAAACAACCGATTTTACCACATGGTTTACCAGGTCAATAACACTAATCAGGTAATCTCACTCTATGTAGTAAAAATGCGACTTTCACACATGGTAATCTCCATATGGTAATTTGATATGATAAATTGATATGGTTATTTGACATGGTGATTTGATGTGGTAAATTGAGAGGGTAAATCACAGTGTTCCTCTTATGGTAATTTCACTATATTTTGAATGTCATGTGTCAATAAAAAGAGGTTAAACCGCACATTTCAACACTTGTGAATTGCAATATAATTCACATGTGATAATCCAAATTATCAAGCAATTGCTTAAAAAAATTCCTCAAAACGAGGTTTGTATTTCCAAAATCCAATCCAACCAGATAACTAGCATGATGTAGAAAACTAACAAAAGGAAAAATCCTAGAAATCATGTTGTCCAGGCCTAACACATTTAGACTGAATGTTGTCCAGCCGGCTTTGGTTTTGCTACCCGAGTTCGACGGCCAATATCATAAATCCACCTACACAAAAGACCACAAATTATGAGACTGAATTTCAAAACTGAAATTTGCAACTATCATCAAAACGTCCTCATGCTCTCTAAACTCAAGTCAAATAGTCTCCACCATCTTTGAGATGGGATCATTCACATGAAATCAAACATGAAAATCAGCCACCTATTTAGATAATATAAGAACTATTTGGACCTAGTATTTCTAGAAAAAAGGGGGGTTATCTACTTATAGGAAAGAGGACAGACCATTGATAAACACACCTCCAAACCTTCTGTTTGCAAACACAGGGTCAGACAGACGAGACTACATTCCCAAAAAATCAAGGCACTTCCTTACATGCTCACACTCAACAAAAATATTTAGAACATCAAGGCTATGACATCAAATTAAAGTTCAAACTAGCAAATTGAAGAGAAAGTTGAAAAACCTTACCTTTTCAGAAGAGTTTCTTGTTGTTTTCACAATGTGCACTTTTTATAGTTGTTTGAATTTCTAACATTCTGTAGAGTTAGTATCTTCATGGGCAGTATTGACAGAGAGCGACTCCAAGCTCAGGATCTATACCTGAACACCAGCAGCTTTTGCAATTGGTCCAGAACCCCTTCCACGCCATCATCCGAGTTGCTATACTCGAGCAACAACACTCAAATGTCATCACCTGAATCCTTGTGCAACCAGTCTTGAGGCCACCATACATTGGGATTGTTCCGCTTCACCCATTGCTAAGCAACAATGCAATGTTGACGTTGACAAAGGATGCATACCGTAAGTTCCGAGTGGTGATCAGGGCAAAGTCCGGTGCAATGTGTGCATGATCTCCAAAACTAGCGTTGCAGAAGTCTTTTCCAAAATCGCAGATTTGACCACATGTACGCCAAGTGAACATTTGTCCACTGGTACGTTGGAAAGGGTATGGAGAAAGGAAAATTCTTCGAGGCAATCTCTTGAAAGTCCTAAGAGCACAGCCCAATAAGTTAACATTAGAAATCCTAATTTCGGGAGGTCATCAAAACATATAAAAACATCCTCACGTAGCAACAAAGATTGTCTGAGAATTTTCCTTCTTGTTTTGGATCCAAAGAGCGTCGATTGCAACCGCTGAAGCCATAGATCCAGCCTCCTCCTCTACCCAATTCTTTCGAGAATACAAAAAATGCAAACTGTCGGAAACATACTGTCACGAGATATATTATCCTTAGAGGAGAACTCACTCACCTGCACCATGTCACAAAAGAACTTGTCCTCCGCATTTAACGTCTCAATGTAGGTGAACTTGCGGAGGCAACTCTGTTCTGCTCAATTTCTAGGCTAAGGTCCAGAAACGTCTCGTCACGAGGAGTGATGGTTTCGCATCGCGAGCATCTGGTGTCCTTTATCAATGTGCCCTAAGAACAAGCTACTGACCTCATGAGCAAATTAATGGAAAAAGTGAGCTCCTTCTTTGTCAACTCTACATTTTCTTGATTTACTAAACTACTCTTTTCTCACTCGGAGTAAAGCAACTAAACAACAATACTGCCTGAAGCCAACACCAAAACCAAATCCTCAGCCACCACAGATCTAAACCACCTCAAAATTAGGAACAACAACATCAACAACCTTCCTACAACAACATTGCAACTCTCGTCTTGACACGTGATTGAACATAATACTTCCAACATCACAACCCTAATCTCTAAATTAACCTTGTCAAAGAAGAAGAAGAAGAAGAAGAAGAAGAAGAAGAAGAAGAAGAACGCCGGTTTCCAAAGGAGGCCGGCGTGAATAAAGTGTTTGTCCATTCCACTATAAGACCATACCCACCGGACAAGGAATTAGTAAGCTAGAACTACTTCCCCTTCTCGAGGGTAGACACTATGTAACAAGTAGCCAAAACCACAAAACCAACCAATCAAAAGAGTAGCAAGGAAGGTGGGAGGGGGGAGAAAAAAGGGGGGGAGGAGAGAGAGAGGAGGGAAAGATGGAGAGATGGGTGTATTTCGCAATGTCAGGGTTTTAAAATAAAGTAAAGGGGTAATTTTATAGGGGGTCTTGTGTATCAGGAAGGGCTTGGTTGTTTTCAATTTTGCGTTTATGTAGAAAGATGGACATTGTATGTTGTATGGAAATGATGTTAATATTCTTGAAAGTGTTTGTAATTGTATCAATAGGAATTTTGAAGGTATCTTCTAGGCTTTTATAGATGGTATAAAGGTGGTGGCACGAGCGTCGGCTGTGATTACAATAAGGGGGTCCACTTTCCATCCGAGGGAAATGATGTCATCAATAAGGGGTTGGTATTTATTGATTTTGTTTTTGATTGTTTCTGGGGAGAATCTGTCATTACAGTATATAAATTTGATGAATTGAATGGTGTAGTCTTGGTTTATGTGGTTGGTTGGGGGGTCATTGTATGGTAGGCCTCTAACGCAGAGTATGTCCGATTTGAGTTGAGCATTGCATTGGCATCGTTGAGTTATACATGTACATGGGAGTAGCCATGGTGGAACCATATTTTCTTGTGGATTGTTATCAAAGGTGCCGGCATTCATGGGGATAAAACATCTCGATTTGTTACGGGAGGTGATTAATTTACGGATTTCCCATACGGTTTTGTTATGTCTTTTGACAATTAGGGAGTGTATGTGGTGGTTATGGCATTTAAGTAAAACATGTAGCGATCTGTCGGGGTCCGTGGAAGTGCATATGGGGCATGTTATAGATGGAAATCTTTCTATTCCAAAGAAGAGTTGTTTTCGGGCATTTTCCATATATTGACCGGTACGGAATTTGATGAGGCATGTTATTTGTGAGTCGGAGATGATGGGATTCTTCCAAAAATTTGTAGAAAGTTCATTGTCTATTTTGTTGTTGCCATTCCATTTTTCTATATTAGGGAAGTTTTCTGCGATTGTGTCAAGGTTGTTATAGAGGTCTTGTTTCTTGAGATAACTGTTCAAGAATCTAAGCAGGCCTTTATCGGGAGGATCTTCTTTAGAAGGCTAATCTTCTATTTGGAAGTAGTATGGGGTAGCATGGGCATGTTCGTATGGATCTTTGGCATTCTTATGCGATTTTTTGCGGCCATCTTTTGCTAGTTTATATGCTTGTTCGTTTCCATCCACATTGGCATGGGCTCTAACTTTGTGAAGGGTTGTCATTTGTGTTTGATTTTGTAACATTTGGACCATTGACATTAACATTATAATTTAGTCGGGGTAGCTATTGTAGAGGGTAGGGTGTGTGTGAGCCAAATAAACCGCCCCCTAATGGGGTGGCTTATCTTGAACACAAGACCCTACATGTGGGATACAGGCCTTGTTCAAGCAACCTTCAACCATTTATACAAGCATGGTGAACCACGGTGTGTCACTTAAAAAGGTTCGTTAATGATCAGAACTGTGATGGCTAGATTTAGCCTTAAATTAAACCCGATTTTTTTTTAACAAGCATAAACTCCGCCTCCAAGCTCCGGTTTCAGCGTTTTTAAGCTCTATTAGGTTCAACTCCACCTTGTGAACTTGATTAGCACCTTAACCACCAATTCCAGGCCCAAGTGCGACCCTGACAGCAGCGTCCAGCAGACATGCTCCTCTTTTTATATTTAAGTTTAATTCTTCATTATCTTTGTGATTATGACTCCGTTTTTGACGTTTGTTTTTTGTAGTCTTATTAGTTTTTCTTGCTTAACA
Source organism: Bryoerythrophyllum caledonicum (assembly GCA_963971425.1). NCBI lineage: Eukaryota > Viridiplantae > Streptophyta > Bryopsida > Pottiales > Pottiaceae > Bryoerythrophyllum > Bryoerythrophyllum caledonicum. The sequence continues at coordinate 25,103,626 of OZ020517.1, read as the reverse complement.
CGATGGCAGCCTTCAATTAACCGGTTGACTCAATCCTGGACCCACAGCCCAACGACCAGCAGACAGGTCGCAAATCTTCCAGAACTCCAGAACTTCCAACGTGAAGAACTTCTTGTGTTTTTACTCAATTTCGGAATTTCTTCAGCCTGACCGTACTGATTCAGTATGATTAACTTGATAAGCTACTGAAATTTTAGGTCAGATTCTTGTATCGACCCAATCACTACAATCAGGGACGGACTGCATTCACCATTCACATGACCAACAGCCCTCAACAATCGCGACCTTGTGTTCAACTTCATGCAACCATGCATATTCGCATACAAGTTCACGTATCCACTCACTAACTCCCACAGAATGAGGTTGAATATCACGCAGCTGGCGAGTGTGTGCTGTGATTCAAGAAGACCTAATTCTTACCAACTTTTGGCAGCGCTTCCGCGCAATTTTAACACCAGCGAATTTGTATCACAGGTGCACGCATGAATCACACGCTACAAGTCTCAACCTATCAACGACCGAGGTGGAAGAAAGAAAAAAAAAACTCCCTGATCACTGTTGGCAGCCTGGCTCCGGCCTCCACAGATCCGCCGCGCTTGCAACCTCCTGCGCTCCACGCTTCCGTTCTTGCTCCGTCGCCTGGTCGCCGCCTCGCCTCTCTTCCTCGAGCTCTCCACTGCAACAACGCCGCCACCGGCACAACTGCTCCTCTCGCTCTCCCGGAATTCTCCGATGTCCTGCAGCTTCTGTTGCCCGAGGCGTTCCGGCGGTATCTTCCTCCGATCGCGCAATGTGCTCACGCCGGCTTTCTCCACAGCCCTGGACTCGTGGGGCGCTTTCCCTCTCCGATCGTCATTTTCCTCCTGCTAGGGTTTCACCCCGTGCGCATCTCTGGCCACGGCCTGCTCCCTTCCAAGCTCCCTACTCTACACTTCCTGCGATCTCTCCTAACTACTCTCGCTAACTACCGCACACCGTCGGGGACCTTCCGGGGCTTGTGCGCTCGAAGAGTCTCTCCAGTGCGAATCGCATTGATTCCCTCCACAGACCCGCTTGCTGGGACCAGAGCTTCGATCCACATCTATAGTGGCCGCGTTCTTCTCTCGCCAGTCCATCATGTCGGGCACCTCGGAGTCTGCGTACATGTAGCTCGCCTTGTGCTTGGACCTCCGGGTGCGGTCGATCCTGGTGCCGTGTACTGCCTGCGGAGCTCCTCGTTCAGTCGGGGCTCTTCCCCTCCTGCCGTACTTCTCTTCCTACCCTCCGCTCACACGCACATTAAAAAAAACCCAGAGAGACAGTCATCCGGCCAACTCCCATCTTCCACAACTGATCCTCCAGTGCCCGAGCACCTTCTCTCTTCTCTTCAATTCGCACCCTCACACGGCAACCCCACACCCCTTCAGGGTTCGGGGCGCTTCCCCTCCTTCCGTTCTTTGTCCTCCTCCCTCCTCCAGTTCACACTCTCCAAAAAAAAACGCCGCGCGAGAGTCGTTCCGGCAGCTCTCCACTCTGATCGCAGCACACCCCCTTCTTGGCTCTGCCCTTCGCAACAGGGTGAACCCCGATACCCGCCGATACCCTCGGGGGACTAGCCTTGGAAGCCCGCGGACCTTGCAGGGTCACTGAGTTTTTTTTGGAGAATTTCCCTTTAGAATTCAAAAATCCCCCCTCGCCAGCTCGGGGGGGAAGGTGTAGTTTAAAAATAAAAGTTTCAAATAGTAAGTTCAAGCCATGCCACCAAGGCCAGCCCATGATCACCAATAATTGGTGCTAATTTTTCCCCTCTTCATTATCTAAACCCTTCTAATTTCTTCCAAGGCCATGTGCCACTACTTCATGCATGAGTTCTTAAAGATTAACTACAAAAAGTGGCCACATCATGGTTGCACACCGAGCTTTGAATTTGTTTACTTCCATTTTTTGTTTGTTTTTATTTATTTGCTTATTTGTTCACTTACCTCTTTGCTTATTTATTTTGTTTTCTTCCCAAGTCTTCCTCTCATTGTGTTAAAAACACATGGAATTTAAGGTGTCTCCTTTTTGTACGGGTCCCTATTGTCTTCTACATTTTTAATCTTTTATTTTTAACGAGGTTAGATCCCCAATTAGGAAGGATGACCCCCTTCAAAATTAGGAAATGGCACATAAAGGGACTTTTTGAGCCATTTAACCACAATAGGTGGCTTAGTTTCACCACCTCACCTTAACTACCACTTCCTAATGCTAATTAGTTAATATTAATGCCCAAATGACATCGTGAGCCGGTTTTAGGGCTCACAGTGTGTTATTTGGATATTTAGTAGATAAAGTGCATTGATACAATCAGTGAATATGTGTACGGGTTCATTGTTGTATTTTATTGTGATGATTTGTAGTGTTTTGTATATGACGATAAGTTCTGCTCTAAGGATGTTTTGTAGTCCATGAAGTCTTTTGGCTAATTTTATTTCTTTAATAGGGTTGTATATGCCATATCCAGCTTTTCCTTTGCGCCAGTTTTGCGGGCTAACTTGTTCAGGTGGTTTGAAGGAGCCATCAGTATAGTAGCTATGTGCTGGGTCAAATTTTGGTGAGGTTAGAGTTTGATAGTTTGGGAGGGGTGGAGGTATTACAAGGTAATCTAATGTACTATTGGTGTAGTTTAGTTTTGATCATTTTTTGCTTTGGTTTACGGGGGTTTGTATACTTGATGGTGGGGCCATTTTTGTGTATAGGCGGTGTATGTTTAGAGAATTTGCTATGGAGGTGAGTTCGGCAAGTTGTTCTAGGGTGCCAAGGGTTTGATTTTGGTGGTGGAGACACATTATTTGTAATGTAGATGGTTCTATCCGGGTCTTTTTAAGCTCGGGTGGAATAGTGGGTTCTTTGTATGGAATTGAGTGTGCTTCAAATAGTGTAATGATATGGGAGTCTGGGAATGGTTTGGTTGTTGATTAAAGTTTTGGTACCAATTTTTGTCCGGTGTGATAATGAGTGTAGATGTCGGGTGTGGGTCAATTTTGGCAGCAAGGCAGGCCCAATGTAGTGCTTGTTGAGTTTCCTCCTCATTGTGAGAGTGAGCTATATCCTTACCGACCCATTTATAGTCAAAGGCGTTTTCCAAAGAGCCAAATATTTTATCTCTTTCAAAGGGTGAATAGAATTTTTTAATTTGGTGGAACATGTGACGGGGGAGGAGAAGTATGATTGTTTGATATTGAAGGATGAGATTAATGAGTCTAGAATGAGTTTGGGTATTGTGTATTGTGCACTTTTGAGGGGATTATTTTTTAGAATGCGATATTTATATCTTTGATATAGCCAAATTAGTTCGGTTTCAAATGGTTAGTTTGGGTTCAAATTGTTGGTTCGATGTTTGTAGGAGTTTGTAGTTTCAAATTGTATTGGTTCCATAGCCATTGGAGTCTAGTAGTGGGAATAGTGTGTAAATGTCGGCCATTTTCTTCATATAGATGGGCTTGATTGTTCTCTATTTTAATTGTGTTCGAGGATGTGAGAATGTCGTTTTCGGGGTTACATTCCGTTGTATAGATGTTTAGGAGTGGAATGATTATGGGTGGAGTTACGGATCTTGAGTCTTATAATTGTTCTTGGAGGTGGTGGGCTTGGATGATTTCCGAGTAGAATTTGTTTTTAACTTTTTGATAGTATTGTTTTAATTTTTTGGTGTTATATGTGGAGGTATTACGGTTGTGTCTTAGGAAGAGGTTCCTTTGAGGAAGCCATTTGTTGAATGTATTGTTATTGTGTTTCCATTGGCATAAATATCTTGTATAGATATTTTGTATATTGTTGGTATCTAGATGTTGTATATGTTCATGGTGTATGATGTTATTAATAGGATATATGGTGGGATTTTTGGGGATGTATGTTGGGGGACGGGGGTGGTATGGGTGTGATGGGTTGGGGGGGTGGATTGGTGGTAGGATAGTTCTTGGGAGGATGTTGTTGTTGATGGTGATGAATGGGTCTTAGAGTATGTAGGAGTATGGGTGTATGTTGCAAGGGATATCACATGTGGTGAAGCATGTTGGATGGCAAAAAAGTTGTTTGGCAACATGTAGGGCACTCTTGATTAGTTTGGATGGGGTGAAGTCGAAGGTTTTGAAGTCCTCATTATTCATGATGTGTGTGCCGTTTGATAAAGTAATTTGTTTTAATTCAAAAATATTTTTTGAGAGGAGTTTTTGTAAAAGTTTTTGGGAGAGTTGGGCGTTGAGTGTGTTATGGTTTTGTGCTTCTTGACGCCATAATACTTCTAATGATGTTAGATCAAAGAAGAAATTTGGAAGTGTACTCTTAAGGCGAACTTTAGCTATGTGTTTTAATAAGAATAATGTACAAGTTATTGGTGATCTTATGCAGACCATTTTTTAAATTCTAGGTATATTTTTGGCACCACCATATTGAGCAAGAACATAATGAGTTAGTCCATTATATATTTTTCCGAGCCTACCTTTGTCATTTAGAGCATTTTGTAGTTGTTCCCCTATGCATCGAAGATAGGCATTTTTGAGGGAGAAAGCTTCAAGTCCAGATAGGTTATTTGGGAGTTGGGTTATTGCGTTTGACATGCATTTTGGCATACCACAAATGGTTTTTTGTATGGCTATAATCTTTTGATCAAGTTTTTTGATAGCTGGCATAGAGTATGGTACAACGTAAAAGCTGTATGCTACATCCAGTCGTATTACGGTGTCAATCATTTTAATTTTTTATTTCATAGTGGTCGGACATGTTGTTGATTATTTGCATTGTTTAATGAGTTTTGTGGTCGTAGTGTGAATTTGGATTTTCTATTTTAGAGAGGGAACAAGGTTTGTGCCTAGGTATACATATGATTCATTTTGGTGTAGTATGGGGATTGGTTGACCACGGTAGTTGATGTTAGAAGCTTGCATTAGGGCTTTAAATGTAATTGGATTCATTTTGGATTTATTTGGACATCCACTAGCAGCGCATTTTGGGATGCCTACATCCATCCCAGTCCATTTATAATATCTATCAATTTTATCAATTTGTGTCTGTAATGATTTTATTTTGTTAGTTATAGTAGCAAGGTCATCGGCATAGATGGCGGAGTTTATGGTGATTTGTGATGTACCAAAAGTGTATCCATTATTGCCTCGCTCTAGCCATCTAAGTAGTGGTTCTAAAAATATAATGAATAGGTATGGACTAAGGATGTCTCCTTGTATAGTTCCTCTATGAATGGAGATGGGCTTAGTTTTACCAAAGTGTTCACCGGTGTAGTAAGTAGTTGATTGGGAGTAGATATTTCCAACTAGTGTAGTTGCATCTTTTGAGTACTCAATATCAGTCATTATCGCTAATAGTCGGGCGTGGTCTATAGAGCCAAAGGCGTTTTGGAAGTCAACATATAAAACATATATGTCTTGGTTTGTGAATTGTGCGTCTTCTAGTGCCGCTATTATGGTTTGTATTTGTCTAGAGGTATTCTTCTTTGTGCTCTAAATCCTTCTTGACTATCGTGTAGGATTTTAAACTTTCACCATATGAGGATAGTATTGAGGTAAGTGTACTGGTGTAGAGTTTATATATTGTGTTGGCTAATGCAATCGGTCTATGATTTGGTAGTATTAAAGGATCTCATTTTTTGTATATTAAAATTATTGCACTTGTTTTCCATGAGGCTGGTATTTGTTTTTGTTTTTAGTAGTGAGAGAAGAATATAAATAGTAGTTTATGAAATCTTGGGGGCATGTTTTTGAGTATTGAGTTCGGTATACGGTTTGGCCATGGGGCTTTGTTATTTCCGAGGTTGGGGAGGCATGTGTCATATATGGCTCTGTTGAAATATGTAAGTAATGGAATTTCAAGTTCGCCTTGTTTGTCAAGGATAAATCCATCTAGATCATTCCATGGATATTGGCGTACTGCACATGCGCATTCGATTGAGTGTTGTGGTTGATAGTTACATGTTGGTACTGTGGGTCTATTATTTTTTGTCTGTTGGTTAAATATTTCGTTTGCAATGTCTTCGGGACTAATTAGAATGTTATTGTCATGGTCAATGATACAATCTAGTGGTGGAGATTCGGATTTTTTTTTAAAATTTCTATTTATTTTCTTAGGACTAATTTCTAATAATTGTCTATATTTTGAGATGGCTTTTCAATATCATCTTTGGAGTATTTTGTAATTACTTTTCGGGCTTGTATATTGGCATAATTTGCGATTAGTGCAATGTCTTTATCCATGTATCATTGGGTAAGTCCGGGGGCGGGTGGGGCAGGAATTTGGATATGGTGCAAATTTAGTAATTCATTACATATGGAGCGGTTACGCCATTGTGGGTTATTTTTTACGATTCTATTAGTTTTTCGTATTATATGGTATGAAGTTAGGTGTTGTTTCCATATTTTAGAAAGTTTTTGTGGTAAATAACCACCTTGTTGTGATGTTTGGTTTGTCATTTGTGGTATTGGTTGGGCTTTGCAAGTTTGCTCCAATGTATCGGAGATATTATTGGTAAGTGTATCTAGGGTGTGGCACATTTCGTGCCATTGTGTTTGAGAGAGTTGCTTATTATTTTCAAGGATGTTTATGAGGGAGTCAATTTGCATAGAATTTTCTTTAGAAAACTTTGTGTTGCATTTTTCTAAGTTATCTTTTGGGATGGGGTTAAGTATGCATTTAGTGATATTATTTGTGATTATAGGGGTACGGCTTAATAGTATGTTATTTGGCATGTGAAGTTGTATAGGCAAGTGATCCAAGTTGAGAATGATGTCTTTATTTGTTGTGGAAGTGTATTGTGTATTATTATTTGTATTTATATAGAAGCCGTCTATTAGGCTCCAATCACTATAATTATAGTTGCCTTGTCTAGAGTATTGTGTATCAACATTTATGTAGGTGAAAATTAGGTTTTTTGTGAAGTGGCGCCATTGATAATCTATGGTTTGAGGGGGGGTCTTATGATTTCTGTTTTATCAACCAATTAATGCTATGTCTCTGTTGAAGTCTCCACACAACATGTAAATGTGATTAGGATTATGATTCATTTGAGATGTAATAGTGTTTTGTATGTCTATAATGAATCTAATATCTTCGGGGTGAGATGGCATATACATGTGAAAGATTAACCATGGTTGTAGTGGTTGATTGATAATTCTAATTATGTGAAGGTAGGGGGATATGTGCATTGGAGTAGGAATTTTTTTGATGTTGCCTAGGAAGGCTTTTTTTTGTGTATTAGTGTAAGGAGGCCACCGCGTCCTGGTGTGTATAGTCTCTGTTGTTGAATGCATCTTGTTAGTGCATGTGTGTTGTTAAGAATAAGTTTATAGTCTTGGAATATGTTTTGTATGTATTAAGTAGATTTTGTGGCGGATATTTTTGTTTCTTGAATGACTATGAGGGCCGGTGGTGTTTTTGTATATGTGGTCAAAACTTGTAAGCTGGGGAGAGTAGTGTTTAGAGATGACACATTCCACGTATTGATGCTTGTATTTTCGTTGTTTGTGCTAATGTTTTGGTTTGTGGGGGATGAAAAAAGGGAGGAGGGGGTGGGTGGGTATATTCTATTATGGGGTCAAAACATTTTAGCATCTCGTTAATTAGATTGTTAGGAAGGTAAGGGAATTTCTATTTTATTGTGTCGCTTGAGGGCGGTATGGTTTGGCTATGTAAGAAGTTGTATAATTCTTTATGTATTGAGTTCCCGTGATTTATAATACTTTGATTTTCTTCAAGAAATTTTGCATATGGGTGCGGGGTGTGAATATGTCTTTTGGGTGGATTCTATTAGTTTGATAAGGTTCGTAATAGTGTGTGAGTCCATGTAATTATATTCGGGTATTGTGGGTTTAAGAGATGGTTACATTCGTCTATGTTTGGATGGGTGGTAATTACTAGGGTATGTAGGATGTGTGTAGGTGGATGTGTATTTTGTTGTTATATGTATTGGGCAGTTTTGGGTGTGTAGTGTTGTGTAGATGATGTAGTGCATGTGTGGTTTTCAAAAGAGGTGCAAATGTTTGAGCGATATGTTTGTATTCCGGTTGCAGTTTTATGGTATTTGGTTCAAAGTATATTTTGGCGTTTTTCTTATGTGATGTGGGATGTCTTTTTAGTATATTAGGCATTGGTCTTGGGTTGGTTTCTATGTCTCCGCCTAGTAGTAGTAGGAGTTTTAGGTGTTTAGATTTGGTGTTGTGTTTTAGAATTCTTATTTTTTGTGTAATTTTTTGCGGTTTTTTTGTGTTATTGGGGTTGTGTTTGTTTGGAATTGTATGTGTGTCTTTGTTTGGGTGTATTGTTATATTTGTAGTTGTGTTTATGGTTAGTGTAGAAATAATTAATGTGTAATGGATATTGGGTGTTTTTGGCTTTATATTGGTGTGTGGAATTATATTCTTTCTTGTGGTTATGGTGTTTATTTTATTTTTATTGTATGTTTATGTGTGGTTGTTTGTTTGAGTGCGTGTTCACGTATTTTTTTGTTTTTGTGTTTGTTTGTTGTTGTTGTTGTTGTTGTTGTTGTTGTTGTTGTTGTTGTTGTTGTTGTTGTTGTTGTTGTTGTTGTTGTTGTTGTTGTTGTTGTTGTTGTTGTTGTTGTTGTTGTTGTTGTTGTTGTTGTTGTTGTTGTTGTTGTTGTTGTTGTTGTTGTTGTTGTTGTTGTTGTTGTTGTTGTTGTTGTTGTTGTTGTTGTTGTTGTTGTTGTTGTTGTTGTTGTTGTTGTTGTTGTTGTTGTTGTTGTTGTTGTTGTTGTTGTTGTTGTTGTTGTTGTTGTTGTTGTTGTTGTTGTTGTTGTTGTTGTTGTTGTTGTTGTTGTTGTTGTTGTTGTTGTTGTTGTTGTTGTTGTTGTTGTTGTTGTTGTTGTTGTTGTTGTTGTTGTTGTTGTTGTTGTTGTTGTTGTTGTTGTTGTTGTTGTTGTTGTTGTTGTTGTTGTTGTTGTTGTTGTTGTTGTTGTTGTTGTTGTTGTTGTTGTTGTTGTTGTTGTTGTTGTTGTTGTTGTTGTTGTTGTTGTTGTTGTTGTTGTTGTTGTTGTTGTTGTTGTTGTTGTTGTTGTTTTTGTTTTTGGTTTGTTTAGTAATATATAGATGTATCATGTTTTGCTTTTTATGTGTATTTTTGTAAACTTTTTGTATTTCTATGGTATGTATCGTAGTATATATATACTATATTATATATATTTTTGTTCTTGTTTATGTTGTTGTTATTTATATTTTGTTGTATTTGTTGTGTTTAGTAGTATATAAATATACTAAAGTTTTTGTTTTTGTTTTGTATGGATTTTTGTGATGTTTTTTCTGATTTTTTTAATTATATATTAATATAGTATATATATTTTTGTGTATTGATTTATTGCAGCGTTGTTTGACAATACTAGTTTGACATGTCCATCTTGCCCTCTACAGCACGTTGCTCCCGTTCCGATGCTTGTGATTTGGTCGCCATGATCGTTTGGATGAGTTGGGATCGGAGAGCTAACATTTCTTCTCTAAGGGACTTAACCGTGTTAGCTTGTACCATATTCGCATATTGACTTGCCTCGTGCAGGATCTCTCCTTTCATAGTCTTCATTTTCCTTCAAAGTTGCTCAAGGGTAATGCCATTGCCCTTGTTTGGTCCATTCTCCATGGCAATCACAGCGTTTACTACTGCCAAGTTTACATCTGAGAACCCCAATCTTGCCAGTTCATCCGCACTTGGTTTGTTACTTCTATCCAAACTTTTAGGATGAGGAGTAAACATGATGTGCTTTCCATGAAGTTTCTTGCTTTGTTTGACATGCTTTTTAAATAGTGCAGCGTTTAAACATTCAATGCTATAGGTCCCTACGTGTCGCCCATGCTTGAATTTGAAGAATATATCAACCACATTCTCTTCACCGAGTATGGACTTGATTCCACTCGTAAGTTCTTTTTCATTTTTTGTTTTATTGAAGTTTTTAGCAATGAAAATAAGATAATTATTTTTTGCAATTTTGTCTTCATCCATCTTCCTAGTTGCAAAAACCGGCACAAAAATCTCATTAGAGAATGAGACTTTATAGTCATTTACTTTGGCTGCTTGCTCTGGAGAGGGAGTTTTGACCCATGCAAATTCAGAGAGGCCATTTTTTCCACCCCGGTTATTTCAAAATCATAATCCCTTGCAAAGCTCTCTTTTACAAGCTTTGCATGCAATTCATATGACTCTTTGTTGGCAAGATTCAGACTGGATATTTTGACTGATAATAGGTGTGAGAAGGCAAGAGAGTCGTATGATTTACATACTTTTCCCTTGTGTGGAATTCCTTCATTCAAGATGAGAATGAAGGGTCTTAGGCCTTTCAACAATCCCCTACCATCAATATCCGGACTTTTTAGGTGTAGTTTAAGGACCCCATTCCAATTGTCAGTTTGGTGGTAATAGAAGATGGCTATGGGCTCACCAATTCTTGTCCCAGTAGGGATTTCCATTTCGTTTAATCTAGTTTTTACCATATCTAACACGATATCTTTTGTCCAAACTTGGTCTCCAAGTTCAAAATGAATTGAGACTTGGTAGTCTAATGCATAACCATTATTATCCACCTCAATTTCACTTGGAAGTTGGCTGAGATTGAAATGGTTATCCAATTTTCTATCTATCCTTTTGGATGGCCATTCGTTTTGAGGAACAAATGGGAAGGCATGTATTGCTTCAAAGCTTTCGCTTGCCTCTTCTGTATTTAGACCACACTTGACCAATTCTTCAATGCCAACTATCAGTATTTTTTGATTCCCATTCCTCTTTGCAATTACATTCATTGCATGAAAACCTAGCCAGTACTCGGTGTAAGACAAACTTGTTGCCTTCACTTTTTTCTGGATGGTATTTGTGATAAATAGGACATTCTCTGGTATTTACTCAACAAGGTTTTTCCTCAACCACATCAACAAATAGTCGCTTGGAGGAGGTGGCAGCATCTTGAAATTGAGACATACTGTAGCAATCAAAACAAAAAGTGTTAATTAATGAGGTGGATCGTATTATCTCAATATTAGCCCTTATCCTCTTATTCTCAGCTTCTCCTTTCAACATACGTTGAAGATTTTTTGAAGTTAAGATTACCAAGAAGGGGTGGAAAGAAATATTGATGGTATACCAACAATTGACTGAATCATTTTCTAAGGATTGGAAGTGAGAGGGATTAACATAATGAAACCCATTGACCCTTACACATACACACACATGAGAGCTGTCAAAGTATTGGGCACCTCCTCAAGTAACTGGCTTAGATATTGTGTTGTTTACATGCCCATAGGATTGCATAATAATCCCAATGATGGCAAAGAACAATTAATTGTGAAGGAAAAGTGAGAGGAGTATGACCTGAATGTATAGTTACACCTTGCGCGCTATGGTGTAAAGTCTTGACTTGATAGATACACTCTGCGGTAGTGTGACTCTCGCTTGTCTCTAGATGTAGTCTCGTGCTGGTCGGCTTCTGCACAACTATGGCTGAGCACCACAACCCCGGTTTTTCAAAATTGTAGCTATTCCTCTTGGTCTCTAGTTAGTATAGCTCTCGGATTTCTGCGTATTTCTTCTGCCAATGAGGTGGTACATACTGAGGGTACGTACTAAAGATTGGAGTTGTGTGTTGGGATGCACTGCACACTCATTGCCCAGAGGTACTATGGCTACTTGCTCGTCTACGTCCACAGTTTTAGGTGTAGTTGGGGGTTGATCACCTGGAATTGTCCGTGGAAGGGGGGGTTTGTTGTCGCAGCTTGGCAGCTCCGGTCTAGTTGCCACGTCCTTCTCATTATCGAGCTACAGTTTGCCAAATTGATGGTTTGCGAATAGTCTTGCCAAACTGGTCCCGCCGAAAGAGTCCTTCCGGGTTGTATTGTTCTTCAGTTCGCCGAGCTCCTGGTCTGCAAATAGTCTCTTTGCAGGAGTCCGCCGGAATCGGGCAGGCTGTTGGCAGAGTCTTCTCTTCATGCGTGCTTCACGAGCCGTTAACGCGCCCAAAGTTGGCTGAGAAGTCCACGAGCTAAGCACAAACCGTTGGCGGGTCCTATGCGTGTGCGGTGGCTGGTAGACTAGGAGTGAGGATCGTGGAGTTTGTATGAGCCTGTGGTGGGGTCTCTGCCTTTGAAGTAATTGATGGAGCAGTGGATTCTGATCAGGCCGTTGGCGGGTTCTCCATTCATGGCAGACCAGTGTCGGACGTAGCGTGCGGGTTGTCGTACCACGGATTTTAAAAAAAAAATTAGTTAGGTAGATAAGGCGGTTAAAGTTAAACAACATAGTTAAGTTTTAGAATTATTCTAAACAAGTATTAGCCATTAGGTAGAATTAAGGTAGGAAGAATAAAAGGTTATTTCAAAACCTAAATAGAGCTAAGGGGAAGCCTGGGGCCGAGCCCTCCAAACACGAACCTCTAAACCAAGCAAAAGTCAAAGCCAGGGTAGAGAATAAGGAAGGAGCCAGGAAAGAGGCCAAGAAAGGATCGAGTAGGGAGCTCCAACCTGGACCGAGCAGGGAGCCTCGGGAGGTGATCTTGCTCGTTGTGTTCATCCTGGAGGTCATGCTCATCTTCTTCATCGTGATCTCTTGGTGTTCCTGGTGGCGTTCCTCGTGCTCACCTTATCTCTCCAGCCCGGACCGAGTAAGGAGCTCCAGCCTGGACCGAGCAAGAAGCCTTGCCAACAGCTCATCTTACTGTTCTTGTTCATCTTGTTATTTGTGCTCATCTTGTTGTTCTTGTTCATGTTGCTCTTCGTGCTCATCTTGTTGTTCGTGGTCATCTTGTTGTTCGTGCTCATCTTGCTGCTTGTGCTCGTCTTGCTATTCGTGCTCATCCTGCCCATCGTGATCTCTTGGTGTCCCTATGACGGTGCTCGTGTTCACGTGTTCGTGCTCCTCGTCCCTGTGGTGGTGTTAGTTGCCCTGTTGGCACTGTTAGTGTCCCGGAGGGCAGTGGTCGTGGTCAAGTGGGGAGCTCCAGCCCGGACAAGCAGAGAGTCTTGCCAGAGAAGGTCACCTCGGTGCTCGGGGTGTTCACCCCGGGGTTCCTCTTCCTCATGTGCTTAGACGAGTCTTTGAAATATGACCTTAGGCAACCCAACAACTTCTATGGCCAAGGATATCTCTCCCCTTGTCCCCAAAGACCTTCTAGAACTCACTAAATTGAAGGAGGATCTCCTTCGCATGGGGTGTCATTCTCTCCTGGACTTTTGCTGGGGTTTTTGTATAGAGTCCACCTTGAAGGAACTCCGGCAAGATCCTCTACCCACGCCAGAAGGAGATAGCATCAGGGCTTGCCCGGAACAATGGACTATGGGAAGATGGCAGGAGGTGTATGGCTTTCCACGACAGGGGGCAGTATGGACAAACCTGAAGAAGGAGGAGTACGCTAAGGGGCGATTCGGCACCAAGGATGCCAAGAGTGGTTATGCACTACAGGATTGTCTGGACCTGCGAGCCAAGAGGGTCTTCTCATTCCTTGTACCCATCTTACACCCTGAAAAATCCACCTGAGTCACGGTCACCCTTGCCAACACCGTGTATGGGTCCTACCTTGGAGAGAGAACGGTGAACTGGGCCATCATCATCAGGGAAGTGGTGCTCAGATTAGTGAAGGGCATCAACAACACTAAACGCTCCCCCATCTTCCCCTTTTTGATCCACTTCTATCACTACTTCAAGGAAACCACCCCTGAGGAAGACATTGCGTATGGGACACAACTCATGTTGAAGAAGTTTGAGGGGACAAAGTCGGAGCCTAAGCCAAGATCAGAAGGAGGGAGCAACTCATCACAGTCAAAGGAAGGAGTTTTGCCACCACCCAAGTGCCAGAGACAGAGGCAAGGAGGAGCACTTGCCACCCGGACCCGAGCGGCAATCCGTGCTGCAGCCACGGGACCAGCTCAACTCGGAGGTAAGACTTACCCGGCCTCTCAGTTGCTAGAGGCACTTCGGGTGTATGTGGAGGACGTGGATAGGACTCTAGGACACGTGAGTGGCTTGGTGGGCAACTCTCCGCGTGAGGGATTGGTTGTTGCAGTCAAATAAAGGATTGGAGGGGCTGGTGACTTCCACATCATGGAGCAGAGGGTCCATCGGCTCACCTTGGACGCAACCAAGATGAAGAGCCGGGCCTTGGAGGCGGAGGGGAGTTGCAGGGAGGCTCTTCTGCAAGCCAACGCCTCGGCGACAACATTACAGCAGGTGGAGGACGCGTTACACTTTCCGGCGGATGCAGTAGCGAAGGCCAAGATGTTTGATGCCAAGCTGGAGAGAGATGGCCATATCTCCGGCAAACGGGTGTTTGCGTTCATGGTGGAGCAGACCGTTAAGTTGGAGGAGGCTTACGCTAACATGGGGTCGTTGGTGGGCAACCTCATCCACATCCTTTCCAAGGTTGGGGAGGATCTTGACAATTCGGGCAAGGATGAAGATTCTGGATCAGAGACAAATTCCGGAGGGCAAGGTTTGGGTGGCCAAGGCATGCCAGAGGGGATCGTTGACCTTGATAGCCCGGACCTTCCACCACGCGCTCTAGCTTTGGGAATTGTTTGTCCTTCTCCTTCGGAGATCACTACGCAGGTACATAGCGGATGGAAGGAGAGCACGGGTATCACGAGGGAGCCCTCACCAAGGATCGGTCTTTGCACCTTTTCTTCGGAGACACCGCTCTTCTCACGCCGATCGTGGCGCCCTTGCAGAGTGTGTCTTGCCCGGGGAAGACCACGAGTGAGAGCTCCGCTTACTTGCACCTTCAAGTATCAACGGTAGACAAGACCGGACGCGTGACCGGTGAGGAGGCCTTCATCGTGACTCCAAGCCTGGTACCGGCCTTCCTGACCCGACCTGAACTTCACTCGATCACTACTTCCGTGCTACTCACTTCGGGTGGCCCGGATGCCTCTTTAACTTCAAGGGAGACCCTCCCTCGTGCGTCCGTGTTCGGATCGGCTTTCTCCTTGTCCGCTGATTTGCCATTTCCCTTGGCGACCCTTGCAAAGGCCGCGTCCAAGTCGACCTCGAGCCGGAGTGCCAAAAAGCGGAAGAGGAAGAAAGAGAAGAGAAGACTCGAGGAGTTGACCCGGAAGTAAGGTCATAATCTTTGTTTGTAGGTCACTGTTCATTCGCGGACTAGGCCCCGTGTTGAACTTGGATTTTGACTTGATTTTGCCTTGGAATTCGTGCAAATGCCTTTTGACTTGGTACTTAGAGTTGGTGGACTGTGGCTGCGCCGTCAAGGGTAGTTAACGCCGCTAGGTTTGGTAGAAGGCATCGTTTGCTTTTGGCGTTTGTGTGAGTTCTTGGCAGTATAAGAGAGGAGTCTCTTGACACCTCTCTTCACTGCTTGATGTGTGTATTTGCTTTCAGTTTAATTCTAAACCTACGCTCTTAGAAAACCTTCTATGGTTGGAGAGCTCGGATTCCATATATGACTATGACTGCCATTTCAAGTAGTCCACTCCTCAAGTCCGTACTAACCGTCGAAGTCATTGTTTCCTTGTTCCATCAAGTAGAGTTAGTCCGTGTGGATGGGAATAACATGTGAGATTGTAAATGTTTATCGGAGGACAATGGAGGAGTGACTGGTGAGGAAGGAGTCTCGGAGCGCCTTGTATGACCTATCGGTGGCGGATGTAGCCGGTTGTGAAGGCGTGGTTAGATTTTTGATACACTAACCTTTGGTCAAATGGTTGATTCATAGGAGCATTACCTTACCTTAAAACATTAAGTCTAGTTTCAGTCTTTCCCTTTGTGCAGATGTCTATTGGTGAGAATTGAACCCAAAACTATGTGTTAAGGACGGAATAGGACCTGGTTTGATCCCTTGTGTGGATGTCTATGTGGTTATGACTAGAAACTACTCTAACAGCTCGGGTTACCTTGAGAGAAGGAAGGAAATCTAACTCACCTCTTTGTGTGGATGTCTATTGGAGGTGCGAAAAGAAGGACGTTGTTCTCTGAAGGAAAGGAGTAGAGTCGGTGGTCCCTTGTGCGGATGTCTATGCGAACCCACTAGATAAAACTCTTTTAGCCGTCTCGGGGTAAAAGGAGGACTAGTAGTTCAGAGGATAGGTAGGTAAACCACGTGCCTACCACAAGAGTTGCACAAGTCTTAAGGGCCAAAGGCCTAACCTCCCTTACGGGGGAAACACAGTGAAACCACAACCATCCCAAGTTAGCGAGTAGCAGTAGTAGGAAAGGAGGTGAGGAAGGATAGTCGTAACTTGTGTCAACACTAAAATCTCTATGAGTCCACGGATCATCGTCCGTGGTGATATACCCTCTCCAGATACTTATGTGCTCCGGATGTCCATAGTGTACATGGGTGCATAGTTACTCCTTCCCAAGGACCAAGGGGATATCAGCCGGGGTATCCGCCGTGGGTTTCCGCCCAAGGAGGAAAGCCCTTCCCTCACGGTAAAGGGAGGGGTTGTTGTAGATAAGACTAAACCGTATGATATGACTTCTCTTTTTGTTATTTCTATGTATCTATTGTGGTATGTTTAACATTGTATAGATTTAGGCATGTTGTTAGTCGTTGTAGTTTTCGATGATTCTTTGTGGGAACAAATACCTTAGAATATCTTTGTGTTAAGATGTGAATACTTGCCAACACGTGCTACGACACGGGTAGAGCTTCTGAAGAGTTCGTGTAGGGTTTGGGCAGGGCGCTCTCGCTTCTTCCTCCTGCATGCGGAGTGTGGAGTCTTGCACGATCTCCGAGTTGCAGTCTTTGGACTCTCTCTTCGTCGGCTGCACACGTGCTACGGGCTCCAGAACGAGTTGTATTCTTCTTTCGTGGGTACTTTGCGTCTTCTTGCAGGTTCGTGATCTCTACATGGGTTGAGCAGATGTCGCGATGTTTCCACAACGTAGGGAGTGGACGTCTGACAGTAGAACAATGTAAGAGGGTTTGAGAGTGAAGTGAAGGCGTGATATTTACCTTCAGTTGTGCTGGTGTTTGATGGATGTAGTTGTGGTTGATGAACGTCTTTGTTTTTGGGCTGTTGATCGTCTACGGTTAGCTCTTTCAGGGAGCCGTTGGGTTGCGGCTAGTCGATTGTCATGACTCGAATGGAAGTTTGGATCTTGCTCTCTCGTGGATTCGTCATTTTTGTGGTTGTTGTGGCGGCTAGGATTTTGCTGTGTAGTTGCAGTTGGCCATGCTTCCCTCTGTGTTGCGTGTCCTTAGGCATTCTGTCAGTATTTAGTAGTGATTTACTAACAAGGGAGGAAGGAGATGAAGTGGTGGTAAGGTTGCTAACATGGGTGTGTACGTACATGATGCTTGCTTGATGTCTTGAGGTCTTGTTTTCTTGCTGTTGATGTGCTTGGTATTGGGAGTGGTGTTGGCGTTGTGGTGGTTGCGACATGGAGCTTCTCAAATTGTGGAGTCTAGGCACTTCCTTTGTTGTTGATTTTGGTGGATTCTCATATTTTGTTGTTGTTCCTCTTTTCAGCTCCTACTTGTTGTATTGGCGTATCCCTCTGCTGATTGTTGCCCGGCGGAAGAGTTCGCGGTTTTTTCTGGTGGCAGGAGATAGAAAGCATATAATGGTTAGGTAAGAGGTTAGAATACTTACCTTGGCCAGGGAGGGTATGGCGTGGTGTTTGTCGTTCTGTGTCTTGTATTTCGTAATGGTTGGATTGATCATGGAATATTGACGTTGGTATGGTGTTGATGGCGCTGGTGATTTTGGATTATGTGATGATGTCCTCGCGACCTTCCACGAGTGGTGCCGCTCCATACATTGTCGCTTGTATTCTTGTGCTAATCTTCCCATACTGTGGCTGCTTTGTGACTTCTTGTGATGGGGATTAGGCATGAGTATTACAACCAGAGCAGTCACTAGAGTATTTCTACCAAGTTTGTAAAAGCAATATTGAAACATTTCAAAGTACAGAATACACATATATAACTTATTTGGACTTGGAGAGTGTTGGTTCTTGTGGGCAGATCTTATATCTTGGGTTAGTCTTGTGCGTATTGTGGGCAGTAATTGATCTTCATGTATGTGTACTTATGTTCTAGTTGAGGACGTGATAGGTGTGGTGTTTCTAGTTGTGATATGATATCCAGATCGAAATCTATTTGTGCATGTTTGACGTGGGTAGTGCAGGATCTAGAGCTAGATTTGGGCCAACACAGAACCCCACTTCAGATCTACTCTCCCATATTAGTGCTAGATCTTTTGCAGCCCATACAAACTTGTGACAATAGATCAAGAACTTGCAATCCCTGCCAACACTCTACACACCTTAGAAACACCGTCTAGCAGCAAAACAAGGTACATATTGGGATTTGCAATGAGACCCAACAGCCCTCATTGCCTTGAGCTTTGTGTTTGCGCCTAACACCTAGCCCCTCCTCACCAGGTTTTGCAGAGCTACTCGCTAAACATCTTCCAAGTTTTGTTCTGAGAAAAATTCCGTTCCAATTGCAAGTTAAAATTATAGTTCTTAAAATCCCTTGTCAAAGAATCTCAATCTCTAACGAAAAAGCCCAACCTTTGATAGAAAACCAACCAAAACATACCTTGCACTAGGAAACAATCAGCAGCAGCGGATCCGCGAGCTTGAAGGAGCGTGAAAGAATTCAGAAATGGAGGTGACAATAGCTGCTTCCGTTCTGTGAAGTGGATGCGAGCTATTCTGCTCCGATAGCTGGGTTTGTGGATGAGCCGGACTTACAGCATCAAGGCGCAATTCGGTCCTCTATCATCTACACATGGACTGACTACCCTAGCTCTCAGACAACGGATATACAGAGACACAAAACGGCGCCAAGAGCTTGCAACAAGATCTCCTAGTGCTGTACCATTGCGTAGGAACTCAACAACCATGATTTTCGGGGAAGGGCAGTGAACGGGGTAAGGGTTGTGAAAGCGCGCGTCTGCTCAAACAACATAGTCTCATGTCATTTCGAGACCTGAATTGGCGGGAAGCTTTGTTTGCACATGGCTGCCAGGGCATTGTCTATCTCTGTATATCCGTTGTCTGGGAGGTGGGATAGTCAGTCGGCCTAAAAAAGATTGCTCGCCCATTCTCTTTCCAAAACGGGTGGCGGGTGTTGGATCTCTCGTATAACATGGCAAGTTCGCATGGCACGTTCCTCTCAAAATAGCCAACGGGGGAAGACATATAGAACACACTACCCTGTCTTGTGCACGCCAACGGTCGTCCCCCTTGTCATGCTTGATGTGTGGGGATTTTTTGAGGCAGTACATCACAAAAAAAGTCAGGCTATGGTGTCGATATTGAACTCAAATAAAAATCATATGGATCCAAATTCCAATTGTCTCTGGGTCAAGTATCGTCCACATATGAAAACAATATCGTTTACGATATCCAAAGAAAGTTTTGTTGTTTTCATTTAGATCTTATACTGCCAAACGTCAACACAATTATCATACAACAATAATAATCTATTTACATGATAACACTTACACAATAAGGGCACTATTACATTTTTAAAAAAATAACATTATATGTTCTAATTGGCAAAGAAGCTACTAACCAGGTGGTCTCCACTGCCCTCGCTCCGATGGCTCCACTGCCTCCGACCCAAGGGACTCACGCGTGACCACCACTTGTTCTACTCTAATGAGTAAGGCTGGAAACATAAACTTGTATTTCAACTTTTAATTGTAGGATCTCAATTAAGATTTATTAAGTAACATACTCACAAAATATCATAAACTTTGGAGGCACACATTCAAATATTTTAGTGTTTGAAGTAGAGAAAATGGTTCATTTTCTTCACTGCATTAAGTGCATCAACAAACTTTGACTTCAGTAGATGTCAAATATTTACAGTGCACAAGGTCTAATTTCATTACCATCATCTTAAGCATGATATTGGTACCTTCTACACCAAATTTTAGAAGGTATAGACAAGGTGTAACATATTCAAAACAATTGTGCAAGGACTGTAGTTTCAAAAAGTGCCAATTCACGTTATATTGTTTTGTAAACTTAATATGTTTTAGAATAATATTCCATATGGTCAATAACAAGGTTTACACCACATATTGTTGTGGAAAAAATAAAAGTTTAAATATAAAGATCTCTAAGTTTTATGTGGAAAATAAGAATGTTTTTGTACCTTGCCTGATAATGTGTGACAATTATGTCTCAAAATGTTTCACTTGGGTTCATATGCTAATTTTCAATATAGACAAGATTTATTTTTAAAGAATATGAAAGGATATCCTATCACTTGTAAGTATTGAAAATCTCACATCTAATACTTAGTCAAATTAGTCTACTTAGACTTGATGGGAAAAAAACCATGTTTTTTTCCAAAGCAATTAAATCACTAATCAAATGACAATTGACTTAGGATTTAACTTTCTTATGTGAATCACTAATCAAATTACAACTAAAAGGAGGTCGTAGAGATTAACACCTTTAGGTCCCCCCTTCATTGTGATTCAACTTGTAATATCTTTTCTATCATTGATTCAATTAATGGGTTAGAATTAAAAAAAATGGCCTATCCAAAACATATGAATAATGTAAAATCAAAACATACATATAAAACATAAGGTTAAAGCATAAAAAACAATATAAACTAAATATATACAAGAATTTACCATACATTATGAGTAGAGTATATGTTGCCAAAATCAATCCTCCCAAATCTCCATATACCATATAAGGATTAAAGTTTTAAAAACTCTCAAGTTGTTTGTTGAGGATCCCCCACTCAACATTAGAATAGTCCCAACTTAATTGCAAACATGGCCTTTTAGAGGTGCTCTCTCCTCAAAGGTCTCATATAAACTTCCACTTTAAGGGGAATGGAGATACCTCAACGTGGAACCGTTGCATTGAATTAAGGTATAGAACTCATACCTCTCAATGATAAAAGGGATTGTGGAATTATATGTTGAGCTGGAGAATGTATTGTGGAATTGTTGAATTTTATGTTATAAAGTTAGAAAGGGCAAATTTGAAGGGGGTTGGACTTAAGCGTAACCCTCCCTCACACCTATACATTTTATATTTTGAATCAGACAATTTATTATGAAATTGTCAAATTTGGGTAGGTGAATTAGAAAGTACAACTTTGAAGGGATGTTGGGCTTAAGTCAACTTCCCACTTTAAAACTTTATATTTTGAGGTAGACAATTTATTGTAAGACTGTCAACTTTTGTATTGTATACAACCAAAATCTTATATTATGAATCCATTTCAAACATCCAAAATTTTCACAATGTGCACTTTTTATGTTCCATGTGCACTTTTTATGTTCAATGTGCACTTTTTATGTTCGATGTGCACTTTTTATGTTCCATGTGCACTTTTCATGAATATGGTGTTCATAGCAAAAAACACAATATTTGTGAAAACGTCACATGGCATACAAAAATGTAACAAATGACGTTTTCCCGAAAACTAAAGAGATCAATTAATATTAGAACATTGACAAAAAAATTCCATTGAGAATTCGTAAACCCTATTTCTAAACCATGACTTCTATGATAAAAATTGCATGGTCCCTAATATTCAAAGCACTCAAATTAGGATTTAAAGTGTATATGTGATTAGCATATACAATCCTAATAGAAAAAAGTGTATATGTGATTAGCATATACAATTCTAATTTTAGAGGATAGAGATGGGGTGTAACATACTCTGGTCTCACTTGATTGACCATCATTGGCTTTAGGGTCCTTGGGCGCGCTGGACTACTGTACAGAAAATAAGGCGTGTTAGTCATCCATTTGGCAGTTTTATGCATGTGGGAATAAGACGTGTTAGTCATCCATTTGGCAGTTTTATGCCTGTGGGAATAAGGTTTTCAGTCTTGATGTAATTTATATATTCACGTTGAGCCATAGTTATTAGAAGACAATCAACATGATGAATCACTCAGTTCAAAGACCTTCCATTCTCATTTTGTTCATGCACGTTTAGGTCAACCCTTTAGCGCCCATGTCATGTTTCTCCAAAACCAAGATATGTGCTGATTTTTTCTTTGAACCAACTTTGATGGAAATAGAATGCCTAATTTTGGTATCCAACCTTACAAAATTGAACTCAAACCATGACTTGAACTTTGGAAAAAATTTGCACAACATCCAACAGTTAATGGAATAGATTATATTGTTTAAAAATACCGTATATTGGTAATGAAAATAGTAAACTTTGCAGAGTATACTAATTTATTTATCAATAGATTCTTGCAAAAAAATTTGTACTATGAATAAAAGAGGTTCGCATGTGCCCTAGGTTTATAGCTTTGCATTGACGTATCATAAGTGAAGAAAACATTTATACATGATTATTGATGAATTTTTTTACTTTTGTCTACTTGATTATAGACAAATATGTTCTTAACTTATATGAATAGAAACAGAAGTTTTGTATGCGATGAGAGAGATCAACAATCACAAAACTATCAAGAATATCTTACAGACAGATTTCAATCAAAATTTAAGACCAAAATCATTTTGCCAAGTGTATGAAATACAACATAGTATGCGGCATGATATTCATTGTATTTTAGTGTATTTGATGTATTTGGTGTTGTATTCCTAGATTTCAATGAGTTCTATAACTCCAAATGATGACCTGATTTTTGTAGAGTATTGATGTAATGTGTGCACAAATCACAACCTAATTCCTCATGGATTTCATGCAAATTGAGTTTTAACACCTCCACAGTCCCATTTTGGGTCTAGTGGGCACTAAAGGATTAAGACTGTAGATCATGCTCATTTCTAGCCCATAAGAAATATCATTGTGAATCTGTCGATTGTATTCCCATTAGTATCTGTTTTATAAATACTCCAGTTCTATAATGCGTACAGAGTAGATTTTCTCAAGTGCAGAATCTAGTTTTACCATGATTACTACATCTCACGAAATTCACAACAAAAATTGACCTCAGAGCTATAGACCACAAGACTAATATCCTCGGAAGTTCAAAGGATACGTTTTGGAGTTAAGAAATGCACAACATCGCGGTGTCAAAGAATTTCAGAAATTGGAGTTTTTAAGTTCATTCCAAGTTCCAACTTAAAAACTCCAATTTTTGGAATTTTTTGACACAAATAACCTCAAATGCATGGAAACCGCATTGGCCGTTACAGATCGCAAATAGTGCGTATACATAGCTCAAAGAGCCAGGCTTCCAAAGTGATTGATGAACTAATTCGGATTCATGTTCAACCAGCTGTTAATCTTATATGACACAGAAAATAGATCTAAGAAAAGTGCGGTTTATACCGTGTCCCTCAAGTGCTAATCCCTATAGAAAAAGTGTAGTTTTTACCATGTCCCTCAAGTGCTAATCCTAATAGAAAAAATGAGATTTTTACCATGTTCCTCAAGTGTTAATCCCTATAGGAAAAGTGCGGTTTTTACTATGTCCGTCAAGTGCTAATTGATCCCTTTAGAAGAAGCACACTTTTTACCATGTCCCTCAAGTGCTAATTGATCCCAGTAGGAAAAGTGTGGATTTTACCATGTCCCTCAGGCCTCAACTGTTAATCCATGTAGGAAAAGTCCGGTTTACACCATGTACCTCAAGTGCTAATCCGTGAATTGCCCCTTGTGATACGTCAAAACGAAAGCAATTGTCTTGTTACTTCAAGATGTTTGAAGTAGTAAAAACAATCTTTTTCGCTCATGAAATGAAATTTACCACATACTCATTAAACAGACGTAGGACAAGTGCGGTTTTTGACATGTCCCTCAAGTGGTAATGCCTCCTGGGCCCCTTGTGTCGGTGCCTTGCAAGCAATGTGGAAGCCAATTTGTGAATCTTTGCGACAAGCTGAAACGAGTAAACTGGGAATTGACAGGAAACGAAGGAATTAGGCGTTGCTAGAAAGATGCAGGGAAGCGTGAGCAGAGTCAATTACCTCATGAACAGTCTCCTTCTTTTCGACCAACGAATCCCCAGTTATCCTGACGTTTTTCTCCGGCTCTTCTCTGCGTCCGTGAGATAAGTTCCCAGCTTTCTGATCTGAAACTCTTGTGAAATGATCAGCATTAACTCGATTTCTAGCTGAAGAGGGAGTCGTTCCAGATTCTCGAAAGATGTACACCATGAACTCGGGTAGTGGAACCTTTAGTACGAAAATCAACGAATTTGTCAGCAGCAAACTCTTCCCATCCACCAGCGAACCTGACTTCAACTGCATCAGGCTCTTAAAAAATGCTGACCTGCACAATCCATGGTGTTCGAGTCCAAAAAAAGACATACTCTTCAAAGTTGCCACCGTGCTTTTGTAAGAAACGAGGGTAGTAAACTGGAAGAAATGAAAGAGGAAATAGTCGTAACTCATTCTAATGAGGAGCACCAAACTTTCGGAAGAAGGACTACACAAGCACTAATCAAGCCTTAAGACATACCTCAGAAAAGCAGGGCTTGCTTATGAATGAGAAACCAGTCTGCAGGCTACGTCCTAGACAGAGAATTGGCATCAGGAGCGTACTAGCTGCTCGCATTGCGAGAACCCGAGCTGCTGTCACCGCCGTGCAAGTGTCTTGTGAAAGTGAATGCTCCCCGAGGCTTGCAACTCTGCTACCACTTTGATGAGGTCATCCCCAGTTCCTCTGGCCATGGATGCATCACATGCGTATCCTGGCTTTATTACACCAACACTTGAGCTCCGGTCCAGTGCTGATATGAACTACCTGCGTTCAAAACCATCACACGAAAGGCATCGTTCAAAGAAATAGAATGCCTGAAAGGTCTGAGGTGCAGTAACATGACCATATTAACTTAGCTCCGAGAGCCAGTGTCAAGCTTCGTTGCATGGCTTCATTCTAGTGCGTTTTATGTCTTTATTGAAGGAAAAGTTATGGCAACTTGGTCATGCATCACCATATCCTGGCGCCATAATAGCAACTTAGCGCCGAGAGTCACTTCGTTGCATGACTTCATGAACAAACACTAAATTCATGCTGGTCGCTTTTGACAAGAATTGTACTTTAACTTTAACTTTTACGTTATATGAAGGGCATGGGATCCAGCAACCAACCAGATTTCGTCCAACGAAGACGGTGCAACGAACGAAAATCCTGAACCTCGTCGCTTTCCGTCGACTTAAAACCCAGAACCTTGGCCAGGAAAGCAGGGAAGGTTGCAGGTTGAAGATCCGAAATTCGCAACCGAGCCCGCCATTCCTTCCATCGCAGGCTCGCGCATTGTCGTTGCAATCGCAGGTAACTCGCTGCAGTGCTCGCCACGGATTGGATTCCTTTGTGTTGTAGGATAAGATGATGTGTGAGGGTTTGGCTTTTGCAGAATATGGCTGAGTTTTGTGAGTTTCGCCAGGTTTTATGGCGATGGCGCTGGCGGGAGGGCATGTCGGGGTGGCGACGGTGGCGTTGCGGCTGCAGGAGCAGCGGGTGTCGCGATTCGCCGCGCGGACGGCGTGCTCGCCGTCTCTATGGAGCCGCATTCCGTCGCAGCTCTGTGTTCGGAGGAGCGCGCGGATGGCGAATTCGTCCTCGCAGCGCGCCGTTGTTTCTGCGACCGCCGCCACAATGGCTGAGAGCATGACGAGAATCGGCGACACGTTCGCTGCGCTCAAGGAACAAGGCAAGGTACGTCGATGTCTTCTAACCTAATTTCTTGGAAATAACTTGAAATTCCAGGATTTTTTTTCTCACTTCGAGAAGCGACTCCTTCGAAATGAGAAATGCATTCGTGGTTCAAGCAATTTGTGATAAGGTTTCTAATATCTCCGAAATGAGAAATTCATTGGCGCTCTAGCCATGGTTCAAGCAATCTGTTGGCTGCTTTTTTAATGAACACTATGCATCATGGCGTTCTCAGAGTGAGCGTCGTCTTGAATTTGTTTGGCATGCAGGTGGCTCTTATTCCGTACCTTACTGCTGGAGATCCGGACTTGGACACAACGGCAGAGGCAATGCGACTACTGGATGCATGTGGAGCGGACGTTATAGAGCTTGGAGTCCCTTACTCGGATCCTCTTGCTGATGGTCCTGTCATTCAGGCGTGTGGATCTTTCCCTGTACTTGAATCTTGGCATGTGTTAGGGTTTAGGCGCATGGTGTGCAGTTTGTCGAGATAGTGTTCCAGAGTGATTGAATCTTGGGTTGCTTTTAACAGGCTGCTGCGACGAGGTCACTTGCGGGAGGCACTACGCTTGATAAAGTTCTGTCTATGTTGAAGGAGGTACAGTTGTTGCTGTTGTGCTTGCAGTTTGAAATGTGTTTCGTACTGTGCTTGTGTACAGCAGCAGCTTCTCCTCGGTTTAGTGTATGTGCAACAGTGATGGATACAGTTCCATAAGGTTTGTGCTTTAGAATGTGTCTTTTAGACATATTGGGATGGCTGTGTGAGTGTAAGGGTACATGGTTTTGCAGGTGTCGCCAAGCTTGAAGTCTCCTGTTGTGCTTTTCACGTATTACAACCCTATTTTGAAGAGAGGAATGGAGACCTTTCTTAAGGCTATTAAAGCGGCTGGAGGCTCTGGTAAACGTTTCGAACTGGATCATTTCAATTATCATCCTCTTCAATAGCAGGGAGTACTTAAACAAAACTTCAATAATCGGAATTTGGGAGCACGGGGGGTGAATTCTCCGTGGAATTCAAACCACTACATTCAATATCTGGGCGATTATATTAGTGTGGCTACAGTTAATAGACAACTACCGACAAGATCAGTTGGTCTGGTGTTTATGTTTGTTCTCTTAGCTCTCCTACATAATTTGCAATATTTGCAGGCTTGGTAGTGCCAGATGTTCCTCTTGAAGAGACAGAAAAACTCCGGGAGCGTTCAACTGCAAACGGCCTTGAGTTGGTGTGTTCAATGTTTCCTCATCTGCAGTAGAGTTTAGCAACCTTCATGTAACTAGTGATTTAGTGCTATTATTTATTTGAAGATGATAATTATCGGCTATTGCAAGAAGTCTCTAGTTTTCGTTTTGGTTTCCAATCTCATAACAGAAGAACCAGTGATGAGTATAAGGAGTTTTGCGAATTCATCACCCATGTGTTTCCTTCCAGATCCTGTTGACGACTCCCACTACTCCCAAATCTCGGATGGGTACCATTGCCAAGGCATCGCAAGGGTTTGTTTATTTGGTGAGTTCTGGACTTTCTACTGATCGTGCTTGTTTTTCTGTAATTTCTATTCTACCTAGGGCTTAATCTTCGCATTTATTGTTTTAGGTGAAATGCGGAATTTAAATTTAATCAAATCATGTTCGGTCATGCAGGATAGATGACCTTTTCTTTATAGATAAGGTCCACTTAGTTCTTGTAATAAACGGTAAAGACTACGGGGGTTGCAGTTGGTTTGCTTTCAAGTTTCATATTTGCCAATTTTCAGTTCCAATTGGACTTTAGGGTTGTCCATATCATTTTCAAAGAAGCCCTTGTATTATGTAAGGAGAAATTTTGGTGAATATTTACAGGTGAGTCTCACCGGAGTCACAGGAGAACGTACTTCAGTTCAGAGTCGCGTGGAAGGTCTTTTGAAAGAGTTGAAGGAGGTGAATTTCTTTTCCTTCTCCTTCTGAGATTGTATATAGACTTTCGTTTTTTAAACTACCATGTGTAAGGCTTAGAACTCATAGATTTGTTCCTTAGTATGTCCGTATTTAATGGTACTCTATCATCATGGTGAGCATTTCACGTTTCACTGCATTTTTCTGTGGGTTCAGGCCGTTATTTTGTGGTGAATTTCATCCTAGTGCTTTAAACTATCAATCATGACCGTTGTAGGAAGTTCAAGGCAGTCTACGAGCTATGGATATTAATTGCTGTATTGGCTACAGGTGACTGACAAACCGATAGCTGTTGGTTTTGGAATTTCACTTCCCGAACATGCTACCCAGGTATGTACTCTTGGCTTTTCATTTTGAATTGCTAGGTCAAATTGTTTGTGATATAAAGTATTCCCGCTTCGGTCATCTCTAGTTGGTTCATTAATGTTCAAGCCTGGATTACTATTGTTGGGCTAATTTATTGCCCATATTCTAATTTGGAGAAATAGACATTGCCTATCTCAAGCCCAAAGTTCTACTTTTCCAACATTGCATAGTTTTTTCTGCTGAAGCTTCTGTTAACACGAAATCACTTGCGAGTGTTACAGGTGGCAGAGTGGGGAGCCGATGGAGTGATAGTAGGCAGTGCCATCGTTAAGATTCTAGGCGAGGCTGCAAGTCCTAAGGAAGGGCTCGCTGCCCTTGAAAAGTTCACGAAAGATATGAAACGAGCCATTCCTTGAGGTAATCTTGTAATCCAGGATGATGCCTTGATGTACGCATATTACACGAGCTGGAATGATTCAATCTCAACTTCTCTGTTGTTATTGAACTATATTTTTATTGCTTTTTTGTTGTGCAGTGATATACGTTTCGTAAGCTTTATCTCCTGATTCGATGGATATGCACCTTGACTTTCACGCCAACAATGAAGCAAGGGCGAGTACATGCTTTTGACGTTAGAGGCTGACGTGCTGTTATTCTCACCGTAGTAAAATGGCCGCCTCTTTGTTAGTCCTAGTGGTGTCATTCTGCCAAGGACCATTTCAGCAAACTCATGTTTCTGGTTAGTTTTATAGATACTTGGTAACATGATGAGAGGGAATATCGTGAAGCCTGTCATATTGATTACATCGACGCTTTGCGAGTTTTGTAGGCAGGAAATATTTTAATTTGGAGGTCACAAATCAGTCCACTCATTTGTTGTTGAGCTCAGTTCATTTGTTCTGCTCGGATTCATTTCCTCGCATGTCTATCTTGTACCTTGAATATACGTTTCGTACCTTATGTTTCGTGCTTATGTGGGATGTAAGCATTTGAGAAAGAGACGTAGGCCAATTCTCTGCAGTGATGTCGACTGTAAATCTCACGTTACGTTTCGCTGAGCTGCTCAGGAACTACACATTGTCTTTCTGTTTGCAGTTATCCTGAGGTCCTGTTTGGAATAATCCCTTGAAGTTCAAACGTTCAAGGGTATTATAGTTCTGGATATGTTTGTGGTGCTCAAGTATATGATGTAGACATATCCAGCTCTCAAGAATCAAGAATCAATGAGAGATCGTGCGAATCATACTAATTGTGAACCAGGAAGTTTGGGGGAAAGTCATAATTTCGTCTGTAGCTTTCAAGTCTGTCTAGCCTCCAAGCCAGGTACGTTAACTCACACTGCATCAATGCTTGTGCGATAATTATCTCATAATTTGCACATCTTTCTGACGAATAAAGTACCCGTGTTTTAATCGCGCTGATGTACATTCCAGTAGTGTTGTATTTATTGTGGCCTTGACGGCTCTCCTACTTGAATCTACCAAATTCAGCCTGATTAAGTTACATCTTCACTTCTCTCGTCCTATTGGTGCTTGAGTCACTTAAGTATGTGACACCGTCATAATATACTGGTATGGAGGAGTGGTGGTCTCTGTAATCTGCAGTGCTTCAGGAATGGCGCCAGGACGACTCGACGCACCTTCGGAGCTGTCATTGAGATCTGGGGACATGGTTAGAGTTCTTACCGAGTTGCAGGAATCCGGGATCGTGTATTTCCAGAGCTCGATCACACGGTCACGTGATCGCAATGGTCACAAGTTTGGCACAGATGTGCAGCTGGTATGGTGCTTCTGCTAACCTGGTGCTTGTGAAGTCCTTTATCCAAATTTGGTGCTCCTCATTCAAGTGAGTTCCGACTTTTCCCTCTTTCATTTCTTCCAGGTATTGCCCCCTAGTTTCTTACAAGAGCACGGCGGCAACTTTGAAGAGTATGTCATTTTTCGGACTCGAACATCCGCAAAACCATGGATTGTGCAGGTCAGCATTTTTGAAGAGCCTGATGCAGTTGCAGTCCGGTTCGCTGGTGAATGGGAAGAGTTTGCTGCTGACAATCGCCTCAAGCCAGGAGATTCGTTGATTTTCGTACTAAAGGTTCCACTACCCGAGTTCATGGTGTACATCTTTCGAGAATCTGGAACGACTCCCTCTTCAGCTAGAAATCGAGTTCATGCTGATCATTTCACAAGAGTTTCAGAGCAGAAAGCTGGGAGCTTATCTCACGGACGCAGAGAAGAGCCGGAGAAAAACGTCAGAATAACTGGGGATTCGTTGGTCGAAAAGAAGGAGCCTGTTCATGAGGTAATTGACTCTGCTCACGCTTCCCTGCATCTTTCTAGCAACGCCTAATTCCTTCGTTTCCTGTCAATTCCTAGTTTACTCGTTTCAGCTTGTCGCAAAGATTCACAAATTGGCTTCCACATTGCTTGCAAGGCACCGAGGCAGCAAGACCTGCCAGAGAGCGCCCGTGGTGAAGTATATAATGGACAAAACCTGGGAGATAGTTTCTCTGAGATTGACACAGGCAATGAGCGCAAAGACTTAGCATCCCGTCATGGCACGGACTCATTTCCAAACTTTGAGAAGCGAATCACGACCACAATCATTCACGACAATCTCATTGTAAGTTGAATTCTGTCCGTTTCAAATGCTAAATTATGACTCGCAAATCATGTACAAAAGCAAAAATGTCATTTACAGACTAGCTAGGCTGTAGATATTTTGACAGAACATTCGAGCTCTGATGATCAACATCAACATACTTGAGCTTCATTGACATTTGAGATCTGAGCCCGGCTTAGTTTCGCTACCAGGTCTTCATTCATTCCATTCTACGACACTTGAGCATTTAATAATCCTCTTAATGTCGATGTTCATGAAGTGCATTTGACTTCTTAATGTCGATGTTCATGAAGTGCATTTGACTTCTGCAGGAAATTCCTGCAAGCTTTGCGAGGACGCATGGCATGGAGCTTCAAGCTGATATAGAAGTGCAAGAGTCCCCAGTTCACATGGTGAAACTTTGTTGGAGACGCCTGGGTACCCAGGAGAGGCTTTTTCTCAAGGCTGGGTGGAGGAATTTTTTCAAGGAGAATGGCCTGCGCGTGGGGCAACAGCTTCGCTTCACACTAAAGGCTGCTTCATTCCTCGTTGTTCGAAGAGTGAGCATACGGTGACCCATCACAGCAGACTTCAGATTTTTGAACTTCACTTGATTCTGTAAATATGCATTTCTTAGACAACCAGTACTGCATATGATTATGAAACATGCTTATCATGTGAAGTGCAACATGTTTCTTCTCTTGAGCTGAAGGAGAAGCTTGTGGACTTTGTGGAATTTGTTGTCCGGAGAGGTTTGACGTGCTATTCCTCTTTTTAACCCCTCAAAGGGCATTTTGCCCCTAGGGGTGACATTTGCCATTTCAGGCAGGTTCCTATGTTTATAATTTTTATTACAAATTTTTGAAGTTTTTTTTTAATGAAAATGTGGCGTAGTATTAGCTTTTTGGAATTATGATTTGTTATCACATTGGATCTCTAGAAGAAAAGTTATGATATTTTAATTGCAAGTTGTTGGACTTTTTTTTTCCCAGGGCAACTCCAAAATTTATGCTACAACCTTCTATAGAGAGTGAGATTTTTATTTTATCACATAATATTTCTGGGTTTGAGATTGTCGAAAAAAATTCTATTCTTTGGTGTAGAAATTGTGTCTTATCACATGTCAAATATCTTCACATTCTTGGGTAGGGTAGTCAAGAAATCTTTGTTCTACACTAAATTTGGAGATTTTGATATATTCTAGTTTTTAATTCTATTACTATAAGATGTGGATTAGTTTCAACACCTAGTTGCCAAAAAAAAAATTATTTCCCCATTTCCCATGCATTCAGACACAATAGGTATCACCTAGGCAATACATGTATATTGCCTAGGCATTACACATGTATCACCTAGGTATTATATGTGTATCACCTAGATATTATATGTATATCACCTAGGTATTATATGTATATCACCTAGACATTACATGTCTATCACCTAGACATTACACATGTATCACCTAGGCAATACCCAAGTTTCACTGTGTAGTACATGCCAGCTAACACCTACACAAATCTCTTACAAATTACTCGGACATTCTCCATTGTGAGTTGATTATGTACGAACTTGACTCGCACGTAGTGTACTGCTGTTAAAGAAAATGACAAAAAGAAATGGGTTATGAACTCCATGCAATTTTACAGGTGAATCATGCGAATATACGACCAGATGGTCCTTTGACCATCATAATCCATCCTCGATGTGCCAACTTAAGTGCCGCAGTTGATTCAAACTCCTATCTCGGAAAACCTTCTCAGCAAACCCTCCAGGACAGCTAATTCAGGTACCTCGCTTTAATTCAAGCTCTGCCTACCGGAATCATGACTTCGTTCTACCACCGTCGAGCTGTTCCGACGTCAAACCGTCAATAAAGCCGTTGAACCCACTGAAATGAAGTCATGCAATGCAGCTTCACACTGCCTTTCGTGGGATGGTATTGAACGCAGGTAGTTCATCTCAGCACTCGACCGGAGCTCAAGTGTTGGTGTAATGGCGCCAGGATTCGGCGATGCATCCATGGCCAGAGGAACTGGGGATGATCTCAGCACAGTGCTCGCAGAGTTGCAGGCGTCGGGGAGCATTCATTTCCACAAGACACTTGCCCGGCGGTCACAGCAGCTCGGGTTCTCTCAATGCAAGCAGCTGGTATGCTCCTGATGCCAATTCTCTGTCTAGGTAGCCTGCAGACTGGTTTCACATCCGTAAGCAAGCCCTGCTTTTCTGAGGTATGTTTTATTGCTTGATTAGAGCTCTGGTTTTTTCCCTCTCAGACACAGTTGCCGTTATGGTTCGTTGAAGAGCATGGTGACAAGTTCGAAGAGTGGGTCATCCTTCGAACTCTTTCGTCTGCGAAGCCTTGGACAGTGCATCTCGGAATCAGCAGGACACAAGATGGAAATCCTCAGGTCCTATTCCGTGGTGGATGGAAACAGTTTGTTGCCGACAATCGCCTCGAAGGGGGCGACTCCTTGGTCTTTGCTCTCAACGTGGATGCAAGGTCCGAGTTTCGAGTCTACGTCTTTCGAGGAGTTTCTGGCGTTCAAGAGAGTGACGATTTCACAGCATCTGAGGAAGCTGCTTCCACAAGCAATGAGTGCAACTCAGTGGGCGAAGTACCACCACAACATGGGACAACCTGTAATCCAAGCTTCTGCAGACGAATCTTGCAATTCGACCGAATGGTGAGTTATATTCCTTCTTATCTATGATTACTGAATTAATGAGCACCAAAGCAAAAGACCTGCTAATTAAGGGTTTTGATGTGACTGGATTGTGCAGGAAGTTCCTGCAAGCTTTCTGAGAACGCATCGGAAGCAGCTACGAGCTGAGTATGTGAAATTGCAGGGTATTCATCGAGAGTCTCATGTTCGAGTTATAAAACTTTATTGGAGTCATACGTTGGTGGCCCGCGACCAGCTTAGGCTCTATTTACAGGGCGGATGGAAACAGTTCCTAAACGCGAATGGCCTGAAGAAAGGTCAAGAGCTTCAGTTCACGCTCATTGCTGATTCCTCTTTCACTGTCAGAGTAGTTTAATTTTTCAGAACTAAACAGTCAGCAACAATTCGGCCAGTCCGAGCCACTTCAACAGAAGACCGACTCTTATTTGTAGGCGATCATCCTACTCAGATCATGTTGTTCATCGACGGACAAGTTTTTGTGTACTGGATAACATTCTGAACTACGAGGTCTGAATTGAATTCCCTTTGTATGCCTCATTCTCGGTCTTTTAAGTCTAAAAGAGCGCACATTGCCACTTCTTCACATCAACATACCTTCTTTAAATATGATGCGATGTTGCGGTGCAAGGTTCTCAGATGCGTCGAAATAGTACAGAAATTACACCAATTGTTTGCTGACTGGTTCATGATTAGTTATGTTGTTTGTTATTGAAATGCAGGGAATTTATCAAGAGTCCTTTGTTCGCATGATCAGACTGTTAAAAAGAGCAGGGTACCTAGAAGACGATTTATTTCTGAGCAGCTGGGTCGAGCAGTTTTTCAGTGAGGAGAGTGGCAACAGCTTCGCTTCGAACTGACGGCTGCTTCATTCTTCATTGTTCGAAACGTTTGAGCAGAATGTGGCTTATCACAATAGTCGGGTCACAATAGTCACGTCACTTGATCCTGCAAAGTTGCAATTGTGGAATGAAGACTGAAAGAACTATCGACAATTCAAGATGGGACAACCAATAATGTATGTGATGACACTTGAGTGAAATCAAAACCAGAAATATATTTTCATCATAATCCACAATATATCGATATCACGCCAATTGAAGCACTGTCGCACCATCAATTAAAAACCCGATCTCTTAGTATTTTATCATCAGACCACAGCTTCAGTCACCTCACTTCAACTCATACTGAGCTATCTACTGAAATCATGGCTATTAAGAAAATCTACATTATCATACAAATGATTCAATATCGTAGATGTCGCGAGGGTTTTCTGCCAAAGGCCCATACATCTAAGATTAAAACCTGACTCAGTCATGAATAAACGGGGCTCTTGTATGAATCAGACATGCAACGCAGCTTCATACCAACACTCGTCCAGAGCTCAAGCGTTGCTAATATGGCGCCAGGAGGCGGTGATGCATGCCTGGGCACTTGTTTGCATAGAACTCGGAATGATCTCAGCAAAATGCTTGCAGAGTTGCAGGCCCCGGGGAGCATTCATTTTCACAAGACACTTGCCCGGAAGTCACAACATCTCAGATTCACTCAATGTCAAACGCTGGTATGCTTCTGATGTCAATTCTGTCTAAGACTGTCTGGGACTGTGTTTGATATTCATAAGCCTTCCCTAGGTTTTTTTGAGGTAATTGAGGTATGTTTCAAGGCATGAATTAATCTAAGTGCTTTGCTTTCTTTTTGTTTTTCTCTCTCATGCAGACACTGCCGTCATGGTTCGTTGAAGAGCATGGTGACAAGTTCGAACAGTGGGTCATCCTTCGAACTCTTTCATCTCCAAAGCCTTGGAGGGTGCATCTCAAAATAAACTGGACACGGACGAGAGCAAAAGCCCAAGTCAGATTTCGTGGTGGCTGGACCAAATTTGCTGCCGAGAATCGCCTCAAAGAAGGTGACTCCTTGGTCTTCGTTCTCAATGTGGATGCGAGGTCCGAGTTCCAAGTCTACATATTTCGAGGAACCGAGGTGCCAGACCTCTCTAATCCTCAAACAGCTCCGGCCACATCTGAGGAAGCTATTTTCACAACCTGTGGGTGCGAGGGTAAATTTCGTCCACCACAACATGGGACGAACTGTAATCCAAGCTTCTGCAGGCGAATCATGTTCAACCACCAGAAAGATCGCATGGTCAGTTAACTTCATTCCAGAATGCTTACCATAGGCTTGCAATGACCTTATTTGGGAGTTACCATTTCCAAAGTCAAGCAGTAACAATCTATGTGATTAAATTGAGCAGGAAGTTCCTGCACAGTTTGTGAGAGCGCATCGGATGCAGCTGCGAGCTGAGTCCGTGAAATTGCAGGGTGTTCATCAAGAGTCTCATGTCCAAGATGTAAAACTTCATTGGAACCATACAATGCCCCGCAACCAGCTTAGGCTCTATTTGAAGGCCGGGTGGAGAGAGTTTGTAAACGCGAATGGCCTGCAGGAAGGTCAAGAGCTTCAGTTCACGCTCATTGCTGATTCGTTTTTCGCTGTCAGAGTAGTGTAACTTTTCACAACTCGATCACTCTAAGCCACTTCAATGGAAGACCGAGTCTTATAGACAATCATCCTACTCAGATCATGTTGTTGATCGACAGGCAAGTTTTTCTGTAGTAGATAACATTCAGAACTGTGGTGTCCGAATTGAATTCCCGTCGTAAGCCTCATTTCGGCCTGCAAGCGTTATCAAAGTCTAAAGAGTTCAGGTCACATCTTCACCTTAGCAGACGTGGTTTAGATGATTCGGTATTACAGTGATGCAATTTTTGATAACTTGTGTAGAATTGCTACTTCATATTGTGGATCAGGTTGTACAGTACCCACCAATAGTATACGTTCATTTTGCATACGTACGTTTCCACTCTACACTGCTGCCAACTTTGACACCCTTTTAAAGGCTGAAAAATTGTCATTTCACCATGAAATTTTTGGCACAAGATTGTTTCTACGTTGACAACATTTGTGCAAAATTTCAAGGTCGGAAGTTGAATTAAAAAAAAGATATTCAAGATCTACCAACATGGGTAGCACTAAGAAAAGTTTCATAGCTACGAACTTTGACACCCTCCCAAGGATTGAATTTTTTTGTTTTTGCCCATGTAACTTTTGGCATGGGACGGCCTCTCTATTTATTACATGTTTAAAGTCTAAAACATCCACACAAAGAGACATATTTAAAATCTAGCAACATGTGTAGTTGTGAGTGTAGTTGTAAGAAACATTTCACTTCTGGCCAACTTTGACACACTCCCAAGGATTAACTCTTTTGTTTTTGTGCATGAAATTTTTGGCATGAAACCATTTCTATATCGAATACATGTGTGCCAAGTTTTAAGGCGAGAATACCTACATAGCAAAAAAAAATTGAAATCTACCAACATGTGTAGTTGTGAGAAACATTTCACTCTTGCCAAATTTGACACCCTCCCATGGATTGAGTTCTATATTTTTTCCCATGAGATTTTGGACATGAGACCATCTCAATGTTGATTACATGTGTGCTTAATTTCAAGTCTAAAATATCCACGATAGAAAAGAAAAAATTCAAAATCTACCAACGTGCTAATTGTGACAAACAACCAAGGGTACCATTTCAACTTTGGCACCTTCCCTAGGTTTGAAAAATTGTTATTTTACTTTGAAATTTTTATCACATGATCACTTCTATGAATATAACATGTGCGCCAATTTTCAAGGCCAGAAGATGAATAAAGAAACCCATATTCAAAATCTACCAACATGTGTAACTATGAGAAACAATCTTGTGTATCTATTATTGTATTCATCACATGGCTTTGAAATTTTAACACACATGTTATGAGCATAGAGATGATCTTTTGATAAAACTTTCATGGTAAAATATCAATTTTTCAGCCCTCAAGAGGGTGTCAAAATTGGCAGTAGTGAATGGCTTACAACTACACATGTTGGTAAATTTGGTACATCTTTTTCTATATTCATCTTCTGGCCTTGAAATTTGGCACACATGTTGTCAACATAGAAATGATCTTGTGCCAAAAATTTCACGGTAAAATGACATTTTTTAAGCCCTCAGGAGGGTGTCAAAGTTGGCAGCAATGTAGTGTGGAAACGTTCATGAACGTATACTTATTGGTGGGTACTGTACTGTACGACTATCTCTACTACCCCTGTAATCCGTCCGGCTCACTCCATGAAAATCCAAACCGTCACAAAGAAGTTCTATTCCACATCTTGTAGCATTAATAATAATATGAAAATGAGGATGTTTTTCTAGTCCCCTCCCTGACAATGTGTGAACCTGTTTCACTGGCTTTAGACTGGAATCCTTACACTGAAAATAAAACCTTTCATTGCGCTTCACGTGACATCAGGTGCACAAGGGCGGTAGCGCAAGTGCAATTGATTCCATGTGAAGCACGAAGGCTGGGGCTAAACCCACCGTCCAGCACAAGATTCTCTACGATCCCAGTGAGGTCCCCTCAGTTAATGCACTCTTAACGGAGCAGTGCTGCCAATTGAAAGCCCTCTCTCGCAAGCGAAAGCATCTGCCCAGTGCTTGACGTAAGACACTCCAAACAAGAGGTTTTCTGAAACGAACCCAATACGAACTCCTTAAACACCATGCTAGTGATAATTTCCATGTAACCACAAAACAACGTGGCCAATATGAACAATACCTAATATATCATTTTAAAAATATGCCAGCAACTGTACCATGTCATTTCCTCCAACCGTAATCTCATTGCGGCCTCCACAACCCCACTCACCAACCCCTACATATGTACACCCTAACCTCCGCGACACCACCATTCGCCTCCTCTTCCACTCCTCCACTCCACGTTGCCTGTCCCCACCGACTTGCCCACCAACCACAGATACCACTGCATCGCCTCAGCAGTCGATGTAGCCTCCGAATGCATATGTCCCGTACGTGAACCACCCCAGCAGAAGCGCTGCGAACCCGGCCCAGAAGAAGAAGAACGCCCACCCTGCCATGTACAGCCCGATGCTCATGATCGCCACGAACGGCACATACGCCCGCAGGAACCCCTCCACGTTCACGAACTCGCCCTTCACCAGCGCCAGCAACAGCACGTCCACCAGATTCCACTTCGTCGAGCCCCCGTACGCCATCCGGTTCATGCAGTTCGCCACGAACGAGTGGCAGTTGCACGTGAAGAAGTTGTACGACTTCCTCCCGAACACCAGCACCGACCGCGACACCGCGTCGTCCCACGAGTACGCCATCCCCGCCACCGCGTGCTTCTCCGCGATCTCGCACGTGTGCCCGTACCGTGGGTGCGGGAAGCAGCACTGCACACCATCACACAACCACTCCTCCGTCACACAATCACTCATCGATCACACAATCACCCATCCATCACACAACTCTATCTCCCGTGACCCCTGCCATGTCTTCCACCCCCAAATACGCACCATCTGTCGGTCCAGCCGCACGAACTTCGCAGTAGACCCAAACGCCAGGTTATCGATGTTGATGTTGCCCGCGAAGTCCAGGATCACACCGTCCTCCCGACATATCCCCACATGCCCCACGAACGGCACCAGCCATGCAACGATGGGAAGCGGCACCCACACCAGACAGAACGGGAACTTGCCATTCGCCACATCCACGGGTCGCAAAGGCGCTGCTGCGGAGTAGCTTCTCACGACCTGAGACACCATCATCCATGTGAGCCTTCCTGGAGCATTACTCCCTGGGTAAACAATCTCACTCAAGCATACAAGCCATGGAACGCAAGGTCGGAGACACATCTTACCGGCCTCGGTTGGCCTCGCCGCCTCGCTTTATCCTTGGGGCTAATAGGTGGTTTCCTCGCGTTCTGGACTCGGAAGTACTTCTCAATTCCCTCGTCTTGTCTATCTTCTTGAATGACGCTACCTACTGCAAACCAAAAACAGCGTCCACGAATGAGTACACAAGTACTTATCCCTCGCACCAGAGCAGTTCACGTTTATATCTGCATTCATACCGACCACATAGCTAGCTCAAATAGGGCAAAAACTTACAGTTCTTTTCAGCATATGAATGTCGTTCGAACATGGTTCTATGTTGCCCGGCCAACGTGAAATCCATGGCTGCAGCTGCTGAAGACATGCCTGCTCCTTGATGAATCGCTCTCAAAAGCTCAGGAATCAAAACTGAAAACCTGCTCAAGAATCACCTTCACAGTAAAACACACAGCATACCTTGACAGAATCATAAACCCAACAGGAAAAACCTCACAACACATGGGAACTGCCTTACAACATCAATCCAGTAAGAAACTCTAAATCCCAC
Source organism: Bryoerythrophyllum caledonicum (assembly GCA_963971425.1). NCBI lineage: Eukaryota > Viridiplantae > Streptophyta > Bryopsida > Pottiales > Pottiaceae > Bryoerythrophyllum > Bryoerythrophyllum caledonicum. The sequence continues at coordinate 25,064,280 of OZ020517.1, read as the reverse complement.
CACTAAAACCACACTTGCACAAGATGAACCCGCATCTTATTGAGAACCTAAACATAAAATTCGTTGATGTACGAACTCCAAAGACGGAAATCCCTCGCACAAACCGCAGCCGGCCACAAAACCAAAGTAAACACTGAACATGGAACGCCTCTCACACCTGATGCACACAAACTAGTAGTGAACACCATCTCACGGAACTCATTCCCACCCACAAACATGAGCAACACTCACCAGACAGAAAAACACCAATTGAAACCAGATCACCGTCCAACTAAGCGCTGCGCAACGTCCCTGCCACTGCCCAGAACACAGCAGCAGCAGGAGCCGGGCACGGGAATCATGAACTCGCTGCTCCTGCTGCTGCTGCTGTAGTGCGATATCCGATCAAACGCGGCTGGGCCACCAACAACACAGTGCTCCGTCAAAGGGCAAATTGGGGTGCAAATTGGTGCACAATATCAGAGCTGGGATCTTTTCGTCACATGGGCTGTCCGAGTGGAATGCATTATGCCCACCTACAATCCACTCGCACTCCCTAATTCCACCACCTCTCTATCCTATTTTTAGGGTTTAGTGTCCCATACAGTCCACCCTCAATAACCTCTATATTGATATAATTTAAGGGTAATCACCTAGACAAAAAAATATATATTTTCCAAAATTTTGGACAACTCTCCATTTTAAATTAATTATGTACGAAAGCGACCAAGGCGTAGGGTAAATGTTATGAAAACTTTGCTTCCTAAAAATTAACACTACTAAGCGTTACATGTTAAGTGTTATAACATTTTCTGCTCCCTCCTTTGTTGATTTCACCTCTATAAGTGTTAAAGGTGGTAAAACCGGAGAAATTACAGGGCAATAGATTTGGAGCAAGGCAATAAAATGCAATGTAGGGCAATAAACTTACGGGGTAAAATGCAGTTTAGGGTTTAGGGAGCTTATTTTGGATGAAAACAATGTTCAAATGGATGAAGATGTTTGGCTAAAAATTGGTTGAAAAAATTGGTTGAAAACTTGATACTAAGTGTTATTTTCGATGTCTATTACAATTCCTTCCACTCCTGACCATTAACATTTGAAGTGGGTGGAATGTATACACTCACACTTCCATATATAAGGTATACCTCCATGAGTGATAGATTAAGTAACGTGCATATAAAGAGAAGCCAAATAATAATAAGTTTATTTTTTTTAGTAGTAGCCAATAGAATTACAATCTCAACCCAAGTGGTTTCATATTTTTCGATGAAATGTGAATTAGTTATGAATGTCAACCATGTTCAAACAGTTTTTGCCACTAGGTACCCCCTTGAGCACCGACCACAACTTAGGGATCGTGACCAATAGTAAGCCTTAATTTGGAGTTGGCAAAGAGATGAATGGGTGGAAATAGGGCGGATATGAGGTGGAATTGGGACCAAATATAGAGTGGCAGTGATAGGAAGGTGGCGGTGATGGGCCGAACTACCTCAAAGGCTGCTACAATGGGTGGTTGTTACAATGAAAAGGGTAGGTGTATGTTGTAATGTGGGAGTATGAGATGAATGGTGATGGCTTTTACAGTTTGGTGGGAGTGATGACAATTTGGAAGTGCACGGAAAGCAAGGCCTAGGGAAGAGATTTCATGATGAATGAGGTTGTAATAGTAAATGGCTGTTATAATGAGTAGAAATTTGTTCTTGACCCAAGCCGCCTCTTATAATGAGATTGTTGTTATATCATATGCTTTTCTAAAGAGATTGAATGTAAAATTATTGAAATAAGTGAAGATAAAAGAGGAAAGAGAAGATAAAGGTAGGATGAGAATTTTTATGCACTGAAATAGATTATTTTGTATTTCATACTCCTTTTTTTTGCACCAATGAAATGCATGAGTAGTAATGGTATCAATGCTCATGGGCTCTATCCAATGCAAGCTATAGCTCCCTCAAAGTACCCCAAGTTTTCAAAGAGTTGGCCGGTGGTTCCGCTACACCTTTCCCAGGACCCAAAGCAAGTTATCATGTCCATGTGGTCCTAGATACTAACATAAGACCATAAAGTACGGGGTGACATGTTGGGTCACCTCCCTTTACTTTCAACAGTACTCATGTCTTAAATGACCCATGTTGATATTAGCCAAATAAGGTAATTTATTCATAAACATAATTATTATGTTGTGAAACATATCATTCTATGTGGAACCTCCAAGGATTTCCTACATCAAATTCCTTAGTTTCTGATCTAGTGACATAAAATATTCTTCATAATTACTCTTGAGCAAATATTGCACAAGCTTTGGTTTCCTTGTGTTGGAGGGTTTTTCTATGGGGCCGGAAGATCTCAAAGTAATTGATCGGATGCCGTTGCGGTAAGTTCTTCAATTGCCCTCCGCCCAATCACCTAGTTGTTGCTTGGCCAGGCAAAGGGTGTGGTTGCTTTTATCCCTTAAAGGACCAAGTCTGCGTTCAGAGGACAATTATCTACAATTATCTTTCGATTCACATGGTCAAAATTCACGAAACTTTTACCACATCAAAACTTGTAAGTATGGAAGAAGATCCTACAATTATATTCTCAAAAAGTTTTTCTTGGCATCAATTGGAGATTCCTCTAAAATGCCTTGGTCCTTGGGGGCTATACTTGATTATGGATTGTAACATCACCAAAATGATGGCATATGATTAGTGGATGATATGAGTACAAGAATGGAGTATTCTACTGACAATTACCAAGGTCTACAAGGAGTTTAGTCAATAATACATAAGAAAACTTAAAAATGGACTTGAGTTTCTCACTCAAAGTTGTTAGCGTTGGATATTTTTGTGTTGTGGAGTTTATTAATACAAGCATGTCACATGGCATAAACTAACGGGAATAGTGTCCAACGCAGCACCTGATGCAACTGGGCAGTTGATCCACTTTATCTGCTGACGCTGCATATACGGATTTCAACCAGATACTATATAAACGGTATCCAACCAAACAATTACATAGTCAATTGCGGGATCTTAGGGCTGCTTCACACCTGGCCGAGTCAAGAGTCCGTTCGTCAAAATTTCTGCCCAAACTATGGCGAAAGTTCAAACTTTTGGATTAAAAAAAACATTAAAATACATATATTGAAGATTTTGGGTGGTTGTGGTGCGAAGCCCCAAAGCCCAAGTCCAAAGTCCAAACCCCATATCATTACGCCTAAAAAAACAGCCCAAAATAATCATCCAAAAAAATTTGGCCTCTTTCATCTAGTGGTCTAGATTTTGTCAGATTTTGATTATTTTGTTGAAAAAATCGACGGGCTCTCGAAGGAAGTTTGGGTCGACTAAAAACGGCGACACAAGTTTTGCTCCAAAGTTCGTCGCCTTGGCACCAAAACTCTCCAAAAGTACTGCCATGTAGGCACATTGGAAGACGACGGCCTTTGGACTTTAGCCTTTGGTGTGAGGGCGAGAGGCCGGACTTTGGCCATTCAAGCAATCTCATTGGTGGAAACCGACGGACTCTCGACTCGGGCGTTAGGTGTGAAGCGGCCCTTAATTATACTACTAAAATCATAATCTATGCAGTGAATCATGTAGTGAACCATGCAGTGAACTATAGAAACGTTGCGGTCAACCATGCAGTTAATTGCGCAGTCAACCGTGCAGTGAATCATGTTACATTTCTTTTAATAGTTTGTAATATAAAAATTGCATTAAAATGGTTGGACTAATGCGTTGCAAAGCAAGTGCCAATTGCTAGTTGAGTAATAAAATAACACTAGGTGCTCATTTGTGTATGGTAGAACATTTCAAATCAACCCATTTTTTTTCTCGTTTGACCCCTAAAGTATTGTGACAGTTTCACACCAAAAACACTTCAAAATTGTTGGATTCTAATAAAATGAATAAAGAAGGAAGCAAATTTTTATTTCTAGTTTTGACCGTAGGATCTCAAATACAACTTATTAAGTAACATACTTACAAAATTTCATAAACTTTGACCGCAGGAATTGAAAAATCATAGCTTTTAAAGTCAAACAAATGGTTCATTTCCTTCCCTACGTTCAATAGATCAGCAGACTTTGACTTCATTTGGTGTCAATTTTTTGCACTACTCAAGGTCTAAATCCATTAGCATCGTGTTCAACACGATGTTAGTTCCTTATACACTAAATTTTCAAGGTAGAGGAGGGGTGTAGTATATTCAAAACAATTGTGCAAGGAGCGGAGGTTCAAAAATTGCCAATTCGCGTTTTAATTTTTTTGTGAAATTAATATGTTTTAAATTAATAATCTGAATGGTCAGTAAAAAGGTTTACACTACATATTGTTGTGGGAAAAAAGTCAAAAATATGAAGATCTCTAAGTTTTATGTGGAAAAGAAGAAGTTTTTTTGGTAACCTGCCCGACAATGTGTGAGAATGTGTGAAAATGTTTGATTTAGGTTAATATGCTATTTTTCACTAAAGACAAGAACCGTTTCTTTACAATATGGAGGGAAAAAATATTACTTGCTATTATTGAAAATCTCACCTTCAATAGAGTGTCCTACCAAAAGTTCTTGGAGGTGCCCAAAGTGCCCGCTCTCCCCATTTAAAATTCAAAACCCTATAACTTTTTCATAATATATCGGATTTAGGAAAAAATTGTTCTTCCACTGAGGACTTAATAATGTCCTTCTATAGTAAAAATTTCAAAGTGGAATGTTAAAAATGGGCTTTTGAAAGTTCGGTTAGGTTCATATGGTGTCAATTTTTGACACTTGGTCCTTTAGGGGTTAAGTGGGATAGCCACAATGGCTACAAAGACAAGGGAGTTGTGGCTTTCTCTTGAAATCATACAAAACAAACTTACTCCATAAATATCCATTACAGAGTATTCATCTCTACAAACATAGAATTGTACATCCTTTTGGCAATAGGATGGAGTCCCGATTGTTCATTAATGACAATATGGCAATGTACTGTAGCAACAGCCATCAATGAAGTTTTGGCGACATAAAATCATAATTTTCCCACTTTTCTCGGGAACATTCTTTCTTTGGGAAAAAAAATTTCGCCATTGTGGCTCCAGATCGACAAAAAAAAATAAGGCCTCGTTCGAATGCATGAATTCATGCTCCATCATTCTGCATCTCCCTTGAACAACCACACTGTCCGTAGCGAATTCCCCGGACCCGTTACATGGCACCGTATTCCATTCCCAAGCTTATCACAGTCGATGTGACCTCTAGTAATAAGCAGCTTAAAATTCAACCTCAATATGCTCCACTCATAATACGCATTTCCATAATTCCTGCTAATCGAAGGGAACGTATTATTTAAACCTTGCACTTGACAAAAATCATTTCCAAATACATTATCTCCTGCACTATGGTACACCAGATACTCCACACAGACGTGCACAACCGAAACGTTCATAAAGATGAAACTCCATCCACACCACACAACACCTTGCAGGTCATGTGCCGGAACTGGCCCCTTCATCTGATTCGATTGAAAGCTGATGGCCTAGAACTACTACTGAACAGTAAATCTGCTTCATATCATTAAAAACATACCGGCTGCATCAGGAATCTCGACGTCCACCCGCCGCTTTCCCAACAGGGGTTCACAGTCTCACCTCCCAGAGCTCCACACAACAACTGTATCATGTCATTTCCTCCAACCGTAATCTCATTGCGGAATCCACAACCTCACTCACCAACCCCTACATATGTACACCCTAACCTCCGCGACACCACCATTGGCCTCCTCTTCCACTCCTCCACTCCACGTTGCCTGTCCCCACCGACTTGCCCACCAACCACAGATACCACTGCATCGCCTCAGCAGTCGATGTAGCCTCCGAATGCGTATGTCCCGTACGTGAACCACCCCAGCAGAAGCGCTGCGAACCCGGCCCAGAAGAAGAAGAACGCCCACCCTGCCATGTACAGCCCGATGCTCATGATCGCCACGAACGGCACATACGCCCGCAGGAACCCCTCCACGTTCACGAACTCGCCCTTCACCAGCGCCAGCAACAGCACGTCCACCAGATTCCACTTCGTCGAGCCCCCGTACGCCATCCGGTTCATGCAGTTCGCCACGAACGAGTGGCAGTTGCACGTGAAGAAGTTGTACGACTTCCTCCCGAACACCAGCACCGACCGCGACACCGCGTCGTCCCACGAGTACGCCATCCCCGCCACCGCGTGCTTCTCCGCGATCTCGCACGTGTGCCCGTACCGTGGGTGCGGGAAGCAGCACTGCACACCATCACACAACCACTCCTCCATCACACAACCACTCCTCCATCACACAATCACTCCTCCATCACACAATCACTCATCGATCACACAATCACCCATCCATCACACAACTCTATCTCCCGTGACCCCTGCCATGTCTTCCACCCCCAAATACGCACCTTCTGTCGGTCCAGCCGCACGAACTTCGCAGTAGACCCAAACGCCAGGTTATCGATGTTGATGTTGCCCGCGAAGTCCAGGATCACACCGTCCTCCCGACATATCCCCACATGCCCCACGAACGGCACCAGCCATGCAACGATGGGAAGCGGCACCCACACCAGACAGAACGGGAACTTGCCATTCGCCACATCCACGGGTCGCAAAGGCGCTGCTGCAGAATAGCTTCTAACAACCTGAGACACCATCGTCCATGTGAGCCTTCCTGGAGGATTCCTCCCTGGATAAACAATCTCACTCAAGCATACAAGCCATGGAACGCAAGGTCGGAGACACATCTTACCGGCCTCGGTTGGCCTCGCCGCCTTGCTTCATCCTTGGGGCTAATAGGTGGTTTCCTCGCGTTCTGGACTCGGTAGAATTTCTCAATTCCTTTATCCTGTCTCTTTTCTTCACCGATACCAAGGACTGCAAACCATTAATCGCGTCCAAGTGTGAGTACAGAGAATTACACACAAAGTAAGAGTATACTTTTCCTGTTTACGAGGGCACGAAACATACAGCTTATCAAGTACAATGCTGACTGAAACAACATATCCCATTAGCTCAGCAATCTGCATGCATTCTGTGTCATGAATAGGCATGTACTCCATACGCAATATAAGATGAGGTAGCAAGACTTACAACTATTTCCAGCTTGTGAATCTGGCTCGAGCATGGCTTTGTATTGCCCGGCTAATGTAAAATCCGCATCCCTTACGTCCATGGCTTCAGCAGGCGCAGCTCCGTAACGAATTGTTCAGATCTCAGTGTTTTACCTCCAAAATCTAAGCACCAAGACCATACGGAGGTCTTTAGATTAAAATGCATGAAATTTCCGATCCTTGAATACATACAACTTTCCTATGTGAGATCACCCTTTCTAAAAAGCGCACACAAAAGGAAATGAATGATAGCTCCACATAACTTCTACATCAAAGTAAGCGTTCCCGCAAAATAACAGCACCTTCCAGGTGATGTTGCAACTACTTCCCTACAATACTGCATTCTACAACTCTCCCAAACAAACGTCAACTACATAACCTACTCAATACTGTCGGCTTTCGCAGAATCCTGGCCCTCAACAAAACACCTTACTTAGGGAGGAAAGGTCCCCAGATTTGAAAAAAATAATTTAGAGAGCAAGCTGAATGGAAGAGACCCTATGAATGACTAAGTGCACCGCAGCAGCAGCTTGAATATCCGCAGACTCTGCGTGGTCAGAAACCAGTCCTCCATTATAAAATTTGAATCATGATAAAAAAAACCTCGAAGATAAAACCTTTCCTTGCACGAATCCTGCTTCCAAAACTAGAATCCATATCCATCGTCCTTAAACAAAAGGACTGAGACGTCTCATGCAACATCTAAAAACCCCACTGTAACTCCCAAAACGATCATTGACGTGAACCCTAACCCCACGCCGAACCCTACCCGTCCCTCCACAAAAACCCTAATCCGACACTGAACCTCGACTGCCTCCACACACCAAACCGGGAAACGACCGGAGACACAAAACATGACCTTGGCACTCACCGGTTCCAAATAAATCCAGGTCACCGCTTCATGGCCTCCTCCATACCCCACCTGCAGATCTACTGCTAGAGGACGCCAGACACCACCAAAACACACCAGCAGCAGCAGCAGCAGCAGCAGCAGCAGCAGCAGCAGCGACTGCTCTCGCAAGTACATGAACTCAGGCATCACCAGAACGCAACAGCAGCAGCTGTCGCAGGTTCATGAACCCCAGACTGCCAGCCCTGCTTGGGCTCCACCAACACAGCGCCACGCGGGTCCAGTTCCATGGTAGCTCTACCCCAAACGATCAGACCCATTATATTCTGTAGGATATATGAAGTTGGCCCATCGCTCGCTGTGGCTTGGCAGGAGGTAGCTAGGAAAGTGGCTTGCACATCACACCGCACTTGGCCAGTGATTTCTCTTCAGTGGTAGAAAGGCACACTCCATAAATAGTAGAAACAAGTGGGCACTGCGTACTGGTGGAGATATGAAGCCCCCCCTAAAACCGACAATTTAAGGAATGTGCGTGTATGGAGAGAGTAGATAATTATATTGTTATTTTCCAGTGATAGCCAATAGAATTACAATTCCAACCTAAGTGGTTTCATATTTTTTCGAGGAAAATTGAATTAGTTATGAATTTTCAAACTATGCAGCCATGTTTAGTCTGTGGCTAGTAGTAGGTATCCCCCTCAACCAATGACCAAAAGTAAGGGTCTTGACTAACAACAAACCCCCATTTGGAGCTGAGTTGGTGGAAATGGGGTGGAAGAGGGTTGGATATACCCCAATTTTATAGGCGTTGGCTATGGGTTTTTGTTGGTTATGGAGAGGCTTACCTTAAATTGCTCCACTATTGAGTTTATGGCTAATGTGAACATTTTCACCCATGCCACTGTAGATACTTTCCTTTGTTATTTTAACCCTTAAACATCAAAAGGTGCCACTACATCAAATATTGCATGTAGTGTGGACCAGACTATTTCGAAATACGTACACTAAATTAATTCCAGTACACGCAAATTACAGTGGTCCACCTCAATTCTCAATCCACATCAAATCATGTTCCTCAAAAAATAGTGTGGAATGTTTCAAAACTGTTGGCACAAAATTAATGTGGATTATGGAGAGGTGGTGGCGAGCAACGGTGAGGTGGGCGCAAGTGATGAGAATTGGAAGATATTTGGTAGTGAGTAGTGGTGTGGTGGCAAAGAATGGCATGATACATGTTGAAATTTGTCCACATCAATTGTGTTCAAAAACCAAAATTGATGTGGTCCACATCATTTTTCACCCACATTACCAATGAATCCATACTATATTCAGTGTTTGGTGTAGTGGCCCCAATATTCTACATGAATAATGTTGTATTTGAACATGATGAGATTAACACATTAAAATGTTCTCCAAATGAAAGATGTTAGTTGAAGAATCTTCAATCCAAAGGTGCAATTCTTGCTGAACTTGAATACATCTAATGTATTCTATAGAGTAAAATACGTGCTCATATATATAATTCCCGACTAATGTTTAAGGGTTAAAAACCTTAATTTGCACCATGGCCATGTGAACTCCAACAAAGATTTGACCACAAGCGTTGTGAGTGCCTTGCAACCTACCTCCTTGTGCAAAGAGGGCATAACTACACTTTGAAGGTGGCCACAAACGGAGTGTGGGTTAGGGAGTTTGACTAGGCTTCTTAACACTTTAAGGCCGGGAAGACCCATATGTGGTCTCCGGGGGTATAATCACACCGTAGCACTGAATTGAGGAAACATGGTCCAATATAGCCTTCACAACAGATGTGCAGCAGATTACGATGATTCTAATGAGACGAGTCGTGCACAAATCGGCGCCGGGAATCGGTGACAAATCTCATTTTTGTGAAGTGGGATCACAATAAAATGTACCCCCTCCATAGATGATGTTCTTTGTGATCTATTACACTCAAAGATTCTTTCTAGGCTTTGTGAGCTCTCAGGCCTGAACCCTTAAACGTGAGTCGGGAACCGTATGTATAGGGGCGTATTTTACTCTATAGAATACCAAAAATGTACTAAAGTCTAGCAAGTCTTACACCCTCGGATTGAAAATTCTTCAACTAACATCTTTCATTTGGAGGTCATTTCAATATCTCAACCTTATCATGTTCAAATACGACATCATACGTGTGGAATACTGTGGCCACCATCTGCACCTTATAACGTTTAATGGGTTAAGCTGCCGCCTATGGCTCGTTTTTCTGAGTACTTGAGTCCTTCAGCAATCAAACTTTGTTTATGTTGTGCCAAAAAAAACCAAAAAACAAAAAAAGTGTGGTTTTTGTGTGAGTCATCGAAATTTGTGTGGTGAATGATGCTTTATTCTCTCTCCACTGAAATTTGGGCTCCGCATTCCCGGCTTCCTTTTGACCGAAGACTTTTATTTTTGCTGCGTGCCGACGTTTTTACCCCCAGCATGTCACAATGTAGTACATGTCCATGTAACTGGAGAGCGTGTTGAGTAACTGCAACTAACTACCATGTGGTCAAAATCCTCGTTGGAGATATTTCAAGATGCTGAAGTTGGTCTTTCTATTCGAGGGTTGGTGGATGCGAACAATGCATTAAATCCTGTGGTGAGGTAAGAACACTGGTGGCCACCGTATTCTACACATGATAAGGTTCAGATATTGAAATGACTCCCAAATGAAAGATATTAGTTGAAGACTCTTCAATCCAAAGGTGTAAGTCTTGCAAACTTTAATACATTTTTTGAATTCTACAGAGTAAAATACGTGCCTCCATGTACGGTTCCCGATTGACTTTTACGGTTTAATTCATAAAGGGACTTTTATGGGTTAATTCATAAAGGGACTTTTACGGGTTAATTCATAAAGGGTGGGAGTAGAATATAGAGCGCTAGATATTTGGTACTAACTGGCAAACAAAAGCTCCTAATCAGATTGGTCTGCTTTTGAAATTCCATTTTTCACCTGAACCCATTAGAGGTGGCCCTTTTATTCCACATACAACAAATTTATGTTCTGGCAATTAAGGGTTTGACCGGAATGCAGACTCCATTTTGAGGGGGCAGAATGATGGGTCAGAACGTCTTTCTGTAGAGGGTGCACATTAACCCCTAAAGGACCTTGCCTTATGCTTCACCAAAACCACCCCAAAACTGCTACTTTGAGATGAGATATCAAAAGATTAATTCAATCAATAGTTTATTAATTTCAACCGTAGGATCTTCAAGCTAACTACAACTAAACAACACCCAAAGAATTTTGCAAACTTTGATTGTGTGGATTGTAAGATACATACATTTGAAGAGTGCAAAATTGTTTTTTTCAACCGTGCCTAGATAGGGCCAACGTACTTTGACCCAAGATAATGGCATATTTTTCCACTATACACTACATAAACTCAATGGATCTATGTTATGCCTTGTGTTAGGTCATCGCACGCCAAAAATCACAAGTAACAAAGGTATTTACGATAAGAAAAAAATGACAAGGGGTATAGGAAGTGGCCCTTTACTTAGGAAAGAAGTTCTATTTTTAAAATAGAGAAATAATTGTTGGATCTGAAATTCAAACGGCAAGCAGAGCTATTATGATATATTCTACCTACATGAAAATATATTTTTCAAAAAACGTAAAATTTGTAATTTCTATGCATTTTTAAGTGAAGTAATGAAGGTTTCAAAGAACTTTCTTTCACTACTACCCACCTCAAAAAAGTGCAATTATCAACTCTACATTAGCACTATTCATCTCTATAGTACTTTCCCCAACAACCAAAAGAGTTTAGCTATTTATGTTTGAAGCACCATAATTTTTTTCCTACAAGTCCAAAAAACAAAATCAAAAAATCCCCACAAAGATAACCTCTATTCCTATTCTCACTAAAATTTCAAGAAGTTATATTCAAAAATGGATTTTTAGGAACCTGTCCACAATCGATTAGTACCCTACATGGACAAATTGTCCTTTAGGAGTTATTAAGGTTCATGGAGACCTAGATTTATGTACAATCACGTTTGAAAAGTTTCCATATCCTAAGCTGATACTATAGCGTTTAATCTTGCATCTCTTGAAATCTCAAATGTAACAAACAATGCTCAAGACTCACAAATAACATGGAGGAAACCCTCAACTCTACTTCCATTTTGTATGACCTCGGTTAGCATTGATTACAACTTGAATTCTATGAGGCATTGAACCTATCAAATCATCAATAGTGCCCTAATCAATCTCCTCCCATTCTTCTTGTGCGGCAACAAAAAACTTAGAAGCACTATGTGGGCGATGTTCCTCCTCCAAGACACGTTTTTCAAGTTGTCGTTTCAACAACAACCACAAATTCTCAATCCGGTTGAGATCTCGTGAGTTGGATGGCGAGGGGAGTTCTACATAGCCACAATCCTCTTGAAGTTTTTTGTTTTGAGGACCGCAAAGCCAAGTTGTTCCATCTGCTGCAAGGTAGATATGATTAGGATTATCACATAGACTCCAAATGAAAGGTATTATGTGAGGTTCATGGATTTCACTCGCAAATTGGGAAGCATTGAGGCCCAATTTATCGCGAGGACTTCTACGCTCTATCTCAATCCTCTTTCTCACCAAAATCAACCCCGTGCAGCTCCCTTTTGCTATGCACAAAAAAACCCCAACATTGATTCTTCTAGACTTGAAACTTGGCTTCAAATTCTTCTGGCACAACTCCCCTCTAGGTCTCACATGCACTTTCTTCCCAACTGGATAAGGATCATAACTAATTGTCGCTTCGTCGATGAACACCACTCGTCTCCACTGCTGCAAATCCCATTGGCGTCGCCTTTGTGCAAACACCTTGCGCCTTTGCTTCTGTCCAAGTCTCTAAAATGGCTTCTTCCTCGGAATCTTGAGACGGAAATTGAACTCTCTAAGGCTTTTATCCACACTCAAACGACTAAGCCCAACATCAGCAATATTTGTGATCTCTCGAAGATTCAACCTTGGATTCTCTTCCACTACTTCTAAAACCCTCTTTCTCTTTGCTTTTGTGAGTTTTGAGGGGCGTCTTGAGTGCGGAGCATCCTTGACGTCACCTCCACGCTCATCACCTCTCTTTACTACATCTCTTATTTGTGACTTTGACAACCCTAATTCATGAGCAATCTTTCTGTAACCCCAATCTATATGTTTGCAAAGGGTGTAAACCTTTGAATTCAACTCCTCACGTTTACTCCAATCTTGTTTTGTGGGTGTTGTCTCTCCGTATCTCAATAGCCTTTTTCAATTTTTATAGTGTAAAAATAGTTGTAGATATATTTTTAGAATTAGATAATTAGTGGTAATGTATACACTAAGTAGATAATTAATTAAATAGTACCTATTCATATTTAAAAGTCAAAGAATAATGAGAAAAGGGTTTAATTCATACCCTTTGGTAGGACACACCTTTTCATGAAGAGTTGTAGGATTAAACTAGAAGAAGCCTATTGGTTAGGAAATGGGAAAAACCTCTTGCTAAGAGGTGCACCTTTTAGAAAATAGGTAGCATAAATAACTACTTTTGTTGCCTTTGCCATTGCCTTTACCACAAAGAAGATTAGAGTGAGCCCTAGCTTTAGACGAAGAAGCTAGTTGATGACTGTTAATGTTGTAAGAGTATATATATATATATATATATATATATATATATAGTTCTTATAGTGTTTGTATGTGTTAAAGTCTTGTGTGTGACTTGAGTCATATGTATAAGTGCAATGATATTAGATCCTCAATGGATTAATTTAGAAAATTGTGTGTTTACAAGTTAATCATAATTGTATGTAAGATTCATGTGAATTAATGTAATATGATTAATTGAATAAGAAATGAGAGAGAGGATCGTATGAATAAATAAGTAACATGACTCTATTTTGAGTAATAACTCAAGATATGCGAGTGTAAGAATGTAGGTTATTGCTTACATTCAAGTGTTAAAGATTAATTGGCTAAATCACGATCTTACACATAAATTAATAACGACTTGATCTAACTCGTGTGTTGTTTGAGACTAATACTTGTGATGAGTACGTGAGAAGTGGAGCTTGTTGCACGAGGTAGGCTCGTGATTTATAAAAGGATTAATTATAGAACAAGCAATGAGTACAATGGATAGAATCCATTAGCTGAAGATGTTTAGGTCTAGGAGTCTAACCAAGCACATTACAACTATTAAAGAGCAAGGCTCTTTCTAGGCACCTAGGTCCTTGGGAAATAAGTCTAAAGAGTGTGGTGCTAAAGAGTGATGTATACAAAGACTAAAATTCCTAAAATAAGTATAAAACCTCAAGTAATTTAATAAAAAGACATCTTTTAATGCATAATAAGAGCATAACTACTTAACATTGGACGCTAGACCATTTCGGGAGAATGAACTTAGAATAAAAGTAAATCTTGGATGTTTTGAGAGTGTGGATTTTATGGTTTACATTTTTTTGGCAACCATGTTGGGGATGGTACCGCCAAGTGTTAAATAGTTTCTAAATAAGAAAATTGTCTTTATTTAAGTGGATCACTTAAGTAAAATTGTCAATTAAGTAGTAATGATCATGTAGTAATGACCTTAGAGGTTCAATATCAAAATACAAAATTCAAAGGTTTGATCCATAGAGTTGGACATACCTATTGTAAGAATACATGGTGGGCAATGTTGTGGAAACATGCCTTTTCCATGGGAGATAAATGAAGAAAGTCTAAGGAAATTCTTCAAAGGACCATTCTTGTTTAGTGCCCTATATTGTGGTTATAGAGGTGCATAATATGGTCAAGGTTTTCAATTTTACGGAGCACATCCAAAAATTGATAATAACTTCAAGGAAAAGTTTGAACAATTACCAATAGAAATTAAACAAATCATTTAAAATAATGTTTGGAAAAAGGATGAGGGATTTAACGAGGTGATTGTTAGGAAAAAGACATTGTATTTGAAATACCAACTACAATATATTTTTGCCCAATATGGTAGATGAAGACTTCAATCACAACCTTTCATTTCTAAAGGTATTGGAGTTTGGAACAGATATAAGTTGAATAGGGAAACTTATATTTTTGTTTATAGTAAGCTTAATTTCCAAAGTAAAGTATTCTTTCCCAAATTCTTGTCTAAAGATCTAGAACTCCTTGTGACCATAGCTTTTGATTTATTATGTATTTAAACAATGAGTTCCGGGAATGAAAGAACCATAGAATTAAGAATCAGATTAAAAAGATTATTAACAGTTCACAAAAAATTGAAATATAACAAATTAAAATTGTTTAACCTATTAGGGAAAGAAATAGAACGAATTAAGGAAAATAATAAAAGTTCAAAAAAGGAACTGAAACTATTAATGGTCTTTTTACAAAAATTTAAATATCCGAGGGAATTAATAATAGAACCTTTACCATTAATAACTAAGGTAGAAAATTTCACCTTGACAACTTAGTATCATTACCAAATTTTGTATGGATCGACCATGGAAGAGTTCTCTAAGTAATAAATCTAAAGAGATAAGACGCATTATATCAAAAGTCTATTGTTTTAAAACTATTGCACCCAACAATAAAAAGGAATTAAAATTAGCCAAAGACGGGATAGATGAATTTCTTGGAGTATTGAGTCAATACTGGGAGAATTATTGACCATCTTACGTTATCCTTGAAATATCCAAGAAGATGTTAAAGGAATGAACCTGACAGAGGAAGTTATTTACCTTTGCCTAAATTAAAATAAAAAATAAAAAATAAAAAATACTATATATATATATAATTGTTTGAAATTATAAACTAATTCCATGGATGGAACAATTAAGGAAGCGTGATTCTAATTGTCCTAAAACCCAAATAATTAGAACCTTAGTTGGAAAATTGGGGTATAATAGGCATATTAGACCTAATGATATAGAGTACGTAAGAAGAATTGAGGGCAAGATAAAGAATTAATTAGAATAGTAAGTGAATGGATTAGTGAGGAAGAAAGGAGCACTCATGTCTATGAATGGGTATCCTAGTAACGATAAAGTAATTATGAAATTGTCAGAAGATGCTTTTCATCTCTGTTTTAATTAAAAGAATAATCTTTGAAAAAAATATATGGAGTTTACTAATGTCAGAAAAAGACGAGACAAAATAAATAAAAACAAAAAGTTGAGAGGGCTTAACGTTATAAGAAACGATTAGAGAAAAATAAGACAACAATGGTGTTAGGAATACATAATCCCACCTTTAACACTGCTACAACTCCTTCACCATTTAACCAGACGTTGAAGCAGAAAAAACCTTGGAGAATGCATTAAGACAATCTAAGTGTGGAAAAGTATATACGACACTCGCTGATCCTCCTATTTCTCCTCAACAAGATTTGTCAAAAACAATCTTCACTCCAAAAGAACTGGCATTAGCAGCCTTAAAGAACAATAAAAAGAGATATACGGGAAAAAGAAAAAAGAAAAAAAATGCCACTCACTTTTGTTGTTCTAATAGCCCAAAAGAAGCAAATTGGGAAACCCAAAGCGAGAAAGTTTGGTCTTATTTCTTAGAAAGGGTAGAATTTTCAGAAGAGGAAGAAGAAGAAGAAGAAAAACTTGCTACAGAGGATATACTTATCACTAATGATCAACAACTTGATGACTTAGAAGTATTGTTTAGAACTTCCATACCACCTTCCTTAACAATTAATCGTACCTATGAAGTAGGTAACTCCTCACACCAAACAAATTTTAGAACTCCATATCGAAGTTCTTTTGCTCAAAAAGCGGAGTCAGAATTGAAAACTCCAACATTTACCCATACCGAAGCTAAAAAATCTATTGATCATTTCCTTAACCCTTAAATTTCTTTGACAATTTTGCATTAAAACACTTCAAAACTCCTAGTTTTAGTGCAATGAGTAAGGAAGAAACGTAAAAATTTTATTTCTAATTTTAGCTATAGGATCTCAATGAAGACTTACTAAATAACATACTCACAAAATTTCATAAACTTTGACCGCACGGATTGTAAGATTATAGTGTTTGAAGTAGAAAAAAGGTTCATTTTCTTTCCAGGGTTGAGTGGATAAGCACAGTTTGACTTCCCTTGGTGTCAAATATTTGCACTACACAAGGTCTAAATTCAATTCCATCATGTTAAGGATGATACTAGTTCCTTATACACCAACTTATAGAGGTAGAGGTGGGGTGTAGCATATTCAAAAAAATTGTGCAAGTAGTATAGGTTCAAAATAATGTCAATTCATGTTATGATATTTTGTGAACTTAATATGTTTTGGAATGAGAATCTGAATGGTCAATGCAAAGGTTTACACCACATAATGCTATGGAAAAAAATAAAAAGTGAAAAATAAAAAGATCTCTAAATTTAATGTGGCAAAGAAGAATTTTTTTGGTACCTTGCCCGACAATGTGTGACAATGTGTGAAAATGTTTGACTTGGATTTATATGTTTTTTTTTCCAATAAAGACAAGATTTTTCTGACAATATGAAAGGAAATATTATTATTTGCTAGTTACTGTACTGAAAATCTCACATTCAATAGAGTGTTCTAGGAAAAGTTTTTGGAGTTGCTCGGCGGGCTCATTCTCCCCACTTGAACTTCAAAACCCTATAACCTTTTCATGAAATGTTGAATTGAGGAAATTTGTTGACTCACACAAAGCTTTTGGTAATGTCCATCTTCACTAAACATTTCAAAGAAAAAAATTATAAATTGACACACCAAGAACCTAACTAAACCTTCTAGAGTCCTCGAGGGGTCTGTTGGAAATTTAGAGGTCAACGATATACCACTAGTAATGAGAAAGAAAAACATGAGTTTTCAAGGAAGTGTTAGAAACCTCTACTCAAATTCTTTGACCTACTACCTTATACTTTGACATACAAGAGGAGATTGATCAACTAACTATGGAGGAAGAGGAAACTAAATATACCATATTGATGAAGAACAATTACTTCACGAAGTAAGCAGACAAAGTGAGCTCGAGAGAAGTAGAAGTGATATTAATAATAATAGTGAAGAAGGGGGACACTCATAACCATCATCACCAGTTGAGAGTCCAACTAAACATTCCTCAAGTACTTATGAGAGGTCTTCTTTTTCTGACACTTTTTCTATTAACTCTACCCCTAGCGGGTCTCGACCCCTCCTACTCCTGACAAACCTTTGGTTGATCTTGTTATTTTCATAGGATGCTTAACATAGCTCCATTTTCCATATGTTACAGAGAATTTAGGAGAAGATCCAAAGCCCTACTTGGAAAGATTCCAAGTAATAGCAACAGCTAATAGTTTAGCAGCTGATAACTATATCACTAGTATTCTTGGTAATCTACTAGGAGAAGCTCAGAGGTAATATGCAACATTAAATCCCAGACCTGTTGATTGGGATGCTTTTAAGGAAGCATTTTTAGCTAGGTTTAGACCTCAATCTTATCATAATCATTTACAAGATCAATTTCAAAGTTTCCAAATGTATCCTACTGAAACCATAGCAAGTTATTATACTCGACTTAAGAATTTGTTACATAGATGGAGAGATAATGATATCCCCGAGTCATGGATCACAAATACATTCACAAGTGGATTATAAGATTCTTTGTGTATCTTTCAAGTTAAACTTTCTAATCCTACAAACTTAACTGCAGCGTATGAGGCTGCAAGAAATTGGAAAGCTGCTATGGAGAGATCTAATATGTAGTACCAAAATATGAGAGTTATAGAACATGATCTTCAATATATGCTATCGTAGTCTATTAGTTTGTAATTCTCAAAGTTAACCAAAATTGACCTTAAGCGAGCCCACCTAACCAAATCGTTTCCATGGATTTTTATCGTGAGTCAAATTTTCTAAGTCTAAAGGCAATTCACACTTAATACCTTAGCACATCCCGGAGGATGGCTTCCCCGGTACCTGAGTGGCTGGTAACAAATAACCACAATTGTTTAGTTTAAACTTTGTTGACCTTAAAGTAGTTTTTTGGTAAGTTTTTACAGTGCCCGGAAAGTCACTGCCCTCCGTTCTCACAGTCTAGAGGCCACAATCTCGACGAAAGAGTTAAAAGGTTGCAGCTAGTTCACCGGCATTCACAATCTACCGGAAAATAGTCCCGGTAAACTGGTCACGCAAAAATAGGTTCCAACTATAACCACACCCAATGAATCAAACAAGGAAGATACATGAATCATACAGTCTATTGCTAAGTAACTCACATAAACAAGACAACCTTCCACGGGGATCAAGAGATTTCATCGACTATAAAGATAGAAAATTGGGAATACTCCAGACTCAAGCTTAGCCGGGATTTCTCCTGGTGTACCACGAATGGGGATATCACCCCTCTTCCCCACCAATCAAAACACTTCCCACATAAGGGATGCTATCATAAATAGCAGTGGGCTTCTCGGATCTCATCCGATAAGCAACTCTACCCGGTCCAACCGGTCTTGGGCTTGAAGTAGTTCCCGGATCTTACTCCACCATCTAGCCTGGATATCCCTCCACAAGCCTTAGCTCACATTCAACCACATAACATTCAACAAGCCACAACCTTGCACATCCTAGCAAAGACCGAGTAAGAGGACTCGACTTCCTCTCTCTCCATCCATACAAGCTCAACAATGACTCTAGACACAAGCAATGAAGACAAGACATAAGCAAAGCAACAAAGAGAAGAGTACTTAAACCAAGAGCCGAAGTCTCCTTAAGTACACAAAGGTCACTAACTACCCTCCAAAACTAGATCTTCAAAAGGTGGAAAACGACATCTGAATCTTAGAATTGAGGGTTGCCTAGTTACCGGCGGATTATCGGTTAGACCGGTAAATTAGAAGACTCCCTGTCCGAGAGCCGTAAATCGGAAGACTCCCACTCCGAGACCGATAAAATATTCTCTAATAAAAGTAGGTAGCCAGAGAAATCACTCAAGTGGTAGTGACCGGGTGCAAAATGGGGCCCCATCGACAATAACTACTCTCACCCCAGCGTTAATCTACTGTACCTAGCAACATCCTATCAACGGATAGGATAAATCCACAATAACATATGACATGTAACATAGGCTCATCCGGAAGACTAATCCGGAAGAGTGGACTTATCTTCCGGTAGATCCATGGAAGGATTGATCGGAAGATTGAGAGTATCCACGGGTACATAGTCAAGAGAATCCACAAGAAATTTGGAAGTCTCAACCGGGAGGTCTACTGGTAGATTTGGAGTATCTATCGGTATATTGGGAGTTTCCACCGATATCTGAGAAGTCTTCACCGGATCAACAAGCATAGCTACAGAAGACTCAACCAAAGAACCCGTTTGTGAGAAAGAATGATCAACTGGTTACTTCTCGGGAGGTTTGACCGGGAGATCTCGTTGCCTCTTATAGACTATCACACCCCACTCCTTGGAAGATGGAGAATCCGCTCTACTCATAGGACATTGAGTGGATGAAACATCATCATCTGAAGAAAGATAACTTGTATAGACAAACCTTCTCTTCTTCTGGATTGGGCTACAGTCTTGCATTAGTATTGCAGCACTTGTCTGTGCAGCAGGTAGCTTGGTTAGTGCCACCATAGTCTCTTGTGCCTTGACCTTCATGTCAAGGTGTTCTTTCTGGGTTGTCCGGAGATCCTCCCTCACCTTGGTCAACTGTTCCAGGTCCTCCCGGGCT
Source organism: Bryoerythrophyllum caledonicum (assembly GCA_963971425.1). Classification (NCBI taxonomy): domain Eukaryota; kingdom Viridiplantae; phylum Streptophyta; class Bryopsida; order Pottiales; family Pottiaceae; genus Bryoerythrophyllum; species Bryoerythrophyllum caledonicum. Next base: position 25,043,688 of record OZ020517.1, on the reverse strand, counting down.
GCAGCCAAAATGTCTCCGGTGTTTTCTACTCTAAGCACCTTCTGGAGAGCCCTTTGAAGACTCCATACCTCCAGAAGCTCCATCTCCATCTACTAGATATTCTAAGTCGTATCTCGGGAGAACTTGGCTATGTTCTCCACCAGTGTGAGATTTTTGGATGGCCCGGCTGGTGGTGGTGGTTTTTCCCGGTGAGACCGGTATGACCTACCCTCCTTCAAGAGTGGCTGAGATGATGATTCCTTCCGTGGGATTTCCGGTAACGCCAACCGTAGCTCAATATGTTGGAGAAAAGTCCGGGGAGCATGGTCTCGGAGAGCCATCCCTTGTCTCCAAACTCTCTTCTCTTCCGGTTCCAGACAATCATAATACTCATACAAGTGCATGAGGTATAGAGTTAAGAAGGTTTTGGAACATCCACCTTGTTGAATTGCTCGGAGTTGTGGCGAAATTGCTTCTTCCAACAAAAACCCCCAGTCCGGAAAGAAATCCTTGAAGAATGTCTATATGTAGGTGGTGGCTAGCCGTGCTGTAATTCTTTCACGTCGGTTTGGGTAGAAGATTGGGTTTTAAAACTCAACCACCCTCTTCAACCGGTTGTTCGTGAATTGATCACTCCTGTAGCACTCCGATACATCGTAGGAGTTTGATAAGTGTTTATTCAGCAACTCCCGGTTGACCCCGAGTATCCATCCCTCTTCTTCTTGAGATGAATACACCTCACACCATACTTTTGTGGTCCATATCCGGGGGTTAGCCCGGTAGACTCCCCGGGGTATCCCAGGAGGTAACAACTCCGCAGCCGCATATCCGTTCTGGAAGACCCATGGTTTCTTGTATAATCCCATGCAACCCATGTGGGTATGGTCTTCCTCCAATCCTCCTCCTTACTCCATCCCCGGTAGAGTCATGTTGTCCGGAATGGACTAACTCCGGGATGTCCCTGTACTTCCACCAATCAGCCTACCAACTTATCACAATTTCTGGTCCGACCCAGAAAACACAAGTATAGGATGATCGCACACTATGGTCACCCCCCTAGCCGTTGTACAAATTGTACAACAGGTACAAATTGTACAATATTTGGAGTCTCCAAATTCCCGACGGGTTTATGGGTATCTTTCCTATCGTGCACATGGTGGATTTGTCGTACCTATTGACATCCAATTACAATTCACACATTGAGAATTAAAAAAAACTATGGCAAAATAGGGAGTATAATCTTCAATGCAAGAAATGAGGAGAAAGAATTTGTTTTTTTCAAAATTCAATAATTGGCCCATCTGAATCAATAGTCCTTGTATCTAGTTCCAATTTTTTTTTAGAAAATAATAACTTTAAACTCATGTTTTGTGGCTTTTCAAAAAAATCACATTTGTTACATTTTTGGTCAATTGGCTATCAATTAACATATTTAAATAGTGGAATATAGTAGCCAAGAGTACAGGATGATATATAGCTCTTTAAAGCGTAAAGTTGTTGTCAATAAGTTCACATAATGAGTAAAAACATGTGAATTCTGCATTGGGACAGTACAAATATTTTATATTTGTATTCATTATAAGGTTTTTTGTAATGCATTAAATATTTTGATTCTTAATCTTTAATATATGCAAGATTTAGGGCTATACCTACTAATTTTACCTCCAAAATATAACATAATCTTGTCTAAAATTGAGTCCAAACTTGCTCCCTGCCCTGAATTGTGCCTGGGACAGAAATTCGTACAAGCGTAGTATGCTTTCACCCTATACCGGGTAACCGGTGTACTTTCTCCAGAACACTTTTCTACATTGACGTGGATGTAGGCATCTCACGTATCTAGTAACACAACTAATGAAACAACATACAAATAACCACTTCAAGCAAAAGAGATGACTTAGGAGAATAAGAATTTTTTATGGAGGTTTCCCGCATGACTGGAAAGACCGGGAAAAAGATGGAAAATTTAGGCAAGACTTGGAAAAGGGGGAAGAATAGGGAAAACACAAAAGGAGACTTGCCACAAGGCCGAGATAATGGAAAACAAATGATGGGACAAAAAAAATAGACGCACAAGTAACAAGAACTCACGATTCTAGATTGTACGAGGTCTAAGTAGAGTCTACCGGGAGACTTTTTTCTAGACCGGAAATGAGGTAACCGGAATTCACCCCGGGAAAAGAAAAATGAGAAGAGGTCTTACAAACGAGGAAGTTGTACAAACAAGAAAAACTCATTAATTGACAAGAATCACCTTTTTCACAGTTCTTGCCACCTCCTTCTTGCAATCGCGACTTTCTTGCAATCGTGGTCTAGTCTCTGAATCTTCTCGTACCACTTCCACACCTAGAAATCGCCACCTTTTGCGTAGGAAACCTTCTCCACCACAATCTTCTCACAAACCCTAGGTTGCAACTTCAAACCCTAGCTCCACAAACCCTAGGTAGTTGCAACTTAAAAACCCTCCTTTTGCTCTTGCTCCTCATGCTCTTCTTTCTTCTTCTGCTCCTTCTTCGCTTTCTTCACGCATCGCTGCCCACTCCTCACTCGCTCTAGATTGTACTCCTCACTCGCTCTCGGGCTGTGCTGTGCTCCTCACTCGCTCTCGGGCTATGCTCCTTACTCGCTCTCGGGTTGTGTTGTACTCCTCACTTGTTCTCGGGCTGTGATGTGCTCCTCACTCGCTTTCTTACCCAATTGATGCCCTTCTTATGCTCGTACCCGATTGATACCCGAGTTTTAGCCCAGGTATCAACCCTTTAATTTTGGTTTTTTTTTTTTTGGTTTTTTTTTTTAATATAAATTTAAACTCCTATTCTTTTGAATAAGAATTTAGGTCTCTAACAAACACTAAACTAAAAAGAGGAAACCTAAACAATTAAACTAGAAATCTAATAAATAGTCTATCTACTTAATGATAACTTAAATAGCTAATTTAGCCCTAAGTGGTGATTTGGATCTTTTTCCCGGAGATTCTTCCTAGACGCCTCTTTAATTCTTACCGGACATAAAACTTGGTTGTTTAAGGTCCGATTTTATCACCACTACAACACTAATTAACTAATTAAGCATTCTCCTACTTTCACTAATTGCTATGTAGTCTACTTCTATGTACTACTAATTACTTTGCCGGTTATCTAGTAGCAAAAATCACAATTTTAGCTAATTTTTTTGGTAGGGGCAACCAAGTGGGAGTTTCAGGGCCGCTTCACACTTGGTGGCCAAGTCGAGAAGCCATCGATTTCCACCAATGAGATTGCTGGAATGGCCAAAGTCCGGACTTTGGGCCTTCACACTTGTGCCCAAACTCCAAAGGCCGTTGTCCTAAATGGCAACACTTTTGGGTTGTTTTGGCGCCAAAGCGACGCCCTCTCGAGCAAAACTTGGGTTGCCCATTTTAGCCGACCCAAATTACAATCGAGAGTCCGTCGATTTTTTTAATTTAAATAATAAAAAACCGACAAGATCTAGACCGTTAAATGAAACAAACCGAATTTTTGGGCTAATTTTTTGGCTGATTTTTTTGGGCTGACTTTTTTAGGCAAAATGATATGAGGTTTGGACTTTGGACTTGGCCTTTGGGCTTCACACCACGACCGGCCAAACCTTTAATCTATATTATTTAATGTATTTTTTTGGCAAAAAAGTCTGGCCTCTCGCCATAGTTTGGCCACTCATTTTGACTATCGGCCTCTCGACTTGGCATAGTGTGAAGCCGCCCTCAGACTCCCACAGTATCAAAGAAAGAAAGTTCTTGGCAACCTTCATTGTTTTACTTGAATGCATAGAAATTAAGGATTTCACTTTTTTTGAAAAACATTTTTTCTATTGATAGAAGAAGGCATGATAGTTCTATCCTCCGTTCGGATTTTAGATCCAAAAACCATTTTTCTCTTTAAAAAATAAAATTTCTTTCCTAAGTAAATGGCTACTTTCTATACCCCTTGTCATTGCAAGTTTTTTTTTCTTATCCTAAACACCTCCATTACCTGTGATTTTTTGCGTGCAATGACTTAACACAAGGTAGAACGTAGATTCATAAAATTTATGCAATGTGTGGTGGAAAAGTATACCAATATCTTGAGTCAAAGTACGTTGACCATGTCCGCGCAGGGAAGAAAAAAACCACACTGCACTTTTCAAATGCATATATCTTACAATCCTTGCGGTCAAAATTTATGAATTTTTTTTGAGTCTCACCTTGTAGTAGTTAAATTGAAGATCCTACGATTGAAAGTAGTAAAAAAGTGTTTCAATCAGTCTTGCAACGTTGCATCTTAAAGAGGTAGTTTTGAAGTGTTTTTGGTGTGAAATTGTCTAGGAAATTTAGGGCTTACGAAACTAATAAAAGACATGCAAAAGGAATGTGAACATCACACTTAAATTTCCATAGATTTCATTCACTGCTTTGGTTTCTGCAAGATCCGCCAACCTGCAAGTATAAAAGAAGTCAAAGATCATTATTGCCATGCAAAAATTAACAAATAGCCCAGCACAGAAAAGGACTCCCCTTATCACTGAAAGACACAAAACCACATTCGGCACTTCTAGACAGAGCTGGCAGCAAACTCGTTCACTACACCGTTCCCTGAATATAGTGTAGACTAGAGTATTTGAAATTTCCTACACTAATTTCATTAAACGCAAATTAAAGTGGTCCACTTCAATTTTCCATCCACATCAAATCATGTCCATTAGAAATAGTGTGGCTTGTTTCAAAATAAAAGACACGGGAATTGATGTGGATAAGTTTTTACAAGTTGTACCCTAAAACCAAAATCTCTATATATAATAGGCGACAGTCCGTCTGTCCGCCGCTCCTGGTGGACCAAGAAGACCATCACCGCACAATAGACCAAGAAGACCAAGAAGCACCGCTTCAGCCACGCGACCTCCCCGTGACTCACGTGTACCGCAACTGCGCCTACTACTGGCTATTCGGGGCCAACATCGCTTCATGGTGGCTTCAGGTACCTGTTCGACGCCATCGCCGGAGGTTGGACAGAATGTCGCGTGTTGACTCCGCGAGGTTTAGTGTGTGGGTTGCGAGGCCAGTGCAAGTGGTGGTGTGAGCTGAAACATTGTGCGGTGAGCAATTTGTAAGTCTGGGCAACGACAAGAAATCATTTCTGCAGATTTTCGAGCAATGGTTGACTCATCTGCAGGATCATTTCTTCGAGTTTGTGGAATGGGCACCGACGTCGATGCTGCCGTCTCTCTGCGAGAGATTCGACCTGGCGCTCAGGAAGCATAATGTCAGCTGCAAGGCCGCCGTGGTCGCGCACATCCGGCTCGCTGAGAAGCAGTTTGGGTAGGTGGACCAATCTAGGGTTTCTTTAGGGTTTCAAGCTGAGAGTAGCTTTTGTTGATGATACCGACTTTCGGATGAAAATGCGGTCAGTGTGCTGAAATCTGGGGTTTTATTGGTGGGATTAGACGGTGCAGGCAAGAATGGACTGGAAGAAGGGCAGTATATTGTGGCCCTCGAGCAGCAGGTTTGTTAGCGTTCACCGTTGTTGTGGAGACACACGTGGATGCAGCAACGATGAAGTACGCGGGTCTTCTTGAGGAGAAAGAGGTGTGAATTTTTTAGCTCATGTTGGTTGTTTTTCGGGGGTAGAATTTCATACTTACTGAGGTCAATTGTTGACGTTACGTTTGAGAGCAAGAAAATGTTATTGTATGATCAGTGTCTGTTTCCGTGCGGATTGCCCTGAAAGAAATGGTGGAAGTTACGTGGTGGTTGCAGCTGCGGCGAGAAGCATATCGTCAGCTACAAGGCGTAGCTGAACGTGCGAGGGCCGAAGCTGAGCGTGTCAAAGAGCTTCAGGGACATTTCATGATCCGTTGCATGGTGGCGCAACCGAAGAATTGACGACGTGATACTCCTTCTACAGAACGCCAGGAGCGTGAGAACCATTACGAAAAGCAACAGTATGATGATGGGCGCGTAGATTGACACCTGAGAAATCAGAAGTCACATTGGTCAAGCATCGTCCAACTCTAACAACAACCAACATCCGTGTCCAAGGTACGTCCAGAAACCGCCCCATAGAATTCAAGTGACCCTGGCTGGAGATGCTAACTGAGACACCATTACGAAGCGAATTTAATGAGACTGTTCAATTTGGTTGGTGGCAAAGACACCCAGGACTGAAACTCAGGAGATTTGCATCGTCATCAACTGCAGAGTTTCATGTTCAACAAAAAACGGATGTGGCGGTACACACCTGCATTTTCAAAAGGAGTTGCGGTTGTGGTGTCATTGCAAAACTGTGATTGTGACGATGTGTGTGTAGCGAATTGTGGTGTTAGTAATGGGAGTCGTGTTTGGTGAAGTGTGGGATTGAGCATTGCGTGTTTGTGTGGCTATTTGGTAGGCTCATCCGTACTTTTACCCGGTGCGTTCAGTACCCTTGTATATAATAATAACATATTAATACTATATTAATAACCAAAATTGATGTGGTCCACATCAATTTTCATCCAAAACTAGAATTGATGTGGTCCACCTCAATTTTCATCCACATTACCTATACCTCCACACTATATTCAGTGAACAGTGTAGTTTGAGGTCATTACACTAAAATTGAGAATTAGTGTTAAACACACTAAATGATCTAAAATGTTAATAAGTTTTTACTTGTGATGAACTTTTTTACCAGCGATGTTTACAATGATTCCCCTTGTTGAATAGTATCAATTGTTGTGCTCATAGTAAAAACCTTCATCTAAAGTAAAAACTTATAAAAACTTATAGCATTTACAAACAATTAGTGTGGTTACACTAATTGTCAATTTTAGTGTAGTTGCATCCATTTTGCACAAGGGGTAGAAACAAGTCACATGCTTACATAATAGTGGTTTTGAAGACAGAGCCATGGTCAGGACTCAGCACTTGCTGCCTTCAGAATCTCACCCATGTTCTTCATTATCTGCGGAAGAAGCCAAAAGGCGTAAGATAACTTATTTCCGTAACATTCGTACCAACGTACTTCAGTGAAAGTTGTAATTCCGACAAGAAAGCGTCACGAATGGGAACAAAGAAATTGACAACTGAACTATCGAACTTGCTCAGTTCGGCCTTGCACATCTTCCGAAACGATCTTCCCGGTCTGCAAGTCAAGGCCGAGACTTAAGCATTATGAGTAACCGAGTTATCCCAAAGAAATTCTACTCGCATTCAGCTCAAGATGAACCCATTCTGGCCTAGAAGAAGATAAGAGCGAATTCCCAAGATTCGAGTAAAACAAAACACACATACCTCAGGCACCAACCTCATAACCCTCGAGGGAAACACGAGGTTGCCAGACTTGATGGCTTGGGAATAAGGCCCCAGAGCCGACGGCGCCTTGTCTGTCACCACAACCACCTTCTGCACAGCTGCCGGCACGCAATGCACACTATCCTCAAAAACCAAACACACCAATTTCACATCAGAAAAGGAAACAAAATGCCACGCACAATCATGGAGGGGTGAAAGCACACTCAGGTGTACCACTTCTGGTGTCACAGTGTCACAACATCAGAAAAAACACTACTCTAAATGACTTGTAAATGCTGTAAGTTTTTACTGTAAGTGAATATTTTTACCAACTATGTTTACAATGATCCTCTTATTTGAATATTACAAAGAGTTGTGCTCTTGGTAAAAACTGGCATCAAGAGTAAAAAATTATTGCATTTACAAGTCATTTACTGAGCACTACATTAAATGTGATCTTTAGTGTACTTATTTATTTTATGGGTACATAAATGAAGAAAATTACATTATTACTGAACTAATGAATCCTAGGGTCCAAGGGAAATTCGCCACTTGTAATCAATATCTGATTTTATTCACTAAAATCACTAAAAAAACGGGGAATTCCATAAAAGAACAAAAATATTTTTTTTGCACTTTTATTGATTGAGAGAATAAATTATCAAGATTTTACATTTGGACTAATTTCTGTCTAATTAGTTTGTTGTTGAAATATCTATAAACTCCAAATTAGGAATTTTCAGTGTCACAATTTCCCCCCTCTCAAGTTTAGCGTTCCCTACAAAAATCCTTGTAGAAGAAATAAAATAACCAAAAAAATTAGGCCAAATGTAGAATCAAATTAACTTCTACCAACAATCATCCAAAATGTTAAAAACTTTTTTTTCAAATTTTTATTGAATTCTCCGTTTTTGCCCAAAAGTGGTACACCCTAGTGTACTTTCACCCGGAGGAGTCACCACAAAACCAGAGTGAGAAGCATACCGGCAAAGAAGTTGAGGTCAAAACACACACCACTTTGTCACTAACACGACGACTACAAAACACACACCGCTTTGGCAAGTACGTCAGAAACGTTGTATCTGCAACAGGAAATTGGAACGCAGTCAGCGTGAGAAAGAAGAGAATAAACCTTTTCGAGAGGTCGTCTTCAGACTTATCCTTGACGACCTTCAACACGATCTCGCTGACGCGCGTCCATATCAATTTGCGACCTTTGAGATTAATTTTGAAAAAACATTTGTTGAGTTTCATTCCCAATTCCACATCTTTCTACATAATTTTTTTGACATACAATGTCAACTGAGATCCCAACTAGCTTGTTGATCGGAATTGGGTACCTCCACCTAGGATACAAAGGGAACACACCTCTTGTTCTACCTCTCATCATTTTCATGCCTCTTCAATAGTAGACATGATGCAAAAGCCGAAGGAAGACGTAAAGCGCCGAACTTTTCCCCTTCCCTTAGAAGAAGAAGAAGAACGCCGGTTCCCGAAGGTGGCCGGCGTGGATAAAGTGTCCGTTCATTCCACCACTAAGTCCATGCCCACCGGGCATGGGTTAGAAGTATGGAACTACTTCCCCCTTTCCAGGGTGGACACTATGTACCTAGTAACAAGTGACCAATACCAAGGGACCCAAGGTCCCAAAAGTCTCTTAGATAGGGAGGGCGCGTACGGTGAAATGCAAGTGCAGGTCTATGGAGGGGGGTTCGATGTGTCAGGAAGGGGTTGGTTGTTTTCAAGTTTCCGTTTATGCAAGAGTATTGACATAGCATGTTGAATTGCAATAGTGTTAATATTTGAGAAGGTGGTTTTGATTGAAGTGATGGAGATTTTAAATGTTTCTTCAAGGGTTGTCATTGAGGGAATGAAGGTGGTGGCTCTGGCACCCGCGGTGATGACAATGAGGGGGTCTACTTTCCATCCTAGTGCTTGAATATCGTCAAGTAATGGTTGGTATTTGTTTGTTTTGTTAGCAATAGTGTCCGGAGAGAATCTATCATTGCAATATGTGAATTCAATAAACTGAATAGTGAGACTAGGGTCTATTTGGTTTGGTGGGGGGTCTTTGTATGAAAGTCCTCTAACGCATAGTAAGTCCGGTTTGAATCTTGCATTGCAATGTCTTTGAGTGCAACATGTGCATGGTAATAGCCAAAGGGGACCGTATTTTCTTGTGGATTGTCATTAAAGGTTCCGGCATTCATGAGAATGAAGCAACGGGACTTGGTTGATGATGTAAGTAGTTTACGAATAGCCCATACAGCTTTGTCATGTCTTTTGACAATTAGTGAGTGTATATGGGGGTTTTGGCACTTGAGTAAGACATGTAACCATGTGTCTGGGTCCGTGGTGTTGCAAATTGGACATGTAATTATAGGAAATCTTTCTGTTCCAAAGAAGAGTTGTTTGCGGGCATTACCCATGTATTGTCCGGTTCGGAATTTGATTAGGCATGTGATTTGTGGATCCGTTATACTGGGGTTTTTCCAAAAATTGTTGGACAATATGTCGTGAATGTTTGGGTTGCCAGTCCATTTATCAATATTGGGGAAGTATTCTGTAAGTTTTTCTAGGTTATTTATAAGATCATGTTTTTTGAGGTATTTGTCCAAGAATCGTATAGGGCCTTTATCCGGAGTTTCGCCCAAAGAGGGCCATTCATATCTATGAAAGTAATATGGGGTGGCATGGGCGTGTTTGTATGGGTGTACGACATTCTTGTGGGTTTTTTCTCTTCCTTCTTTTGCTAGTTTGTCGGCTTGTTCATTGCCGTCAATATTAGCATGAGCTTGGACTTTGTCGAGTGTAGTAATTTGTGTGCGACTTTGGAGTATTGCAACCATAGATGTAAGGATAGTTTTGTCCGGGTGACTATTGTGTAAAGTGGGGTGTTTAATGTGTGTATTTAGAAGATATAATACATTTGCGCAGTCTATAAAAATGTGAGCTGGTTCGTTTGGGTATTGAGTGGTGATTATCTTAAGGGTTTTGTGTATAGCCATCATTTCGGCTCTTAGAATATTTTGGAGTCCATGTAGTCTTTTGCCTAATTTAATTTGTTTGGTTGAATTGTATATCCAATAACCGGCTTTTTCTCGGTGCCAATGTCCCGGGCTTACTTCGGTTGGTTCTTTAAAGGAGCCGTCAGTGTAGTAGCTAAAGTTGGGGTCAAATTTAGGGTCGGTATTAGTTTGGTAATAGAGGAGGGGGAGGCTCAATTCGGTAGTTGGTAGTACAGGGATGATTGTGTGGGGGATTTTAGACCATTTTTTGTTACGGTTTACACGGGTTGAAATAGTTGTGGGAGGGGCAATTGCGGTGTATACCTTGTTAATGTTTAGGTTTTTTGTTATCAAAGTGAGATGAGTGAGGTTTTCCGGAGTACCTATCTCTCGAGTTTGGTGATGTATACATAGGATACATAGAGTTGCTGGTTCAAGGCGGGGTGTTTGTATTTGCGGTGGTATAGTGGGTTCTTTGTAAATCATAGAGTTCGCTTCAAATAGTACTATGATGTGCGAGTCCAGGAATGGGCCTAAATGTGGGTTAGAGTTGTGGTACCAATTAGTGTCGGGAGTAATAATAATGGTGATGTTGTGGTTGGGATCATTGTTTGCCGCTAGGCGTGCCCAATGTGTTGCTTGTTGTGTTTCTTCTTCGTTGTGAGGGTGTGCAAGGCCTATTCCGCTCCATCTATAATCAAAAGCTTTACCAAGAGAACCAAAAATCTTATCACGTTCGAATGGAGAGTAGAATTTTGAAATTTTTGTGGAGCATGTAACGGGAGATGAGAAGTATGAGTGTGTGATATTTAGAGATGTAATAAGGTGGTCTAGGATTGGATCGGGTATTGTGTAGTGTGCATTTTTAAGGGGGTCATTTTTGGATATACGGTATTTATATCTTTGGTACAGCCAAACAATTTCGGTTTCAAATGTTTGGGGTATTGGTTCAATGTTGATGGGGGTTTGTAGTGCGTTGTGATATTGGTTCCACAGCCATTGTAGTCTAGCGAGTGGTATGGTTATTAGGTGCCTACCATTATCTTCGTATATGTGGGCATTATCTTGTTGTATTTTGATTGAATTTGTTTGTGTGAGGATGTCAGTTTCGGGGTTGCATTTGGTTGTAGAAATGTTAAGGAGGGGGATAATAAGAGGTGGCATAACAAATCTTTTATCTCGAGGTTGTGCTTGGGGATGGTGTATTTGTGTGATATTGAGGTAATAACTATTTTGAGTTTTAAGGTAGTATTGTGTGAGGATTTATGTGTTATGTAAGGAAGCGTTTGGGTTGTGCCAAGGGAAAAGATTTTTTTGCGGGAGCCATTTGGTGTAGGTGGTGTTGTTGTGGGGCCAATGGCATAGGTATGCCGTGTGTTGTTTGCTTATGTTGTTGGAGTCAATATACTTTCTATGCTTGTGCGTGGTTATATTGTTTATTGGGTACATGGAAGAATTTTTTAGTATACGTGGTAGAGGGGCATATGGTCGTGAGTGTGGCGGGTTTGGAGGGATTAATGGGAGATTGATGTTGGGATGGGTGTCATTGTGACCAATGATGTACGGGTCTTTGAGTGTGTAAGGTGGGGCGTGAGTAGTGCAAGGGTTTGGACATTCAGGGAGACATGGAGGTTGACAAAATAATTGTTTAGCAATATTCAATGCTCTTTTTATTAATTTGTGAGGGGTACCGTAGAATGTTCTGTAGCTTTTGTCGTCCATAAGTTGTGTTCCATTTGGTAGTGTAATTTGTTTTAGATCGGTAATGTTTGCGGAAAAAAGTTTTTGTAGGAGTTTGGCGGATAATTGTCGGTCAAGTCTAGGGAGATTATGTATTTCGTTTGCCCAATTTTGTTCAAGCGGTGCGGGGCCTAGTAGGAAATCTTCTAGTGTGCTTTTTAGGAATGTTTGACCTTCTGTTTTGAGTAGAAAGAGTGTGCGGGTAATAGGAGACCGGAGTCAATTAGTTTTTTTCAGTCTTTGGAGGTATTGTGCTCCTCCATAAATGGCAAGGATGTGCCGAAGGAGTCCACTGTAAATTAGGCCTAGTCGTCCCTCGTCGTTAAGTGCATTTTGGAGTTGTTCTCCAATGCAACGTAGATAGGCATTTTTGAGGGAAAATGCTTCTAATCCGAATAGTTCGTGGGGGAGTTGTGTTATGATATTGGGCGTGCATTTTGGGAGTCCGCATACTTTCTTTTGTATGGCTATGATTTTTCTGTCAAGTTTGTTTATGGCGGGCATGGAATAAGGAACCGCATAAAAACTATATGAGATACCCGGTCGTATGACGGAATCAATCATTTTTATTTTTTGTTGCAATGTAGCCGGGCATAGTGTAAGTTCATTGCATTGTTTAATAAGTTTTGAATTAGTAACGTGGGTTTGAATTTTCCATTTTAACGATGGAACTAGGTTTATTCCAAGGTATATGTAAGGTTGGTTTTGGTTGAGTACCGGAATTGGTTGGTTACAATAGTGGATATTGGTAGTTTGGATAAGGGCTTTGAAGGCGGTCCGATTTATTTTGGATTTGTTTGGGCATCCGGATACGGCACATTTTTGGACCCCAAGTTCCATCCCGGTCCATAGACAAAATTTGTCTATTTTGTCTAATTGAATTTGGAGTGATTTAAGACGTCCAGAGATGGCCGCTAGATCTTCGGCATATGCGGCCGAATTTATGGTGACTTTAGAGGTTCCAAATGTGTAGCCATTATTGCCTCTTTGAAGCCATCTCAGTAGAGGTTATAGAAAAATAATAAAGAGGTATGGGCTCAATGTGTCGCCTTGGATGGTACCACGTTGGATGGAGATAGGCCATGTTTTACCGAAGAATTCTCCGACATATGTAGTGGTAGATTGGGAGTATATATTGCCAATCAGTGTGACTGCGTCTTCTGGGTACCCAAGATCACTCATAACGGCTAGCAATCGAGGATGGTCAATGGAACCAAATGCGTTTTTGAAGTCAATATAGAGTATGTAAATGTCTTTATTTGTGAATTTTGCATCCTCAAGAGCGGCAATGAGGGTTTGAAGTTGCCGTGTGGTACTTCTCTCGGCTCTAAATCCTTCTTGGCTTTCGTGTAATATTTGGTGTATTTCTCCGTAGGCCGATAATATTGATGTAAGTGTACTAGTGTATAATTTGTAAATGGTGTTAGCTAAGACAATAGGTCGATGGTTAGATAGTGCGGAAGGGTTGGCTTTTTTGTATAATAAGATTGTTAAACTTGTTTTCCAAGATGCGGGAATGGATTTTTGTTTGTAACAATGGAGGAAAAATAATGATAGAAGATTGTGGAATCTTGGGGGCATATTTTTTAGAATTGAGTTGGGTATATGGTCCGGGCGAGGGGCTTTGTTGGTTCCCAAATTTTTTAGGCACATGTTGTATGTGTCTCAGTTATAATATGTGTGGAGAGGTGTTATTGGTTCGCCTCTTTTATCAATAATAAATCCATCTAAATCATGCCAGGGGTATTGTCTAGCTCCGCATGTGCAAGTTGGTGTATGTTGTGGTTGAAAATGACATGGGGGGATGGTTGGTCTATTGTTAATGGATTGCTGAAGATGTATTTCGTTTGCGATGTCATCTGGGCTGGTTAGTATGTTATTATTTTGGTCTAAAATGTAGTCTAGTGGCAGGTTTGTGTTGTTTTTAAAGACTTTTCTATTAATCTTTTTTGGGTTGGTTTCGTATGATTGACGATATTTAGAAATAGCTTTTTTGACACATTCTCTTGCATATTTTGTAGTAATTTTCCGAGCTTCTTTGTTGGCGGTTTTTGCAATGATTGCAATGTTTTTTAGCCAGTCTTTGTGAGGGGTGTTGGGTGGTGGTACTTGTGGGATTTGGGGATGACGGAGGTTTTGTAGTTCGGAGAGTATGGGGTGGGTTTGCCAATTTTGGTTGGTTTTAGCAATATAGATTGTTTTGCGAATAGTGTGGTATGTGGCAAGATGTTGTTTCCACTTTTTGGCTAGTTTTCTCGGGAGATACCCCCTTTGTTTCGAGGTTCTAGGTGTGAGTTGTGGGATTGAGGGCGCTTTACAGGTCATCTCTAGAGTAGTAGAAATTTCATTAATAAGTTGGTCAAGATTCGTGCAAGCTTCTTGCCATTGTATATGTGTGAGGTGTTGGTGGTTAGAAAGAATATCTGTAAGGGAGTCTATTTGTAGTGAGTTTTTTTCGAAGAATATTGTTTTAAAGTTGTCAAAGTTTTCTTTTGGGATGGGGTTTAATATTTTAATATCATTTGAGTTCATAGTTGTGGGAGGTCTACTTATAAGGGTGTTGTGAGGTATATTAAGTTGGATTGGGAAGTGGTCCGAGTTTAGGTTGGTTGTGGTATTGGTGGTGGATGTATATCGGGTGTGGTTAGGTGTTTTAATGAAGAATCCATCAATTAGGCTGGTGTGTGTGTAATAAAGTCCACCTTGAGGAGAGTATTGTGTGTCGGTTGGAATTAAGTATAATTCTAGGTCATTCGTATAATTTTGCCATTAATAGTCTATGTCAAGTGGGGGGGTAAGAACCTCTCCGTTTTACCGTCCAATAAGGGCAATATCTCGGTTAAAGTCTCCGCAAAGTATTATTGTATGGTTAGTGTGTGTATTTATTTGTGAGGTGATGGAGTTTTGGATTTCCGGAATAAGCCTAGAGTCTTCTATATGCGAGGGCCTGTATAGATGAAGAATGAGCCATGGTTGGAGGGGACGGTTAGTAATTTCAATAATTTGAAAATATGGTGATATATTAGCCGGGGTAGGGATTTTAGTAATATTTCCGGGGAAGGCATATGATTGGTGTATGAGCATGAGTAGACCTCCTCTTGTCGTTGTATATGGCCTTCGTTGTTGGATGCATCGTGTGAGAGAATGAGTGTTACTAAATATAAGTTTATATTCGGGAAATGTTTTTTGGATGTATTTTGTGGATTTAGTAGCGGTTAGTTTGGTTTCTTGTATGGCAATTATGGCGGGTGGTGTGTTGGTGTGGGCGGTTAGATTATGTATGCATGGTAAAGCAATGTTTAAGATGAGGCGTTCCATGTAGTTATATATGTGTTTTTAATGTTTATATTGTCGTGGTTACAGGGTGGAGGAGAAATGTAGGTGGGTGTGGGGGTGGGGTGCGTGTAGGCATGGATTGGTACAAAGCACCTAAGAGATTCGAGGATAAGATTGTGCGGAAAGTAGGGAAATTTCTGTTGTAGTTCATCTGGGGAAGGGGTGGGGTTTGGCTATGAATAAAGTTGTATAGGTCATTGTGTAGAGAGGTTTTGTGTTCAAAAAGGTGTTGGTTTTCTTCTAGGAATTTAGTGTATGGATGGGGTGTATCTATATGTCTCTCAGGGGAATTATGTAGAGAGGATAGGGTGTTTAGTAATATATTTGTCCAGTATGTTGGGTTTTTGTTGGTAGAATGTTGGTTGGTGATATTATTGCATTCGTCTATTGAAGGGTGGAGGGTTGTGATTATGGCGAATAGGATATGTGTGGATGGGTGGTTGTTTTTTTTATTTATGAAGTGGGAGATGTTGGGGTAGAGGTTGGAATAGGTTTGGTGGAGTATGTGATTGTTGTTTAGAAGTGGCGCAAAGGAAGTTGCTAGGTGTTGGTATTTGGGGTGAAGTTTTATGGTATTCGGAATGAAATATGTTTTTGATAATTTTTTGTGTGTTTTTGGATGGTTGTGGAAGACATCTGGCATTGGGCTTGGGTTAGTTTCTATGTCTCCGCAAAGTATAATAAGTAGTTTGCAATAAGTGATGTCTATGGCTATTAGTGGGAGGGGTATGGAGTGTTGTTGTTGTTGTTGTTGTTGTTGTTGTTGTTGGTATCTTTGTTTTTATATATTATAGTATATAAATATACTATGATATTTTTTTCTTTTATATATATATTTTTGTATATTTTTTGGCTTTTTAAATATGTATTTCAGTATATATATATACTATATTATATTTGTTTGTAGCGTTGTTTGACGCTATTAGTTTGACGTGTCCATCCTGCTTTCAATGACACATTGCTCTCTGTCCGATGCTTGTGTTTCCGCCGCCATGATGGTTGCAATTAATTGGGATCAGAGAGTCGACATTTCCCCTCTGAGTGACTTGACCATGTTTGCTTGCACCATATCCGCATATTGTCTTGCTTCTTCCACGATTTCTCCTTTCATGGTTTTCATTTCTTTCCGAAGTTGTTGTAGGGTGACACCGTTGCCTTCGCTTGGGCCGTTTTCCATGGCAATGACTGCGTTAGCTACAACGGAATTTACATCAGTAAATCCTAGTCTTGTTAATTCCTCCGCACTTGGTTTGTTACTACCATCTAAGCTTTTAGGGTGGAGGTAAACATGATGTATTTACCATGAAGTTTTTTACTTTGTTTGACATATTTCTTATATACTGCCGCATTTAGACACTCAATGTTACAAGTGCCAACATGGTGTCCATGCTCGAGTTTGAAGAATGTATCTACCACATTCTCTTCCCCAAGTATGGACTTGATTCCATCCGCTAGTTCTTTTTCATTTTTTGTTTTGTTTAGATTCTTTGCAATTAGAATTAGACAATTCTTCTTTGCAATCTCGTCCTCATCCATCTTCCGGGTGGCAAAAATTGGAACAAAGATCTCATTATTGAATGAGACTTTGTAGTCCTTTATTTTGGCTGCTTGTTCCGGAGAAGGGGTTTTGACCCATGCAAATTCAGCAAATCCCTTTTTTTCTACTCCTGTTACTTCAAAGTCATACCCCCTAGCAAAGCTATCGCTTACAATTTCCGCATGTAGGTCACATGCTTCTTTGTTGGCGAGATTAGGGCCGGATATCTTTACTGACAAGAGATGTGAGAAGGCCAAGGCATCATATGACTTGCATATTTTGCCTTGGTGTGGGATTCCTTCATTCAAGTTGAGAATGAAGGGTCTCATTCCTTGCAGCAAGCCCTTAGCATCCATACTTGGATTTCCTAGATGTAATTTAACAATTCCATTCCAATTCTCCAATTGGTGATAGCAAAAGATAGCAATCGGTTCTCCAATACGAGTGCCAAGAGGGATTTCCATATCTTGGAGTCGTGATTTTATCATGCCTAAGACCACGTCTTTTGTCCATATTTGGTCACCAAGTTCAAAATGTATTGAGACTTGGTAATCCAAGGCGAGACCATCTTCATCTATCTCAACTTCACTGGGGAGTTGAGTGAGATTGAAGTGGTTGCCGCTCTTCCCATCAATCCTTTTAGAAGGCCATTCTTCTTGGAGGATGTATGGGAAAGAGGGCAATGCATTGATGCTCTCTCTTGCCTCTTTTTTAGTTAGACCGGTTCTGACCAAGTTTTCCAAAGTATTCATGGGTACTTTTGGGCTCCCATTTTTCTTTGCTAGAACATTCATTGTGTGAAAACCTAACCAGTATTTGGTGTGAGGCAAACTTGTTGCCTTCACCTTTTTCTGGTTGGCACTTGACACCACTAACGCAGTTTGACTCTCATTCATATTGCAAGGGTTTTCCTCTAGTACTTCAACAAACAAACGCTTCGAGGGGGTCACCGCAACTTGTAGTTGAGACATGCTGTGGATAACAAGAAGAAGAGTGTTACTAAGAGAATTGTAACTTACTGTGGCTTTCCCCCTTATCACCTTGATTTTAACTTCTCCCCTCAACATGCGATGAGGGCTTGGTGAAGTTAATATGATCAAGAAGGGGTGAGTTTGAACCATGAAGAAGGCATGCAAGACAATGACTTGACTACTATTGTTTGACTCTAATAGGGAAGGGATGAAGTTGTGATGTTTAGTGACATTTACACATACACGCCCATGAGAGGTGCCATAAAAGTGGTTACCTCTCCAAGTAAATGTTATTAGAGTATGTGTACATGTCCACAGGCATGTATAATAAACCCAATGGTTACAAAAAAGAAAGGATTGCATAGGGAGTGATAAAATAAGATGACCTGAATCTGTAGCCTTCTCTTGGGTGCAGTGGTGCCAAGTTGCACTTTGAGTGGTCCTTGTCTCCTTCTTGGAAACGCCCTCCAATCTCTTGCTTTTACCGGTCCCTGGATTCGGCCTTCTGCGGAAATGGTCTTTTTGGGAAGGTTGCCTGTCTTGGAAACCTTGTGGGGGTTACCCCTCCTTCGGTCTTCTGTTTGCATTGTTTGAGTCCAACCTCCTTTTGCCGTTGCCTGCCTGTACGAGCTGTCTTGGAAAGTGCCCGACCTCCAGGATCCTCTGCCCGCCTTGCAGTCTCGCCCTCTCGTTTTGTGGCCTCAGTCGCTTGTGTCATGCGTGCCGTCTTCTTCTCTTGATCCTGCGTCTTGGCTTCTTCCTCCTGTCTGGCCGCTTCCCACGGTCTTGGTTTCTTCCACGCTGTTGGCCTCTTCTTTCAGTCTCGGCTGCTTCCTGCGTTCTCGCCCTCTCGTCCTGTGGTTTCCATCTTTTGTCACGCCCTTGCGGTCTCCTCTTCCCGTTACGTAGTTTCGGCTTTTTTCTTGCGTCCTGCTTCTCCCTACCGACTCGTCTTTTCTCTTGCGCATGTTCTCTTCTTGCGGACTCGTCTTCTGCTTGTGCTCTCGCCTTCGTGTCTGACCGCTTGTGTTCGTCCTCCCGTCTTTGCCTTCTACTATTGTGGGTAACCTGTATAGGCGGTCTCGTCCTTGCGTGTATCTTCTTGTGCACCTCCCTTTGACCTCGCCTTCTACTGCTGCAAATCACTAGTGTGGACGGTCTCGTCCTTACGTCAATCTTTTGGTGCCAGTCCTCATGTCCTCTCCTTCGACTGCTGCAGATCACATGTGTGGTCTCCTTGAGGTACAGACCTTCGCTTCGGGTAGTGATCCCCTTTGTGTGTGTGAGCAGTTGTTGGTGATGCCTTCGTTTGATAATCTTCGACGAGCCTTGACAGGCTTTACTTCGATTTGCAGGGTCTCCAATACGCCGCTGCAGTGGTAGTCGCGGTAGGATCGTGGGAGTTGATTCGTGGCTCGCCGTAGCAATGGCTTGGTGCGGCGATGTACTCGAGGAGCCGCGTCTCAGAGCCAATGTTGGAATCTCGCCCGGGTTGTGCGTCCTATGATTGCCCTCACGCTGGCGACCTGGATCTTCTCCAAGGAGGTATTGTCTTGTACAACATAATCCTAAGTTTCTTAGGAGTTGCTGATCTCTTGCCTCTTGTGTGGTTTTATGTCCGTGCGTCCTGCAGCTGTAGATCTGTGTTTGTATCAAGTTGGGGGAGTCAATATGTGGGTGATGGTTGTAAGCTAACACAAAATCAAGCAATATATAAAAAAAGCAGTAATTGACAGAGAAGATTGAGAGGTTCTTCACAGATGTGTGGAGCGTTTGGTGGCTGCAGCGGCGGCGTTCCCTCTGGTTGGCCTCTTTGTGGGTAGACCTCCTTCACATTTGTTGTAAGGACGTATCCTTGTTTCCACAAGGTAGAGCGGAGGAGTCTGCACAGTGAGATAAAGTAAAAGGGTTTGGGAATGGGGTAGGAGCGTACTATATACCTTGTGGTATCTTGATGTTTCTTGGATGTCGTTGTTTTTGATGAACGCCTTCGTTGTTGGGTTTGTGGGCGATTAGGGTTTGTTGCTTCAGAATGCCGTTTGATTACAGCTAGGCAGCTGCAATGATTGGGGTGGCCGTTTGAATCTTGTCTTCGTATAGGTTGGTATTTTTTTTTGGGTTGTTGGGGTGGCTAGGGTTGTTCTACGGTAGAGGTTGGCAGTACTTTCTTGTAGGTTGCATGTTAGTCCTGTCATGGTACGTTAGTGGTATACAAAAAGGGGGGGAAGAAGATGTTGGGGTGTTGAGGGTACTTACTTGAGTTTTCACGCACCTTAGCTTTGTTTGTTGTGTTAGGGTCTTGACCTCCTGTATGTATTGGTGTCTTCGGAGCTGCAGACGTCGATGGCTGTGTGATGCCTGTACTTCGAGGGCGTCTGCTAATAGCGGTGTAGATGTCCATGCTTCCTTCTCTTCATGTTGTGGCAGTATGTTGCCAGTGCTCTCTAACCGTTGATTTATGCGGCATTGTTGATTTTGATTTTGATTTTCTACTACTGACCATCTATGATGATAGCATGTAATTCTGTTGATAGGGGATTGAGGGGGTGTAAAATTTGAAAAAGTGATTAGGATGCTTACCTTAATAGAAGTCCGTGCCGTTGTGTGGGCACGATGTTGTCTCTGGATGCCGTTGTTGTGTTGTACGTGTATTTTCCTCCTGATGCTGAGCTGTTGCTGGTGCTGCAGAGTGGACTTTGAGCTGCTTCGAGGTGGACTGCGCCTCTTTCTCATGTAGCTGATCTGATGTTCCTACTCCAGGGTAGCCTTCGGGCTGCTTCGGGGTGGGCTACGTCGAGGTGGATTGTGCGTCTTCCACAGGATGTTGATCTGCTGTTCCTGCTTCACGGTGGGCTTCGGGCTGCTTCGGGGTGGTCTGCATCGCGGTGGCCTTCTTGGCATTCTCTTTATGCTGAGCTGTTGCTTCGTGATGGGCTGCTGCTTCGGGTTGGTCACACAGTGCTGGGTTGCTGCTACTTCGGAGTTTGATTTGTCTTTTTCTGTTGTGCCGCATAGGCAGCTCTTGTACTTTACTGTCTCTGGAGGGTTAGGAAGTGGTCCTACTCCTGTTGCTTTCTCTGTATGAGTGCGATGTTGTCTTTGGGTGCCGTTGTTGTGTTGTACGTGTATTCTCCTCCTGATGCTCAGCTGCTTCAGGGTGGACTTCGAGCTGCTTCGAGGTGGACTGCTTCGAGGTGGACTGTGTCGAGGTGGACTGTGCATTTTCCACATGGTGTTGTTCTGTTGTTCCTGCTTCACGATAGGCTTCGAGCTGCTTTGGGGTGGACTGCGTCGCGGTGGCCTACTTGTGTTTGTCCTTATGCTGAGTTGCTGCTTCGTGATGGACTACTGCTTTGGGTTGGTCTCACATTGCTGGGCTGCTGCTACTTCGGAGTATGGTTTGTCTTCTTCTGTAGTGCCGCCTACTGTTACTTCGGAGTTCGATTTGTCTTCTTCTTTTGTGTCGCACATGCAGCACTTGTACTTTACTGTATCCGGGGGGTTAGGGGGTAACCCTACTGCTACTGCTGTCCCTATTGTTTGTAGTTCTGACTTGCATTTCCTAACATGATACATTGCTAGGTGCGTTTTGCATGCAAGATCTAATATATATCCTCTAACATCAAACATTGTAAGCTGCGTTTTACAAAAGGAGAACTTGCATCCTCTGACATGAAACATTGTAAGCTGCGTATTACCAAAGGAGAACTTAGCTGATTGTGTTGAATGTCCTTGTTGGAATGATCTTGTGTCTTCTTGCTTACACGAGATCTCGTGTAGGCAGTAGATTGACTTCATGGTAATGCTAGAGTCCTAGTTGGGGAGGGATTAGGTGTGTGGTATTCCTAAGGTGTCATTGTAACCTAGATCTAGATCTGATTGATTTGGGAAATGATATGGGCTGCAACTTCTAGATCTAGATTTGAGCCAACACAGAGCCCCGCCACAAATCTACCCTCTCAATCTAGAACTAGATCGTTGCAGCCTCACACATACTTTGTGTCAATAGATCTTAGATTTGCAATCTGACAACACTCTACACACCATTAGCATACCGTTCAGCAACAAAGAAGTGCACACAGGGATTTACAATGAGCCCAACAACCCTCATTGTTGTGTGTATTGCATTTGCGCCTAACACCAAAAACCCCTCCTCACCAGGTTTTGCGGAGCTACTCTTCTCTCATCTCTCTAGCCCTTATTGAGTTCATCTGATACACTGATTATAGTCCTTGCACACTACCCCCCTTCCCTTACATATAATGTAGACCTTCGTCAATATTTGACTTAAGCATGGTTCGGTTGACTTGAGCAAACTTAAGTCAAATCTAGCCTTCTCTACAAGAAAACATCCCAAGCAACTTCGGTTTCCAAACTTGTGGTACACTCACCAATAGGGAGAGTGCAGTCAATCATAATAATATACATTTCAGTAAACCATATGTGAGCATTTGGAGAAGGCCATCCTTAAGAAGGCACAATAATAAGAAAATCAACAACAAATAACCAATCATTGTCTTCTGGGGAGGACCTCCGGGCCCACTCCCTAGCCGGCAACAAACTGTCCAAAGGCTTGCCCATAGAGAACCCAACCTCAGTTTGATGAGCAATGGAGCTCTCCACTGCCCAAGACCCCGCTACTCCATGGGTGTTGAGAACTCGTGGAGATGCTCTTGTAAGCCTTCCCGCCTAATCTCAATCTCCACATAAGGTAAGCCTCCCCATAACCAACAAAAACCCATAGCCAAAGCCTATAAAATTGGGGTATATTCAACCCTCTTCCATCCCATTACCACCAACTAAGCTCCAAATGGAGGTTTGCTATTACTCAAGACCCTTACTTTTGGTCGTTGGTTATTGGGGGTACCCACTGCTGGCCACCCACTAAACATGACTGCACAGTTTGAAAGTTCATAACTAATTCAGTTTTCATCGAAAAAATATGAAATCACTTGGGTTGGAATTGTAATTCATTGGCTATCACTGAAAAATAATAGTATAATTATCTCCTTTCTCCGTACATGCACATTCCTTAACTTGTCGGTTCTAGGGGGCTTACTTTAATCTTTCTCCACATTCTAGTACATCATGAAAACCAGACAAAAAGCCTTGGGTCCCACAGCCCCAACCAACTCAGGCACTGCCAACGTGTGGTCACCATTCCGGTGAAACACCCGGCAAGTCACCAGGCAAGCAGCGAAGCAAAAAAGCAACAGGAACCAAAATCCACACAATCTACCTCTCAGATACAAATTCAACGAAAATCTTAGAACCTGCGCTTTTAGGTCCCTCAGTCCTCTCGGTTATTGGTCCTCTCCTTCACGATGCTGAAGGGGAGGCAGCACGCGAAGGAGCCGTGGTCGTGACTAGTAAGTTACGAGTAGGTTACGAGTAAGTTAGTGATTTCGAGCGACGAGACGCGAGGAGACGAGCCCTCGTCTGTCTTTGTTGTGCTTGGTTTGCAAGGGTTTTGTGGTTGGAGATTGCGAGAGCGAGAGGGTTGGTTGGGGAGCGGAGCCATGTACGCTGTGGCAGCGGCGGCTGTCAAGGCGGGTGCGGCGTCTTCATCGGCGGCGCGGCGGCAGGCGCTCGCGCTTACGGAGGCCGCGGCAGCTAAGATTCGGAAGCTTTTGGACCACAGACAGAAGGAGTATCTGCGGTTAGGCGTTAAAGTGCGCGGGTGCAATGGCCTTACGTATACGCTCAACTATGCCGGTGAGGAATCTCTGGGAGGTGCTGGTTTTAGGATTGTGACCAATTTCAGACGAATGTGGATGTCGCTGCACGTTTGGAGATTTTTGTTGTCTCAATTGTTGATGTCGTGTTTGCGAAATGGAATCAGTATCTTCGCCGTGAAGGACAATTTGATTGGTGGAAAACTGGGTTCACGTTTGTTCAACCCTAATTTCGGCTTTGTTTTTCGGGAAGACTAGTGTTGTTTCGCTGCGCTCTCTCTGAATCGTTTTTTCCTGTCTGCATTGGTTGAATGTGATTTTTTTGCAATTAGAGAGAAGAAAGTTTTCACTTGGCGGATTTGTTATGCTCGGAACCAGAATTTTTTATGAAAACGATGGATCCGGTTTACAAAAATTTATGATTCGTTTTGTAAAGACACGGCAAGTTGAGAGAGTTGAAAGTCCCGGAGTATGGCAAGACGGTCTCTTTAATTTATTTTCACAAAACAGTATCTGTTATTTGTGTGTCTAAGGTGATATTGAGGTTCCTACGGTGCAATGTCCAAT
This sequence comes from Bryoerythrophyllum caledonicum, assembly GCA_963971425.1. Lineage (NCBI taxonomy): Eukaryota > Viridiplantae > Streptophyta > Bryopsida > Pottiales > Pottiaceae > Bryoerythrophyllum > Bryoerythrophyllum caledonicum. The sequence continues at coordinate 25,019,611 of OZ020517.1, read as the reverse complement.
GATGTAAACAATTAACTGGCGATCAAGTTGATCTAGAGTGGTGGCAGACATTCCTCTCCTTCTATCCTTTCCCACGACTCTTCCCTCTATGTAGTCACCTTCTCTGTTCTCTCTGTTGACTCCCTTCTCTCCATTCCCCCTTTTCCAGTCTCTCCTGTTTGAGGCTCTGTCTGCCATAAGCCACCGCTGATGCTTTAGCTATGAGAGCTGAGGACACTCTGCACCATGGGAATTTAGGATTAAGGTTGAAACGAAATTGTTAAGTCTTGAAAGTACGTCAGCGTATGTTATGTTGGGGTTTATAAGGAAGAAGGGTTTGGGATCACTGAATTTTTCCTTTTTGCCAAGTTTATTGGTGGGCCTGCGTTCCGAATGTGTTATGCCGCAGTTCGTTGATCTGTTATCGTAGAGTAGATGGTCATTTGGTTTGTCGTTTTGTAAGTGGGATTGTCACAGAGGAATCTGAAGGCTTATGTTGCAGTGCTCCCGTATGTAGATTTTCCAAGCTTTTGTATTAAAATTGTGGACGAGATCTTGAATACAGTGAATTGGGAAACTAATCTTCCTGTTTTGTGTTGCAGACGACAAGGGCAAATTCGATGAGATAATAGAAGATAAAGGCGTGAAGGTTTTAATAGACCCACGAGCACTGATGCACGTTGTTGGCACGAAAATGGATTATGTAGAAGATCGGCTTAAGTAAGGATTATGATGTTTTATGTTTGCTATGCTTTACACGCTAATCACGCAAGCTACTGTGCGTCAGAAATCCATTCTTTTCTGGGTTTCTTTGGATCTGGTTCATGAGCTTAACAGTGTCTCTTGTTCTGTTGTACAGATCCGAGTTTGTTTTTATCAACCCTAATTCCAAAGGTCAATGTGGCTGCGGAGAATCTTTCACAACTTGAGAAGTCTTGGAGCTTGATCAGAAGGTTGCCCTGCTGCGGCGCATCAGCAAGGTGCGCAATGTCATAATGGTTACGGTGCATTGCTTCCAAGATAGCTGCAGTCTACGATTGAGTTACCGATGGCAGTCAAACGTGTGCTTATCAATCATTGAACTCGTGGCTTGATGGTAATACCTCCCCGGAGTACCATATGATGGATGCATGCTTGACGAATGCGGTTGAAAATTCCTCCTGACTGTGGGTTCAGTCGTCGTGGGGCCCAAATATCGGGCAATTTGTATGAGTGGAAACGAAAATTTTACAGGCTTAGGATGGGTTTTAAAGTAGGTGCATAGGAGTTTTCTAGTCCTCAGCGAATATCTTCTCACATATATGTTGGAGGTGAAATCAATACTTCGTTTTATCTCAGTCGAGAAAACACGACATGAGGTTTCAGGAATTGAGATGAACTTTTTTGGGAAAATTTTGTGCAGCCAGAGAGGTGAATTCAGGGTATGGCGTTGGAATTCGAGTCCTGCTGGGCGATCTCCGCGATGTGAGCGCCTGAGTGTGCCTGCAATGGAACACCGGAATTTTGGTAATTGGACAGGTTCTCTTGCTGCAACATGAAGCGGTTGTTACTCAATTGTGCTCACAATTGAACTAGGTAGATAATAAACAATTTGGAGAGCAAATGTGATTCTCAATTTCCCACAAGATTTTTTGTGGATGGCATTTTTTACGAATTGAAACTAGTCTAGTTTTCATATGATTTGCCTTGAAAACTTGCTTTGATTGAAGCATGTGTGTGCTTGATTACAATTGGATAACACTTACAATGTTAAAAGCAAATATCATTGTCGAAAGTAAATCTAATTAATTTGAAAAACTAGGTTTCTTGCAGTGGAACGGATTATCATCGTGAGCAACTGGATCATTCATGAGTACTATCTGCGCACTATTAGGATTGTCACAAAGCTACAATCAGATTGCTAATGAAACTACGCAGATGTGCAGTCGTGCATTACCATTGGATTCGATTGAAAGTAACTTATTGATTGCATAAGCTTCCGAAACTGGAACTCAACAACGCAGTGGGAGAGGTGGCAACAATGTGAAGGAACATACACCTTCGATTTCGAACCCCGGAGAACTGTGAGACCGTGGCTCAACCTCGACCTCGGCCAATCTATGAAGGATCAAACCCCACGTATTATCATCACACATGGCTACTTTGCAGAAAACCGTACCCAAAACTGTGATGATACCATTGTAATGACAGGCTAGTATTGTTGATAATTTTACTGAGTAGCTTGAGGCGTCAATTCCGGTGACTTCTCTTCCGTCTTCGATTCTTCCGTTATTTCTGGGACGGTGGTCAAGTCGTGGAAGCTCTTGGCGTTCGCCTCGGCGTGAACAACGGCCAATTCCGAATAGTTGGCTGCGGACTTGGGGATGAACGCGCCTTCCTCGCCCTTGAGCTCTCTCAAAAACTTCGCTGGATTTCCAGCCCAGACCTGCTCAGAAACACATCCAAATGCGAATAAGATTCGTGCTACTCATAACTTTTGGAAAAGGAAAATTAACCCTGGCTCATAGCTTCATGCAAAGTACCACATGGACGTCTTGAACGAGAGGAAACTAGACTGAACATGAACAAGAGCTGTATTCCAAGCTTTGAAAGTGCTTCAATTCTGGAGAAGAGAAAGACCTGGCCAGCAGGGATGCGGGTGTTCGGGGTGACCAACGATCCAGCGGCGATAAATGCACCCTTTTCTACAACCACGCCGTCTAGAAGGGTGGCACCCATGCCCACAAACGCCTCGTCCTCCACAGTGCAACCATGGATCACTGCGCTATGCCCTGCACATTTCCCAAGTGCACAGTTAGCTGGCAGACACTCTCACCTCTAGGAAGTGATCTTCCTTAAACGAACAGTCCTCGCAGGCACCTGAAGCCAACAAACGGTGTGGACGTCCAAACTCACCTATGGTGACCTTGTTGCCAATTGTGGTAGGAGCAAGATGAGAGGCTCCAACCGTCACAAGAGAATGATCTTGAATGTTCGTCTCAGAGCCCACTCTTATGCTGTTTGAATCCCCTGCCAAGACATTGAACAAATTAGATCGTCTCATCGTCGACGATCACAAGATGACTTGTAATCGTCCGTGAAAACCAGCTCTAGAGTCAGCGTAAGGAAAAAGATACCAACTGACTAGCTGATCTTCCTCAAATGCAGAGATTCAGATCACTTACCTCTGAGCACACACCCGTACCAAATAGAGGACTTGGATCCAACTTGAACATCGCCGACAAGGGATGCGCTAGGGGCCACGAATGCATCATCGGCAACGCTGGGCTTCTTATCGAAGACGTTCATCAACGGCTTATGCCTCGTCACTGCCCGCAGGAGAAGAAACATCGCACAAAATCTGAGTTAGTTGCAAGTCCCATAAACAAAATGAGGCTTGGCTTGCCCCTGCCAAAGGGATGATGCATGAAAACTAACCTACTGGTTCCCGGTTTAGAAATGCGAATATGAGTGACGATTCCTCACGTGTAGTGGATGGAACAAATCCTCACAACTTTTCTCTTCCCTCAAGTCTCATTTCATCCTCATCGAATGTAAACATTCCACTGAAAATCTCCTACCCTGTATCTAAGTGAAATCCGGAGGAAAGAGCGAAAAATAAAACTCGATCGTCGCCGTACGTTACCCAATTCGGCACCGCATTCTCCAAACCTACGTTTAAAGATTCAATACTTCCACTACGAACCAATGCACACACTCTGGAAAACCCTAAAACACATCACTCAGCTCAAATCTCGCACGTTTAACTACCATTCGCATGTGCAACCACTGGCAATTCGATGTTCGTCTCTCCATGATGTGATTGCTCCGAAATCACTCCAAGTTTCTTCAACCCCACAAAACAGAAACTATGAAGAGCACGGGACTCTGGTCATCCTAATGCGGAAACGTAACAAAAAGGCTCCGATCTCCACTCGAGCGTAAACCCTAAAACCCCAAAATCCCAGCGGCATTGGGGGGAATCACTTACGCTCCTCCCGGAAGAAGTAGTTGCCCTGCAACCTGCATCCGGCGCGGTCGAGCGCCTGGCCGGTCTCGCGAATCCAGAACCCTACGGTGTACAAGGCGCGGGCAGCCATCGCGCGCTCCTCGATGCTCCCTGCGCGGAACCCAAGAGTGGGAAATGAAGCGAGAGGGCGGATGGAGTCTGGTGAATCAATCGGATGGAGGGCGGATGGGTCCTAGAGAGCCTGACGGAGCCCGTCGATGAGGATGCGTGCGTGCGCGGTGGCGATGGCGGATGCGCGTGGCTTTGGTTTCGATGCTGCGACGCCGCTGCCGCTGCGCGTCCCTGCCTCTGCGAACTCTCCGAAGGGAACCCTGTGGATGAATAAATGAGTAGATGAATGAAGAATAGATGAATGGATGGATAGTTGAATGGATGGATGGATGGACGGGAAATGGATGTACCTCTTCCATGTGGAGGAGCATTGTGGTCTTTAACCATTTTTAAGGACGAGCGACCCATTTTGGGTCGTTTTGGCTCGATAATCTCCATAGAAACTACTACAAGTCACCTCCATGAAGAATTAACCTATGAGAAAGAGGTGGAGGAAGATGGACATCTATTGGGACAATCGCCATGGAAATAGGTGCAAGCTTTGGCGAGCGATAGTGATTTCCGTGAATGGGGGTTGTGATGAAATATACCTTGTGTGTAGAGGTTGTTCTGCATGATCTAGAACACTTAGAGATTCTTGCAGGCTAGAAATGCTCATTGGCCTTAACGGGTTAAGTTTAAGAGTTAAGTTGGAATTAGTTTTAGCACCCTTTGAGGAGGAAAAAGAGTTTGTATGTCCTACCTAGAATCTTAATCGCTTTCTTCTTTTTGAGTTGATTATAGATCTTGAAAGCCAATTATAGTTGGTTCAAAAAATAGAAAAAATAAATTGCATAAATAGAAAGAAATCAAATTTCTCGGTATCTTTGCTTGAAATTATCAATAAATCATATCAATTTTTATAGTTTATTTTTGGCAATAGTATCAAATAAAACCTTGTGAGTTGTTTATTTTGTGGTGTGAAGTAGATGAATTTAGTTTAATTCCACATTACATTGGTCAATAAACAAGCTTTATTGATCACAACTTTTTCACCAATTTAGTAATCTCGTTTTAAGTGAGATGCAATAATTGTTTTAGATTGAATCATATCTTGTTGCTCAACCTAAATATCCTAATAAAATATATACACATATAAATATTGAATTACATAAGGAGCAATGCTATCTTGTGAGCGGTGAACGACAAGCGGTGAGCGGTGACTAAGAAAAAAACAAGAAAATTTTATTATTTTGTATTTTTTCAAAAAGTATGAAAGTGTCAACTCTTACTAAACCATAAAACATAAAATATAAACCCTAAACCCTTAAACATGAACCCTAAATTTGATTGTTGAATGTTCATTGCTCACCATTTACTGCTCACAAGATAGCAATTGTAATCTTGCATTAAATACAATAAAAAATATAGTGGAAAAGGGTAAATGAATCTCTAGTGGCATGGGTGGTGCTCTAACAATATAAGGTGGTGGTGCTCTAAGATATTATGGTAAACCATTACAATCATGCATTTATGAAATCCTTTACTTATGTCTTTATGTTTGAAACATAATCAATCATAAAATACAAGTGTATATGCTCGTTGTCCATAACATGGCAAGGGTAGTCTCCCGAGCCCCTGTTTTGATGCAATACCTTGTTCCGGTGCAATACAATGTCATAGCGCGATACATGGATCTGACATGATATCCTTTCTCCACCATGATACCATACCACGGCACAATACACTATGCCAACTTGATACCTTGTCCCACCTTTTTACCTTTTTCTGCCTTTTTACTTTGTCTGTCCATTTTATCCTTTCACCTTTTTACTTTCCTCACCTTTTACTTTTTCCGCCCTGTCCAATTATCCCGTGTCTTTTTTCCTTGCCCACTTTGTCTTTGATAAAAGCACCCCAAACCTCGACTACTTCTATGCGCTTGGTGAAGGGATATCACAAATACCCAATCCACTACTAGCCAAGATGCCTGCATGTGGTCTTGAGACGTCACGCCGCAAGTCTTGCTTTATAGAATATTATGTTGATTTTGCTTTCCCTATCTCAGTCCCAATACCCATGTGCCCAGGTAACGTTGTCCCACAAGACCTTGTCCGGGCGGGTCTTGACCACCAAATGGTAACAGATAAAGGCATCCAATTCCAATCACTGAAGCCAATTGGGGACTCAAATGACATTGTATGTCCAAAACATTTATGTTGAAAGATGCCGGATTAGGAATGAAACTCAACAAATATTTTTTCAAATTTAATCACAGAGATTTGGAATTGATATAGAATTTAGAAGCCCAAAAACCACAGGAGCCCATAATCAAACTCTAGAGTAGGTGAGATTTAGTGCCCTCCTTAGCCCAATGAGAGCTCAATTGAGGTGGAGCAACCCAATATTGCACACTTCATGACCCAATGCCGATAATTAGTGGTGTTTTCAGATTTTGAGTTATCGGTTTTGGGTCACTTTATGCACCATTTCATGCATTTGCCATTTACATGCACCATGCCATGCATACTCCACTGATCGGAATTGGGTGGCCGATCGGAATTGGGTGCCTCTACTTTAATAAGAGCAAAAAATGTAATAGTTAATAGGACTTTTACTACACTATTTTATGATGATATTTTATGATGATATTTTATGATGATATTTTATGATAATATGTGGTGTAATATATAATAGTTATTAAAGATATAATTTTCTCATCAAATCTCACTTTGTTAACATCATTTCTATATTCAATCAACTATCACCACAAATATCCATAGGCCATATGTTTTTGATTCACCATTTCTATTGAGACGTATAGCATAGAAATGCATACCTCATCCACCTTTTATTGCTCACTATTGCCACAATGATTATCCATCCTCAATTATGAAGAGCTATCCATCCTCAAAGCTTTATCATAGAATTATAAAGTATCATTAGCTGACCAAGGGATCAAATACAAAGGTGAAAATCTAAATCTAAATATTGGCATGGGTTTTTAGTCATGCAAATATTTTGATCATTTTGAATACTATGATGTTTTAAGACGAACACAATACATTGTCAAAGATTAATGGAGTGCATTCGAAGACCTTAGGACACATGAAGAACATCTTCAAGACATTGGTTGATTGAGATTAAATACCTAGAATATAGGCTAAATGAAGAGATGAAAAATATTGAAATTCCCTAAAACCTCTCGATTCACCACTTTCAAGTCCACTCTTTTCGACGAACATGACTACTTATAACATGTAAACAATGCACCAACAACCGTGTTCGAATGCTCGTTGTGCATCTCATAAAGCATCCCCACCTCAAAAGCTACAATGCACACAAGTAACTGTCGTGTAAATAGAGATCGTTACACACACATAATAGATCGAGTGTCATAACCAACATCAAATAAGCAAAAAAACATACACATAAAAGTGCACACCCTCAAGACCACAGAAAAGAAGCAAGACACCAAAGACCACACTTTCAGAAGCACTGCAGTTCCTGCATTGAAGTGCCGAACCCGAGTAGATTGTAAGTCTAAAGAATGGAATCTGTACACAATGAACGGCTTCGTTGCCGAGTAAAAAGGAAGTGGGCCAAAACTGAGATGTGATCTGTTCTGCTCTGTGTTCAAAGTTTGATGGGTTTGCAATCAGCCATGACTGACAATTAAATAACCAGGAAAAAAAAATGGCAGCGCCCTCGGAAAGCTTCAAAAGTGTTTAAAAAACGAGCGCTCTGAGACCGATTAACAAGGGATTTGCTTCGTGAACCATGTGATGATCTTGAATGGGGCTTTGATGAGACTCAAGGCAACATTCGCAATGCCCGCGCAGCAGATGAAGCACGGGCAACAGCATCCTAGAATCGTACTGCACGAAATCAACCAATCTATTAACACCGGATATGGCTTCAAGCATCAAAACATCCACCATACTCTGGAGTCGAATATTGAAACGCCGACGCGAAAAGATGGCGACATTGAACAACGCAAGCCCCTTTGGAAAGTTGTCGAAACTAATGAAATGATTGGAATAGAGAGCAAGCAGTTGCGTGTCTACTTACGCGATCAGCCATATCACCATGCCGATCACCGAGAGCAAAAAGCCCACCAGCATGAACGGGAGGCCGATGAGGAACCCGAGGGGTCGGCAGTCGCAGTCGTCGCCCATCTTGACGCCAAAAAGCAAGCCAAACGAACCCAAAACAATGACTAACTTTGCGGCTTCTCGACACGCACCGCAAACCAACAGCCCACGGGCACGAACTCAATGTTTCGAAACCTGCTCTCCGGCTGCTAGCACAACTCGCTCCGCTGCGCTTCACCTCGTGGTCAGCTGAACCATCACCAACCCGACTTCCAACGTCTCTAGAAGTTCATATGAGTGATGATGAAGACGAGTCACGATGCGCCACTTTTGCTGCTTAAAGTAAAAGACGCACCTTTCGCCACTTTTACTTTAAGCTTATCTTAGGCGATTGCTCGTCGATGAACTGTGATCATGTTGACGATTGGTCAGAGTCGGCGTCTTCGTCAACGATCGGCGAACGGAGTTTTACTTTCCGTCCGGAGACGACACGACTGTCTTGGCCGCGGCTGATTTGGCTGCGGCTCTGAAACCCCCATCCAAATTACTCTCTTAAGTTTTACCTCTCATAAGTTATAATTCCGCTAACTTATAAACTCAGCTAACTTTGAAGCCAACTAACTTCTTACCACTATTATGTGACCATTTCTGATGTGTCTCAATATCAAATCACCGTATTGTGCTAAACAATGCGTTGCAAAGGCAGACATGTCTCTACTGATGTCAAGATGCCGAATGGATGTGGTTCCATGACCTGACTTCTTCTAAGGTTGGATGACCTATAACCACCACGAACCCCAGAATGGACAAGGTAAAGTGGACTAAAACCACCACAGACCCACCCCATTTCCGAAATTTTAGGAAGTCACATATGATTGGGTGTTAGTTCATGATTGGTTCAAAGCTGCCAGTTTTTAGTCAATGCAGAAGTGGTTATTAGTACAACTTAGTGTGGAAATAGAGAGTTTTGTATGTCGAGGAATGGGTCACGGCTTACTATCCACTTTGAAAATTTGTAGCAATTTCAATATGAAGAAATAAATGGTCACGACAATTGCAATATTCATGAAATCCTATTTTGAATTCCCAAAGAAGTCTTAGCACGTATACAAACGCTATAAGTAGGTTAGCAAGCTTAAGTTGGTGGTTATAGGTCATCCAACCTTAAGTAGCCTAGCTGCTGATGTGATTATGTCTGATTGGTTTTGTTTGAACACTACAAAATTGTTGTAGAGGGTAGGTATGGTGGTGCATTAAGTGCAGGGCTGTGATGTGGCACTTTGTTGCATGCCACTTTTAGGAAATGATATGGTGGTTTGGAGATTTAATTGGGCTAAAGTTACTAAGCTTCCCACCAAATCGTTAAGTAACTTTAGTCTCTATTATGTTCTTATCACCTCCAGCCACAAGCACTAGATTTGGTTATAACTTTTGAGATGGATGAGTGCAACGATTTTCTATCACTTTCTCAGCTTTTCTCCATATCGCGGTACACTAAAAATGACATCAATCTAGTGTATCCCCACTATATGATTTGGAAGTGCTATCAAAGTGTTTTATTTTTAATAAATATTTTTTACCAAGAAACAACTTTTATACAATTTGAAGAGTTAGTTGGATCATTGTAGACATAGTTGGAAATTTTTTCCATCGGGAGTAAAACCTTATAGCATTTATAAATATATTAGTGTGTATACATTAAATGTTATTTTTAGTGTGGTGGGACTTTTTAAAAGCACCTTTAGGGGTCTGCACTCATCATGGCAATGCCACCTCATCCACGGCCATAGGTCTTTTTAGGCGGCTATAGGGGTCACCTGTAGGTATGACGTTCACGGTTCAAACGTTAGAGCCTACGACCGTTGCATCAATCTCAAATTCCATTCTACTCTGTGATTTTGTTTTTAATTAGATATAAGTGGAAATTCTTTTTATTTCATCTTTCAAAGATGAGATCACATGTCTTGAATATGTCACAAAAATCACATTTTTTTTGTGAAAATCTTGAAATTACTGATTTTTTTTTAAGAATTAAAAAAAAAATCATATCAAATATAGTATGCTAAATAAATCTAAAAACATACTTAAGGTATACATTATAGTGCCAAAAGTTGTGGCGTAAATGAAAATTCCATGTTTATCAAAAACTAGAAAATCAGCTAACCATGATTACAGGCCCGAATTTCAAATTGCAATAATTATTCAGTTTCATAAATGTATTAAATTTATGAATTGGAGTGGAAACAAGACTAAATTAGAAGTTAATGATGAAATAAAAATCTAGAGCAGAAATATTCTTCATCTAATATCATACATTCAAGGTCATCCAAGAAACCACATTTTGGCTACTGGATGTGATCCTTGTGTGAATCTCTGAATGTGTTTCTTGAGATACATAGTTATGTTGTCGATCACGAAAAGAAGAATTGGAATATTTCATATTGCATGGCTTGTTCTGGATCAGGAAAGGTCAGATGTGATTGCAGACAACTGCTGCGAGAGCTAGATGTTGAGGATTTAGAGGAAAATAAGAGCATTCTGAACCTAAGTTTGGAGGTGTATGTAAATTCAGTACGTCATTCATCATGTTTGCGTGGTTCTGTGATTAATTTTCGGATGAGTGTGTGACCATCAGGAGCAACTTTCCCTATTTAATTGCTCCTCTATACTTGTGTGACTTTCTTGTTGAAAGGAGTGCGTATTGTAGTGTGGAGGATTCTTGGTCAGAATCTGTATTTGCAGAATTTTACATATTGAAGCTTTATTACATGTGGTACGAAGTTGCAGTTGCGTCTGAATTGAGCAAGGATTGCTTCATTTTCAAAGAATGGCGCGATCCCGAGCTGCTGCGACATGGAGCGAGCTTCCGGACGAGATCCTGGAGCGCTTCCTGTCTCCTCTCTCGCATCGTGAGCTCGGCAGATGCCGCGTCGTCCTCAAGAGATTCAACACGCTCATCGGCGAGACTGCACGTACATTTTACGACATAGGGAACAAGATGTCGCTCTCGTCGCCCCAAAGGACTTCAAGATGCACTCCGCTATATCAGAGTACTGGGTGCTGATGGAACCAAGCTCCGACGAGCAACACACTCTCAGTGCGATGTCCTGTACCGCCTTGGCATGGAAGCAGAGGACCGTCGCCGCGGCAGGCAGCCTCATCTGCGTGCTGTACACCGCCTCTCAGGGTAGCTCCGTCATGGTGGTTTGCAACCCTGCCGCCCAGACAGCGAGGAAGCTCCCGCCCATCGACCTGAGCAAGGAAAACTCGGGTGTGGCCATGGTGGTGGACGCCCCCGCGCGCAGGTACAAGGTGCTCGTCCACGCAAACCCTCGGATGCTCGTGTACGAGTCAGGTGCAACCCACCCAGTTCCTGCATCTCATCTAGCTAAACCAGAGTACACCAGGGCAAAGTTTACACTCTCTTCTCCCTCAAGACCCAGCTCGCAGCGTACAACATCCGGGAGGACATGGGGTGCGCATTCGTGCCAACCTGAAGATCGCTCAGGAGCGTCTCTACATGGTGGCAGGGCGGGACACGGGTGGTCGAGGTCGAGGAGGCTGGAGATCCATCGCGTCTCTGACCCCGCGTGCAAGGTGGTGGCCAAGACGCCCTAGAAGAAGATGATCAAAAATATGTGGGACGGGTGCGAACCGGACTTGGATTACCTGAAGTGGATCATGTTGACGATGGCATCGGTACCAACGACGATACTGTGTCAGTCGGTCATGAGAACATGATCCTTGTCATGAGTTCGCCTGAGGAAGTGAGGTGTTGTGATCTAGAGTGTCACCAGTAATATATATTTGGGGCAAGACCGAGTGTGTCTCCGCCGCGCCGCTACCTGGAAATGCCAAGATAACCAACGTAGGTGGTATGGAGGTCAAATGCACCTCGGTCTGAGCTCTCTCCTGTGACTCAGGTTGCCATTTGTCCCTGGTATCATTACTCTGTTAAAAATTGTAAGAGCACTCTCCTTGCATCACAAATTTCTCCTTAATTATGCTGAATGAGACTTTCAGGTGAGGAGGCAATATCAGTTTCATATGCCAGATCTTCAACATCATCATGAATGCCAGTGTGAAGACTGTACACACAGCAAATGTAGGACTCACTCAGGAAGAAAATTGGTTAACAATTCTCCACCAGCTGCAATAGCACTTGGCAGGTGCAACCCTGATGAGTGCTTGGGTTCGTACAACGGACGTTAGTTTAGCAGCTTGGCACTAAACCCATGCTCACAGTCGTTATCGGATCCTAAACACTAGCCATACTGCTGATGCAATGATAATTCTTCGCCCACAAGGGAGCGCTCAGCACACCACGCTCGTTTTCGAGTGCTTTTGGAACCATCACTTCTCAGGCTTGGATGTGGATATCATGGTTTCATGTGCAGTCATTCATGATGAATGTACCTGAAGAAAACTATGGGCAGGCTTCCTTTTTCCTCACCCTTGAGCTTGGGTGTCAAAAGTACCTGAAGAACTGCAAGGTTAATAGTTGCCAGAGTGAAGATCAGGAGTGGTTATTGACGGTTTAAGGCCAGGTCGTTTCGGCACAATAATCTCAATAGCAACTGCTACTGGCCACCTACATGAAGACTTAAACTGTGAGAAAGAGGTGGGAGGAAGATGGGCATCTATTGAGATAATCGCCACGCAAATCGGTGCAAGCATCGGCAAGCGATAGTGATTTTCGTGAATGGGGGTTGTGATGAAGTGTACCCTGTGCATAGATGTAATTCTGCATGATCTAGAACACTCGTAGATTCTTGCAGTTTAAATTCTGAGGCCATGTGGAGCTCGAATTAAAGCATCATTTTTTGGTGGTGGTTTTTGTAATTGTGAATTTTTAGTACCATCCTGTTACTCCAGAAGATGAAGACAAGACGAAGCCTGGTATCATTCTGTTCATCTGAACTATTTTTTCCATTTGGGACAAGCTTCTATTGGCTTGGGAAGTTTTGATACATCCCTACAGTCCTCTTCATCTAGGTATAAACCTTCAAAAGCACATACAAAGGGAGTTGGTCAGAATGTCTGTAAGTGATGAGGTTATCTGCTAGTATTGTAACCTTGAAGAATTGCACACCTGCCGAGCAGTGCAGCCAATAATGGAGCCCTAACTCATATCCACATTGTACCATGCTTCCATTCATCTGCGAAGTAGCATCTTAGATTTGCCTACTCTTGCTGATTACCCCCTAAACAACCCATGGGACCATGTATACAGTCAGATATTCTACTCTGTAGAATATTAAAACTCTAATAAAGTTTAGCAAGACTATACACCTTTCAGTCTGAGATTCTTCAACTACTTCGTTCTCTGAATATAGTGTGGACTAGGGTAGTTTGAGATTCTACACTAACTGGAAATTTACATGTAGTCAGTGGCTAACACACACTCACTTGGAAACCAGTGCCCAATTAGAACTTGACATACATATGCTTGATATTAATTAGTGTAGGTGATCCACATCACTAATGAATTCAATGAACGGTGTAGCACCTTTCATTTGGAGGTCATTTCAATATCTGAACCTTATCATGTTTGAATACGACACCATATACGTAAGAATACATGACCATCATACAACTTCTCAAACATGTAGTTTTCATGCTTGTCAACCTAGAATTCAAATCTATTTTTTAGGCAACCTTTTAAAAAAATTTAAGACTCGTGGAAAGCTCACAAATTGCTGCAGATCTTTCCCATTGAAAAGAGCCAGTTTTAAACCTGCTGTGACCAAACCTTCAACCTATGGTTGGTTGATGTGAAACCACCATGTGACAGTAAACTGTGTTATGTACCGTATCCTCACACAAGTATACCTACTTTTTCCTTATGTACGTTTCCACACTACACTGCTGCCAACTTTGACACCCTCATGAGGGCTAAAAATTTGTCAATTTACCGTGAAAAATTTGGCACAAGATCATATCTATGTTAACAATATGTGTGCCAAATTTCAAATCCAAAAGATGAACACAAAAAAAGATATTCAAAATCTACTAAGATGTGTAGTTGAGAGCCATTGACAACTGCCAACTTTGACACCTTCCCTACGGCTGATTCTTTTTTAATTTACTGTTAAATTTTTGGCACAAGATCATCTCTATGTTAATAACAAGTGTGCCAAATTCCAAGGCCACATGAAGAATTAAAAAAAAGGATGTTCAAAATTGTTTCTCATAGCTACATATTTTGGTAGATTTTGAAGATAGTTTTTTTTTTTCATCTTCTAGCCTTGAATTTTGGCACATATGTTCTCAACATGAAGATGATCTTGTGCCAAAAATTTTATGGTCAATTATCAATTTTTCCGACCTAGGGAGGGTGCCAAAGTTAGCAACAATGAAATGGTTTCCTTGATTGTTTCTCACAACTACACATGTTGGTAGATTTAGATTTGTTTATTTTCTTTTGTGGATCTATTGAACTTGAAATTAAGCACACGTATAATCAACATAGAGATGGTCTTGTGTCCAAAATATCATGGAAAAAATAAAAATAGAATCCTTGGGAGGGTGTCAAAGTTGGCAGTAGTGAAATGTTTCTCACAACTATACATGTTGGTAGATTTCAAAAATCTTTTGATATGTAGATATTTTGGCCTTCACATTTGGCACGCATGTGATCAACTTAGAGGTAGTCTCATGTCAAAAATTTCATGGGAAAAAACAAAAAATTTAATCCCTGGGAGTGTGTCAAAGTTTGCCAGGAGTGAAATGTTTCTCACAACTACACATGTTGCTAGATTTTGGATTACTTTTATTTGTGTGGATCATTTGGACTTGAAATTCTTCTAATATGAAATCAACATAGAGGTGGTCTCATGCTAAAAATTCCATGGGCAAACAAAATTCTTTCAATCCTTGGGAGGGCCTCAAAAGTTGGCAGCTGTGAAACTTTTCTTACAGCTACCCCATGTTGGTAAATTGAGTATATCTTTTTTTGTATAAATCTCCTGGCGTTGAAATTTGGCACACATGCTGTCAACATAGAAGTGATCCTACGCCAAAAAATTTGTGGTAAATTGACAATTTCTAGCCCTCATGAGGGTGCCAAAGTTGGCAGCAGTGTAGTGTGGAAACGTACATAAGCAAAAAGTATGTATACTTGTGTGAGGGTACTGTGCAACCCCCTCATTTTAGGGCAAAAATGGAGTTTTCCTACTTGTGGAAGGGGTGATTCCACACGTCACCCCCTACCTAACAATCTTATGTTCGAAACCATGACTTGTGAAAGATGTGAGGAAATTATTGGTCAATTCTATGGAAACTTGGGGCATTATGAAGGCATTAGCTTGCATTGAACAAGGCCCAAGAACATTGATTGCCATACTTATGCGTTTCATGGGTGAAAAACAAGAGAGCAACCAACCATACTTTCAAGTCAAGGCGGAGCAGGGCCAACCATACTTTCAAGGCGGAGCACGACCAACCATGCTTTAAGGCGGAGCAAGACCAACCATACTTTCAAGGCGGAGCAGGACCAGCTTCTGTTTTCTTGCAGCCCACATATCTATTAATCAGCTCCCAGAAAATAAAAATAAATTCCAAGTAGGATTTTCACAGACGAGCCATTGCAATTTGCAACCTTAATTTTCAAGCTAGAACCAATGACATTTGTACTAAATTGCTCACAAAAGTCAATCAGGATTTTATGGATCTGTTTACTAGCAAAGAAAATTGCGGAACTTTCACATGATGCATGAGCATGGGTCTACAGTCTACAGCCTGTGATTTTGTACAATGATGTCAACTACCAGTGGGCTACTTGTGTGCTGAAGCTATCACAAAGGACTTTTGTCAGCTAACCTGGAGGAGAGGTAAGCTTAGAGGCTTTCTAAAGCAACAACTCACTTCCCATAGTCTACTGTAGCTCAAGGTTGACTGTACCTTCTATGGCCCCAACTACCTTACTTAGAGAAACCCACACTGCTCACTCCAACAGGCACGTCAATGGGCTTTTCTTCACACCAACTTCCACACCATAGAATTTCACTTCAAATGATGCTAGGATGGCAAAACTTTGATTTTACACAACAACCTCCCGTGGAGTTGGTGGCATGTCAAAATAGTCAACAATCAGGAGCTAGTTGGAGCCAAGGGGAGAGTGGAGGTTGCGGCTGTTGTGAACCGATCGGGTGACGTGGCCATTTTTATTGCAAGTGGTCGAACGACGTTATGGTTTGAATGCGAACGGCAATAGCATGGCCGGCCCTGCATTCCAAGGAACTTAACTCCTAAAGGCCCAAGCCATGAGTCACACCAAAAACATTTCAAAAGAGCTCGTTCTAATGCAATGATTATGGAGGGAAATTAAAACTTTAACCCCTAAAGGACCAAGTGTCCAAAAAGGGCTTTTTGAAAAACCGGTCAGGTTCCTATGGTGTCAATTTCCAACATTCCACTTTGAAATTTTTACTGTAGAAAGACATTACCAAGAGCTCAACGGGAAAACAATTTTTTCCTAAATTGGACATTTGATGAAAAAGTTAGAGGGTTTTGAATTTTAAATGGGGACGGCGGGCACCTCGGGCACCTCCAAAAACTTTTGATAGGACACTCTATTGAAAATGAGATTTTCAGTACTCGCAAGTAATATTATTTCCCTTCATGTTGTCAAAAAAAAGTTCTTGTCTTTAGTGAAAAATAGCATACCAACCCAAGTCAAACATTTTCACACATTGTCACTCATTGTCGGGCAAGGTACCAAAAAAACTTCTTCTTTTCCACATAAAACCTGGAGATCTTCATATTTTTTACTTTTTATTTTTTCCACAACAATATGTAGTGTAAACCTTCTTATTAACCATTCGGATTATCAATAAAAACATATTAAGTTCAAAAAAAAATTAAGTGTGAATTAGCAAATTTTGAGCCTCCACTCCTTGCACAGTTGTTTTGAATATGCTACACTCCGTCTCTACCTCTAAAAATTGGTGTGTAAGGAGCTAACATCATGCTTAACAAGATGGTAATAGATTTAGACCTTGTGTAGTGAAATTTTTTGACACCAAGTGAAGTCAAAGTCTGCTGATCCACTAAACGCAGGGAAGAAAATGAACCGTTTGCTTGACTTCAAACACTATAATCTTTCAATCCGTGCGGTCAAAGTTTATGAAATTTTGTACATGTATTACATAATAAGCCTTTATTGAGATCCTACGGTCAGAACTAGAAATAAAAGTTTTTGTTACCTTCTTTATTCTTTGCACTAGAATCCATTAATATTGAAGTGTTTTTGGTGTAAAACTGTCTTGGTACCTTAGGGGTTAATTGACAATTTCCTTGACAATTTCACACCAAAAAAAAATTCCTTGACAATTTTAAAATAATATTATTTGCTAGTATTGAAAATTCACATTTGATAGAGTGTCCTAGCAAAGTTTTTGGAGTAGTCGGACGCGCCTACTCTCCCCATTTGAAAATCAAAATCCTACGAGTTTTTCATAGAATGTATGATTTAGGGGAAATTTGTCCTTACACGAAGCTTTTATTGATGTCCATTTACAATAGAAATTTCAAGGAGGATTGTTGTACAACAACACCATAGAAACGTGCCCAGACCTTCAATTGTCTGCGGAGGAAACTCTTGGGGCCATCAGGGGTTAAATTAGGCTACGGATCAAACAAATATGAAGTATCAGGCCACCAATTCGCAAATTACTTCAAAATTGACCACTAGAGGCCTCTCCTCCTCGAAGGGCTAAGAATATCTCAACAACTCAATGCAATGATTTTAATCCAATTTTTTTTTATGCTTCCACAATGAGAGCGGACATGAAAACAATGTACTAAGCTAAAGAAAAGCACCAATCACAACAGAATTGCCCAAGGCAAATTGACCCCCTCGTTGGCAGTTACCGGAGGTGGGCCCCCGTCTTAATTGCATGGGGTCACTTTTCTAGCCCTCATATTTTGGGGGGTCCAAAGGCATTTTTTGGATTTTTTTGGACAAATTTGGGATCAACAGCCATCGCTTACCCTGAAGGTCTCTCCCTCACTATAATTGGGGCCCCATCCAAAAACAAAATAGGGGCCAGGTTTGCCCCCCACCACCTCGCGGCCCCCTCAGGTAACTCCCAACGAGGGGGGTCAATTCGCCCTGGGCGACAAAATCCCCCAGAGATTGGGGTGAAAAAAAAATGAGGTCAAGTCGCCACAGGAACAGAGGCCCACACACAATGCAATCAGTTCTCGCACAAATAGTCTCACGTCAAAGTTGAAAAAGAAAGGCGTAGAATAGTGGCCGATCTGACGGCGGAGAAGGGCGCGATGCGAACCCCGGCATCTGCATTAACTGCAACCGTCACGCATTAACGGCGCGTGCGCGCCGATCCGCCCCCACAACCCGAGGTCTTCGCCACGGTTGCGTCGGCATCCCGCCCGGCCCGACCCGACCCGACCCAGCGCAGGCGGGCCCCACCCACACGTTCCGACGTGCCTGCATGTTTTTTTTGTTGTTGCACTCCCCATCATCACAACGGAAGTTGCAGGCTACAATCCTCTCATCATGCGTGTGTAGCATCATCGATATTCCGGTGAGCGCATCCAATGTCAGGGTCGCCATCTCTCCTGCTTCTTATGCTCAGAGCTTGTAGCTCATCTGCCAATTGATCCAGCTCATGTTCTCAGCTTGAGAGCAAACCAGCCCAGCGTTTTTGCCTTTGAGGCGAGGTGGAGTTCGATCAGGCGTAGCTCCCAAGGTCGGTGCGGTGGTTAAATTTGTTGCTTTTCCTGAGCTTGGATGTATGCGTGAGTTGGTTGAATTTCGGCTTCGGTTTGAGGATTAGGTGTGATGTGATCTGGGGACTGTTCTGGTTTGGTTTTCTTGCAATGTGGAGGAGAGGGACTGATGTGGATGAGCACGTGCCAGGGGAATTCTGAGTTGTGGGGAGCTAGTGAGCGTGCCATGGTGAGTATGACAATGTCGAGGCCGGGGCGCATTCTTTTGTGTGTCTTCGCTGTGCTGCTGCAGTGGCAGCCATGGAGCATTGCTTCAGCGACTGATCTTGTTCCTCCGAAAGGGTACAGGTAAGCTCGTCGTCGAGTTTAGGTGCTTTTGGGTTAGCGCTGTGAAAGATTCATGGCGGCTGTGAATTGGTTGTAATTCTTTACGTGTTTGGGAATTGTGTGCAGTGTGGGGTTCACGGCGACGACTGTGGACGGGTTGCAGACGTATGTGTGCAGTGATGAGAAATGGGTGAAGAGAGGCTCCACGGCAGAGTTGAAGGCTGCGGATGGTTCAAATCTTGGAACGTACTGGTCTGTGTATAACAAGGAGACGAAGGCGATAGATTACTATTGGAGCATCCGTAACAGCGAGGGCACCCGGTTCGAGTCTGGGTACCCCATCAGCGGCTTACAAGGTGAGAATTCTTGCATCCCCTTTTGGTGATCGCAGTTTGTGACGTGTCGACGTGAATCTCATGTTGCTCGTGGTGAATGCACAGCGTCGGCGTTGAGAACTGTTGCGGATGCGACGTCGGCTGTCCCACATTACCTGGCGATTATCAAGGTCCACCGTTACGCAGGAGACGCGTCCCAAGTCGCATTCGTTTCGCTCACCGGGACGCGAGGCGGGTTACCTCCACGCGACGAGCTCTGCTCGTCCCCGACTGCCACAGCAGACGTCCCATTCGGGGGGAATTTCACATTCTACAACCAAGAGCGACAACCACCCGCCAACCTTCCGGAGTCGCTCACGCCCAAGGCGAATTTCGCGCAGGTGGCGTTCTTGGAAGGGAAAGTGTTGTACAAGTTCACGAAATCCGGGCAATGGCTGTACAGAGGCATCTTCGCCACCATTAGGGACGTTGCGGGAGGGAACGAACTGGGGAAATTCGGAACGGTGAAGAAACCGGACGCGTTTGGAAGCAAGCTGCTGTTGCAGTTTAAGGACCCCAACGGATTCTGGCTGTCAGGGCAGAAAGTTGCCAAGCCGATCCAACTGTCGGCAGATGGTATCGGATGGCAGCTCATCAAGGTCACTTCTTCTGGAGGATATGTGTAAGTGTTGTTTTCTTTCACCCAACCCTAGCCCTGTTTTTAAACATTCTATCCGTGAGTAACGCCCATCCTTTGCTGTAACGGCAGATCTCCGATTGGAAAATACACGCACGTGCTGTTGGGTGGTACACTGGGAGGGTTGGCACCGAGAATCGCTGGCAGAACCCAGGGCATGACATGGGGCGCTCCCTTCACCGCGCAATGCTACTTGTACACAGGCCCATAGAGAGTTTCTTCTTAGGAAGTGAGTAAATATTACTTCAATACTGCCACCCTCTTGAACCGCTCTGGGCATCGGCAGCATCCTCATTACCTGTACAACGGAAACAGCGAGATGCTTGGTAGAGCTGGACGACCAGTCATGGCGAGGGTAGGAATAATGGCGATGATACAAATTGGACAATTTGTTCATGAATAAGTGGCTCTAGGTGTTGTACTATTACATTGTAAGATTTTTGTAGAATGCAGGTCGGCCAACTTGACCCGTTGGCTTGTGCTATATGGTGTAGTAGGCATCCACACTCCTCAACGAGGCAGTGGCTTGTGTTTCGGAACTGCAACAGATTTGCTTGCTTCAATCATCAACGTTCACTCGTTTGCTTGATCTGCTGCAGTGAGGCCACGTTTGATTGTCGTGGGCAAGCATGAGCTTCCGGCCTGCTTGACGTTTTGATCATTGGGAGACGGCACCTTAGATATATTCTTCTACAGTCTATCTGTCTCCCTGATCAGTGGTCACTTTCGAGAAAGTCGCCCTCGCCATTACTGCAGTGTCTGTTGCGCGCTCCCCCACACCATTCAATTCTGCATGAAGTTTTTGCAGTCATGGTCTGTCACTTCCGACTACTTAATGCGTGAGTGCTGCACGCACCGTGGGAAAGTAACGGGGTTGGAGACTCACTCGCTCAGTCAACTGTAGAAAGCGCATCTCCGAATAATATACTGTCCTTTCAAATCTGGTTACCATACCTCTGCATTCTGATGTGGAGGTTGCCATCCCTTCAATAAATGTAGGTGAAGGTGGATTATTTCATATGACAATGAAGATAATCCTATTCCATCGTGCTTCTAGGCATGACTCACCTCTCTTCTTTTCTGTTTCTAAAGTAAGATTTTGAACTATGGAGATTATCGGTATGTCCTTTGGAAGATGGTGCCCCACTACTGTACACAGTTCACTGTACATAGTGTGGTCGTGTTACTAATGTGGGCAAAAAATGATGTGGATCACATCAATTCTAGATTTTGAACAGAACTCGATACATTTCACGTACACCAAACACTGAATGTATAAGGTAGAGGCACCCAATTCCGATCCGCCACCCAATTCCGATCAGTAGAGTATGCATGGCATGGTGCATGAAAATGGCAAATGCATGAAATGGTCCATGAAGTGACCCAAAACCAATAACTCAAAATCTGAAAACCCCAGTCAATAGAGTTTTCCTGAAAGTGCTTCTTGAAGGGGCAAGTCAGGAGGAATATGGTGGCAGACAGTATGAGATGTATAAATGGCAAAAAAGAAAGCATGAGGAAATTTCGTATCGCCTTTTTCTGCACCAACAAAATGCTTTGTAATTAATGTTCTTGGGCCCTACCCTATCCAAGCTAAAGTTCCCCCATAGTACCCTAAGTTCTCAAAGGGTTGACCAATAGTTCCCCCAAACCTTTCCCAAGCCAAGACACCATCTGCATGTGGTCCAGGTTACTAACATAAGACCTTAAGGTTCGGGGTACCTATCCAATGTATTTTGGTGACTTTCATGAAAACACTATTATCGGCATTGGATCATGCAGTGTGCAATTTTGGGTTGCTCCGCCTCAATCGAGCTCTCATTGGTGGCCTTGCCTCAAAAGTCAAACAAGGCCGATCGACATTGGGTACCTCCATGAGTTAGTTATCCATGGCATGTCTACTCTCTTTTTACTCACTCTCACTTATTGGCATTGAGTGAAGGAGGGCACCAAATCTCACCTACTCCAGAGTTTGATTGTGGGCTCCGGTGGTTTTTGGGCTTCTAAATTCTATATCAATTGCAAATCTTTGAGAATAAATTTGAAAAAATATTTGTTGAATTTCATTCCTAATTCCGCATCTTTCTACATAAATATTTTTGACATACAATGTCATTTAAGTCCCCAACTAGCTTAAGTGATCGGAATTGGGTGCCTCTATCTTAGTGCGGACTGGAGTAGTTCGAGTTTCTACACTAATTGGAAATTTGCATCCAATCGGCAACTAACACACACTTGCTTAAAAATGAATAGCCAATCAAATTTTGACATGCATGTGTTTGATGAAAATTAGTGTGGGTGATCCACACTATATTCAAAGTTTGTTGGTAGTAGCAAGAACTACTCCACTAATGTTTGGTGGTAGCTTCGGCGGTTACAATGATGATATGGTCAACTTTCCATCCTTGGTTTTCTATAGTGGTTAGTAGTGGTTTGTATGTGTTTTGTTTCGGCAAAAAATCTATCGTTGTAGTGTGCAAATTCAATAAATTGAATGATTACATAGGGGTCAATTTTGTTCATGGAGGATGGCTTTGTGTTGTAGTCTGCGGACACATAATATGTCTGATTTAAATCTATTGCTACAATTGCATCTTTGCATGGTGCATGTACAAAGTATTAGCCAACTTGGAATTGTGTTTTCTTGTGGGTTGTTATTGAATGTTCCAGCGTTCATGAGGGTATTGCATCTAGATTTGTTAGTGGAGATTAGTAGTTTTCTGATTTCCAATACAACTTTCTTGTGCCGTTTCGTAATCAATGCATGTATGTGTGGTTGTTGACATTTTAGGAGGACGTGGAGCCATGTGTTAGGGTCATTTGAGTCGCATATTGGGCATGTGATATTGGAAAATCTCTCAAATCCAAAGAATAATTCTTTGCAGGCATTGCCCATGTTTTGGGTTGTTCAAAATTTAATTAAGCAAGTTGTTTGGGCGTCTATAATGTTAGGACAATTCAAAAAATATGTAGATAGCATTGTGTCAATGTCATTATTGTTGATCCATTTTCCTATGTTTGGTAATTGTGTTATAATTTCTAGGTTGTTTTAATTTCTAGGTTGTTTGTTCGGTCGTGTTTTACAGAGGTTTGTCTAAAATCGTATGGAGCCTTTGTCAAGGGTATCCCCCATATTTTGCCATTCATCTTTTATGATAGTAGTATGGTGCAGGGTGGGCGTGTTCGTGTGGCTATAGAGGCATGTTTGTGCGGTTTGTTGCTTCCTTCTTTCGCCAATTTGTTTGCTTGTTCGTTTCCTGGGATGTTGGCATGGGCTTTGACTTTTAATAATGTGTTAAGTTGTGTTCTTTGAAGAAGTAATTTTATTATTGAAGATAGTATTATGCAATCAAGGTGGTTGTTGTGAGTCATTGAGTGTTTTGTCTGTGTGTTTTTTTTTAAATATAGGACGTTGAGATAGTGAGTGAATGTATTGGCTGGTTCATTTGAAAATTATTTGTTTATATTTGTTAAGTTTTATAAATAGCCATCATTTCTACTTGTAGAATATTTTGCAGACTTGGCAATCTCTTTGATACTTTTAATTTCTTGATAACTTTACAAATACCATATCTGGCAATTTAACTTTGCCAGTTTCTGCGCGTGATTTCTATAGGTTCTTTAATCCCTACAAGCCCAAGAGTCTCTCCAGGGGACTCTTATAGCCTTTGAAGGGGACTCTTGGGCCTTTAGGGATTAAAAGATCCATCAATGTAGTAGCAATGTTTTGGAATAAATTTAAAGGGAGAGTTTGTGTTGAATTGTGGAAGGATTGGAGAGATATTGGCCCAGTGTAGTGTGGTGGGGTATGTTAGCATTGACCATTTTTTGCTACAGTTGACTTTTATTTGTATTGGAGTTTGTGGTGCGCAATTAGTGTAGGTATTTTCAATTCCTAAATTTTGTGATGTAGTGTGTATTCTATTTAATTGTTTCGTGTTTTGTATTGTTTTGTTTTTGTGATGGACACATATGGTTTGGAGTGTTGATGGCTCTATTTTATATTTATGTGGTTCTTTGTAGAGGGTGGTTTTGGTGTATGTTATAGTGTCGGAATCAAAGCGTTTAATTACGTGGGTATCCAGGAACGGCCTGTTTGTTGGGCTTGTATTTTGGTACCAATCTATGTCTAGTGTAACTACATAGATTATGTTGTTTGCGTCTTGTTGTGCGGCTAATCTTGCCCAATGTATTGTTTGGTAAGTGTCTCCATTAATATGTGGATGTGTAAGTCTTATGCCTTCTCATTTATAGTCAAATGGTTTCCCTAGGGAAGCAAAAAAAATTTCTTGTGAAGAGTGAAAAAAAAATTAAATTGTTATGGGGCAGGTTAGTAGTGATGACAAATATGTATGTTTAATATGGAGTAGTGTAGTGCCAACAACAATACATATAAGCACTAATTGTCAAAAGATACAACAAAGCAATTTAAGAGTATAGAATTTTAAAAATTTTGATCAGTAACTCTAGATGTTTTATTCTCATGAATGTTGGTACCTTTAACAATAACCCGGCCAAAAACACAATACCACCTTGATTACTCCCTTGCACATGCGGCACACAAAGGTGCCATTGCAATGCCAGACTCAAGCCTGATATACAATGTGTTTTTGGACTAACTTATAACAACTCTCCCCCAGAAATCTCGAAGCCAAATGTCACCATACAATTCATCAAATTTACATACTGTATTGATAGATTTTCACCTGATACAATTGAACACAAGATAAATAAATTCCAATCACTACAAAATGAAATTGGAGCACTCGGTTGGAATGTTGATCCGCTCGTAGTGATCACAGCCGACGCTTGAGCCGCAACACACATCTCTTCTATAAAAAGCAATTGAAGATATATTCAAAATCCCAATTGCCCCTACCAGAGACACTTTTATAAACATAAACAACATTGCAATCCAACATGCCATGTCTATCCTCCTCCATAAGCAAAGATTGGAAAACAACCAACCCCTGCCGGATACAAATGACCCCCGATAGGATCAAAACATTGTTTCAACCACCATCAAAGTTTGTGTCACTAGTCTCGCGTGTATTTGGTATCCCGTTACTCGTTACAGAGTGTCTACACTCAAAAGAGGGAAGTAGTTCCATACTACTATTCTTCTTCTTCTTCTTCTTCTTCTTCTTCTTCTTCTTCTTCTTCTTCTTCTTCTTCTTCTTCTTCTTCTTCTTCTTCTTCTTCTTCTTCTTCTTCTTCTTCTTCTTCTTCTTCTTCTTCTTCTTCTTCTTCTTCTTCTTCTTCTTCTTCTTCTTCTTCTTCTTCTTCTTCTTCTTCTTCTTCTTCTTCTTCTTCTTCTTCTTCTTCTTCTTCTTCTTCTTCTTCTTCTTCTTCTTCTTCTTCTTCTTCTTCTTCTTCTTCTTCTTCTTCTTCTTCTTCTTCTTCTTCTTCTTCTTCTTCTTCTTCTTCTTCTTCTTCTTCTTCTTCTTCTTCTTCTTCTTCTTCTTCTTCTTCTTCTTCTTCTTCTTCTTCTTCTTCTTCTTCTTCTTCTTCTTCTTCTTCTTCTTCTTCTTCTTCTTCTTCTTCTTCTTCTTCTTCTTCTTCTTCTTCTTCTTCTTCTTCTTCTTCTTCTTCTTCTTCTTCTTCTTCTTCTTCTTCTTCTTCTTCTTCTTCTTCTTCTTCTTCTTCTTCTTCTTCTTCTTCTTCTTCTTCTTCTTCTTCTTCTTCTTCTTCTTCTTCTTCTTCTTCTTCTTCTTCTTCTTCTTCTTCTTCTTCTTCTTCTTCTTCTTCAGGTAGTATAGTTACTGAGTGTAGGATTTTGTTGGCAATGTATATTGTCTGGATTTGAGGGGGTAATTTTTGGATGTTTTAGAATTGTATATTTGGTATAGCCACATATTTCGGTTTTGAAAGATTGAATGTGGGGTGCAAGTTCTATGTTGTTGGTGCATGATTGATGGAATTGATTCCATAGCCATTCGAATCTTTCTGTGGTTATGGTTGTGAGACGGCGACCATCACGTTTGGAGATCGTTGTGTACTATTATGGTAGGGGTGGTAATATTTACATGAATTTCTAGATTGCATTCGTTGGTGGCAATGCATAGGTTGAGGATATTTGTGGGCGGGTGAGAAAAAGGATATCTTGAGTTTGTGCTTGTGGGTGATGTGTTTTGACTATGTATTGTTTGTGACGACATATTCATTTTTTTAAGTTTTCAATGGGTGGTGTAGAGGGCATGGATCGTTGCAATGGAGGAGGCATGTTGAGTGGCAGAATAGCTATTATGCAATGTAAAGTGTGGTTTTGATTAGCTTTAAGGGAGTAGCTTAAAATGTTTTATATCCATTGTTGTTCATTAGATGTGTGCCATTGGGTAGGGTAATTTGTTGGAGTTCATTGATGTTGGACATGAGGGGTTTTTTTAGTAGTTTGTTTGCTAATGAGTCATTGAGTCTAGGTAGACATTGGGCTTCATTTATTCAATTAGTTTCAACTGACGAGGGCTTGAGTAGGAAAATTATTGAAGGAGCTTCAGAGATGGACAACCGCTTGTGTTTTGAGTAGGAAAATTATACGAGTGATGGGAAATTTGATGTTTCAAATTACCTAGTAGGAGTTGAGATCCTCTGTATTTGGCTAGAATAAATTTAGAAGTCTGATGTATATTATTCCAATTCATCCCATGTCGTTAAGCGCTTTTAAGTAGTTGCTCACCAATGCATCTATAGTATGCATTTTGACATGCATTTGGAGATACCACATATATTTTTTATTGAGTGCAATCATATTTTTTGTCTAGCTTTTTAATAGCATGCATGGAGTATGGTACTGGGTAGAAATTGTAGGCTATTCCGGCTCTAAGGGGCACTTTACACTATGGACCATGAGGATTGACTAAGAGAAATCATTTGTTTTCATGGTCACGGCTCTTGGTTTTGAGCCGTGACCATGAAAAATGGAAAATCATTTTTTGAGTGTCTTGGTCACTTCTCATAGTGTAAAGTGGATTTGAACTGGGACAAGTATGGGCTGATTTTTTTAATGTATATATAAAAATCCGGGAAAATATAATTTTATGATAATAAATAAAATAAATTTCAGCCAATCATTGATTTTCAGCCCAACGGTCCCCTTGATTTCCGTCGAGTCGTCCTATTTGCCTCGACCCAATGGAAAACCCGTTGGACCAAGACACATTATTCACTCGGCAAAAAATAGCATACTTAGGTAACCTCAAACTCCATGGTCAATCTCCTTTTTTCAAGGTAGTGTAAAGCAAACTCGGACCGGGACAACTTCTTTGGCCAATCACAGATTTTAGAGGGTCGTGGTCAATCTCCATGGTCCGTAGTGTACACCGCCCCTCATTACTGCGTCTGCCATGTGTATTTCTTATTTCATGGTGCAAAGGCAAGTTATTCCATCTTTACATTGTTTTATCAATTTGGTGGTTGTGGCGATATTTAAATTTTCCATTTCAAAGAGGCTACTAGATGGGACCCAAGGTATATGTATGGTTTGTTTTGATGTAGTGTGGGTATGGGTTGGCCTCGCAAATTTATGTTTGTTGCTTGTAGGTGCACTTTGAAGGTAATGGGGTTCATTTTGGATTTATTGAGGCATCCTATTAGCGCTCATTTGATGACTCCAAGGTCCATTCCAATCCATTTGCAGTATTTGTCTAGTTTATTTAGTTGCGTTTTTATAAATTTTAATTGGACTGCCATGGCTATTAGGTCGTCGGTTTATACCGGTGAGTTGAAGGTGGCTTTTGATGTTTGGAAGGAATATCCATTGTTGCCACACGGCATCCATCTCAATAGTGGCTCTAGAAATATTATGAATAAGTATGGACTCAATGTGTCGCCTTGTATTTTGCCCCTCTGAATTGAGATTGGACGCATTTCGCCGAAGTGTTTGCCAAAAAATGTGGAGGTAGACTGTGAATTAATGTTACCGACGAGTGTTGCGGTGTCTATGGGATAGCCTAGGTCTTTCATGATGGCTAAGACTCTAGCGTGGTCAATGGAGCCAAATACATTTTTAACCTCTAAATTTCCTGGACAATTTTCACACACCAAAAATACTTCAAAATTGTCAATTCTAGTGCAATGAGTATCGAAGGAAATAAACATTAATTTCCACATATAACCGTAGGACCTCAATTAACACTTTTTAATTAACATACTAACCAGATTTCATCAACATTGACCGCACCAGTTTGAAAGATTATAATGTTTAAAATAGAGAAAAGGGATCATTTTCTTCTTTGGGTTGAGGGGAGCACCAAACTTTGACTTCACTTGGTGTCAAATTTTTGCACTACACAAGGTCTAAATTTTATACCGTCATGTTGATCATGGTATTAGCTCCTTGTACACCAAGTTTTAGAGGTAGAAAAAAGGTGTAGCGTATTCAATACAATTGTGTACAGAGTGGGAGGTTCTAAAAGTGCCAATTTTCGTTTTATTTTTTTTTGAGCTAAATGTGTTTTAGAATATCAATTCAAATGGTTGATAAGAAGGATTATACCACATCTTGTAATAGAAAAATTTAAAAGTAAAAAATATGAAGATCTCTAAGTTTTATATGGAAAAGAAGTTTTTGTTGTTCCTTGCCTGGCAATGTGTGAAAATCTTTTACTTGGGATAAAATACACTTTTTCACTAAAGACAATAAATGTTTTTTGACAAGATGAAAAGAAATGATATTAATTTCTAGTCTTGTGAATCTCACATTTAATAGAGTGTCCTAACAAAAGTTTTAAGAGTTGCCTAACATGCCCACAATCAATAGTTTTTTCGTTAAGATCCCCTAACATTTTTTCTATTGGTCCAATGAGAATACAAACTATGTTCCCATGTACCTCTCGTCTTCTTGCATCTTTGAACAAAATTTCACAAATTGCAAATATATATTGCAACCATGGGAACGTCCCCGAGATTTGCAAAAGCCCACCTCGGGACAGTTTTCAGTTAGGGGTTAAAATCTATATAAGATGTAGATGTCTTGATTGGTGTATTTGGCATCTTTTAGTGCAACAATGCTTGTTTGGAGTTGGCTTGCAATGCTTCTTTCTTCTCTGAAGCCTTCTTGGTTGTTGTGTAGTATTTGGTGTTTTTCACCATATGTGGAGAGGATAGTTGTTAGTGTGTTGATGAATAGTTTGTACATAATATTGGCAAGTGCAATGGATCTATGGTTAAGAAAGTATGCAGGATTGCCTTTTTTGTATAACAAGAATGTGAGGCTCGTTTTCCAAGAGGCTGGTATTTGTTATTGTTTGTGACAATGCTGAAAGAATGATGATAGGAGTTTGTAGAAACTTGGGGGCATGTTTTTAAGGATGGAGTTTGGAATTTTATCTGGACCAAGGGCTTTGTTGTTGCCTAGGTGTTTTAGGCATAAATCAAAGGTTTGTTGATCAAAGTATTTGTATAGCGATATTTCTTGGTTTCCATGTTTTTCAAGAGTGAAGCCATCCAAGTCATGCCATGGGTATTGTCTCACTTCACATGTGCAATTTTGGAGGCAATGCGGTTGGTAATAGCATGTAGGAATTATAGGGTGGTTATTTATGGATCGTCGGATGAAGATTTTGTGAGCATTGTCATTGGGTTGGTGAGTAGATTATTATGTCTGTCTCTAATGCAATCAAGAAGTGGAGATGCGTTGTCTTTGAAGACTTATTTAAATATATTTTTGGAGCTTTCCTTGTGTAATTTCCTATATTTTAATACGGTTTTAAATGCATTTGTCTGAGTATTTGGTGGATATTTTTCTAGCTGAGTGATATGCGTTTTTTGCAATTGTTGCAATTTCTTTGAGCCAATTTTTGAGTGTTGAGTTGTTGGTTGGAGGTGGTGGGATTTGGGGATGGAGGTGATATAGGAGCTCATTTAATATTGGGTAACTTCTCCAGTAGTGGTTGTTGTTGATGATGTATATGACTTTTCTAATAAGGTGGTATGTAAGTAGATGTTTCTTCCATTGTTTTGCTAATTTCCAGGGTAAAAATCCACCTTTATGAATGGTTCTTGTGGTGAGTTGAAGAATAAGAGGTGCGGAGCATGTGTCTTTAATGTTCTTAGATATGTTTGTAAATAGTGAGCCTAATGTATTGCATGCGGTGTGCCATTGTGTTTGTGTTAGCTGTTTGGTGTTCTGAAGTTTGTTAATTAGGTTTTTGTTATATGGAAGTTTCCTACGATGATTTTAGATTGAAATTGTGTGAGGTTATGTTTGAGAATGGCGCTGAGCATTCTTTTTGTTTGATTCCTTGGTTTGGGGGTGATGTGGTTATCAAGTTCTTGGCTGGGATGTGTAATTCGATAGGATAGTGATCAAAGTTAAGGTTGGGTGTTGTATTAGTGGTTTGTTGGTTTGGTGAATTAACGTAGAATTAGTCGATTAGGCTTGTTGAGGAGTAATTTTTACCGCCTTGTCTTGAAAATGTTGTGTTGGTTTCCTATGTCATGTGGACTTAGGTCTAGAGGTGGAACGAACAAACACTTTACTCACGCCGGTCTCCTTCGGAGACCAGAGTTACTCTTCTTCTGTTGTGTTGATGTGAATGTGATTTAGGTTTATATTTGTAGTAAATAGTCGCCACTATATGCCGTCCGATGTTGGGCATGTAAGGACATTGTTGATTATCCGGCCAATAAGTGCCACGTCTTTATTAAAATTGCCGCATAGCAATTGTATATGGTTTGGGTGGTTGTTGAGGTTGTTGGTGATTGTGTTGTGGATAGTATTTACAAGTCTCGTGTCTACAAAGTGTGTAGCCATGCAAATGTTTATTAGAAGCCACTACTGTAATAGTTGATTTGCAATTCAAATGATTTGGTATAGAAAGATCCTGACGGGTGTGGATATTTTTGTTATGTTTCCAAGGAAGGCATATTTGTTGTGAATCGTTGTGAGGAGGCCTTCTCTTGCAAGGTTGCGGGGTGTTCTTCTGCGGATACTTCTAGTGAGCGTGTGTCTACTATTGAAGATAATTTTATAATTTTATAATAAGTTTTGTATATACTATGTTGCCACATTGAAGTACAAATATTGAGGTAGACAATGTGTAATGTGATATTTTGGTGTATTTGAATGGTCTATTGTTTAGAAATTATTTTAGTATTTTTGATTGAACTGAAGTTTTGGTATCAATGTTTACTATTGATTTGGGTCTTTTAGGCTTTATATAGGATTTGAATGTAATAGTATGACTATCTTGTCTGTTTTTTGGAGTTTTGTATGTTGTTTGTGGTGATTTTTTGGTGCTAATGTTTAGATTTATTCTATAAAATCTTTATTTTGTATTTTTATTATTATTGATATTACTGCTTTGTTTATTTATTTTTATTTTTAATATGATTTATTTTTTTATTTATTTTTTTGTTTTTTCAAGTTTTTTATTTTATTATTGTTAATATTATTTTGTTTGTTTTTGTTGTTTTTTATTTTTTATTTACAATAGTCTATAGATATACTATGGTCTTTCTTGTTTTGTTTTATTTTGAAGTTTTTAGTATATATATATATATATACTATATTTGTAGCGTTGTGGGACATGTCTAATTTGACATGTCCATTCTACTTTCTATAGCCCAATGTTCACGTTTCGTTGCTTGGAGCTCTCCTGTCATGATGGTTTGAATGAGTTGAGACCGCAAGCTTGACATCTTTCCTCTAAGGACCTTAATCGTGGATTGTTGCACTAATTCTGCATAATTCTTTGCTTCTTGCACAATCTCTCTCTTCATGGTCTTCATTTCCTTCCAAAGTTGTTTGATGGTAACTCCATTGTCTTTGTTTAGGCCATCCTCCATAGCAATGATTGCATTTGCTAATGGCGAGTTAACTTGAGTGAATCCTAACTTTGCAAGGGCCTCCGTACTTGGTCTATAAAACCATCCAAGCTTTTAGAGGAAGGGATAAACATGATGGTAAATACATCATGTTAACAAACTTTTTATATGGTGCCGCATTTAGACACTCAATGTTGCAAGTGCCTATATGCCTTCCATGCTCAACTTTGAAGTATGTGCCAATCACGTTCCCCTCGCCGAGTATGGTTTTGATTCTCTCAACAAGCCTTCCCTTGCTCCTAGTCTTATTTAGGACTTTGACAATGAGGATTAGGCAATTCATTTTTGCTATCTCATTCTCATCTATATTTGGGGTAGCAAAGATTGGCATAAAGATCCCATCAAAAAATGAGACCTGATAATCAATTACTTTAGCCACTTGCATCCAGGAGGGAGTTTTGACCCATGCAAATTTAGAAAAAGCCTTTGTTTTTCTAGTCGAGTCACTTCAATCTCATGACCTCTTGCAAAACTATACTGCACAATTCCCGCATGCAGATTATAACATCGTTTATTCACAAGACTAGGACCAGAGATTTTCATCGAGAGGAGATGAGAAAATACTAAGGAATCATATGATTTGCACACTTTCTCCTTATGGAGAATCCCCTCATTTAAAGTGAGAATGAAGGATCTTAGCCCTTGTTAAAGCCCCTTAGCATCCACATCCGGATTTCTTAGGTGCAATTAAATTGTACCACTCCTGTGGCCAGTCTTGTGATGGCATAGTGAGGCGATTGGCTCTCAAATACTTGTTCCAATGGAAATATTCATTTCCTTACATCTCTCTTTTACCATGTCTATAACCACATTTATAGTCCAAATTTGCTCACCAAGCTAAAAGTGTTTGGAGACAAAGTAGTCCAAAGCAAGACCGTTTTCCTCCACCTCAACTTCACTTGGAAGTTGGGTGAGATTGAAGTGATTGCCCTTCTTCTCATTTGCCTTTATTGAAGGCCATTCCTTTTGGGGAACATATGGGAAAGAAGGCAAAGCTTTTGGCGGCCTCTTTTGCATTCTATCCACATTTCACTAATTCTCCTATTGCAACAATGAGGACTTTAGGATTTTTATTTTCTTTTGCAATAGTGCACATTATGTGAAACCCAAGCCAATATTTGGGTAGAGGCAAACTTGTTGCTTTAACTTTTTTTGGTGGGTACTTGTAACAACCAAAGCATTGACATTCTTTTAGTACCACTAACCCCACAATGACTTTCTTCAACGACTTCATTGAACAAATGATTGGAGGAGGTAGCTCCCACTTGAAACATGTTGTAGCAAGAAAAAAAAAATGTGTTACCAAATTTTGTAGAGAAAGATGTTATTTTCCTCCTTATCACCTTGAGTTTACTCTCTTCCCACAACGTACGTTGAGGACTTGTTGAGAACAAGATTATCAAGAAAGAGTGTAGAGAGAGATATGCAAGCCAACATCTAAGACCACTAATATTCTTTGTACACATACACCTCTTAGATCTTGCGGGTGTTGTTGCTCGTTCAAGGAATTATGGGCTGCACTGGGAATGCATGTTAGGCCTTGAAGCACTACGGGCAGGGCGTGCGAGGATTTGGGGGCAGATATTGCTGTACGAGCGTAGTCTTTGTTGTCCGCCTTTCTTAATCTAGTGTCTGATTTTGCCATTTAGAGTTGCGTCCGTGGGCGTAGGGCATATTGTCTTGTGTTTCGGGCCCATCTTCTCCCCTGTGGCATTATAATCCTTCTTGCTTGTGCCTCCAACGTTTGTGGGCTTTACGTCCTTATCAGTTGTGAGCTCCCCTTCGTATTCGCTCTTTGCAACGTTTTTTTTTACAGAGCGCCTACGGACTTGGATGAGAAGCTCTGCAGATAGTGCATCGGGGATTGTTGGGGCAATGTCTTCTTTCGCAAGTATGGGCAATGGGCAGGGCGTCACACCAATTGTGTTTGCAGCTCGTTGGGTACTCTCTTTACTTTGGCGGCGGCACATTTCAACATGTGTCACATCGCTCACTGGCAAATATCTTCCACTCCTTGCTGTCATTGCGACTAGACTGTTGTTCACCGCCGCCTCTCCATCACTCCACAATAATCCATAGATTTCTATGACAATTTCAAACCAAAAACACTTCAAAATTGCTAATTCTAGTGCAATGAGTAAAGAAAACAATTTTTTTTATTACCAGCTCTAACTGTAGAATCTTAATTAAGACATGTTAAGTAATATAATCACAAAAATTCATAAACTTTGATGGCACGGATTGAAAGATTATAGTGTTTGAAGTAGAGAAAGCAATTCATTTTCTTTCCTTTGTTGAGTGGATCAACAAACTTTGACTTCGCCTTGGTGTAAAATTTTTGCACTACACAAGGTCTAAAATCATTACCAATCTTTGTACAAAATTTCAAGAATTGTAAATGTAAACTGCAACCTTGGAAACGTGCCCGAGATTTGCAAAAGCCCACCTCGGGAATTTTATCAATGAGGGGATAATTTTGTGTCACCAATTTTGAAACATTCCACACTATCTTCTGAGGTACATGATGTGGATTGAAATTTGAGGCGGATCACTATACAATAGTTTGCGTATACTGGGATTAGTGCATGGTATTTCAATATATGATAGAGTGAATGGTCCACACTACATAAGGTAAGCCCCCCCATAACCAACCAAAACCCATAGCCAACGCCTATAAAATTGGGGTATATCCAACCCTCTTCCATCCCATTACCACCAACTCATCTCCAAAAGGAGATTTACTATTAGTCAAGACCCTTACTCATGGTCGTTGGTTATGGGGGTACCTATAGCTCGCCACCCACAAAACATGGCTTCACAGTTTCAAAATTCATAAGTAATTCAGTTTTCATCAAAAAATAAAATGAAATCACTTGGGTTGGAATTGTAATTCAATTGGCTATCACTGAAAAATAACAGTATAATTATCTCCTCTCTCCTTATATGCACATTCCTTAACTTGTCGGTTTTAGGGGGGCTTACCACACACTAAACGGTGTAGCTACACTCGCTACAGTTTAGTTCAACAAAAGGGAATAAAAAATTGTCGCAATAATTTCAATCGCACGCTCCACGACTGAACCTTGCCTGCCTAACCTTGGATCCTGAGGCTGTGAAGTAATCACCGTCTTTCAAATGAAAAAAGCCCGGGATCCTGACAAGCAACGATGTGCAGTTGTCTGAGTAGTAGTAAAATATACTCAAAAGTCTCGTCATTTGCACAGAGTTCATCGAAGTGGGAACGGTAACTTTTAGAAAATGTAGGATTTGTTCCACTTGCTTTGAAAAACTCCCCTTCGCTGATAGTAACGGAACATAACTTGGCAACGGAATTGCCCATGATCACAAGCACGTAGAGTCGGCAGGAACTGAGGAGAAACCTTGGCGAGGTTCGAAACAACGAAACTGCCGCAGGAAGCCTGCCATGCCAGGCCTGTAGACATGCTCTGTGATACTACTGTTCCGTTATGTTAACTTTTCCTGGATCCGCAACGCGGGGTCGTCCCCGAGTTTCGGACCCGTCGTCATCTGTGGGGCTTGTGACAGGTCGGCTGGAATCATGGAACAGCGGCAATGTGTCCGCGCCGCAGCGCATGAGATCGGATAGTGGTTCGTCCAGAGCGGCCCGGGCTGGGTCACGTCTTGTTTCACCTGGGCCCCACCTCTCCCACGCCTTCTTCACTGCCTGGGAGAACCTGCTCGCACTTTCATCTGTACTCTCTTCATCCCCAAATTGAAGTTGCCAAAAATTCATTGGAGGATACAAAATGGGTTGCAAGTACGTTTCTTATTAATTGAATGCTCCCCAGTGATGGATATACTGTAGCATGTCTCATCCTAGTATATTCCTTCACTACCTTAACATCATCATCAGTTAGAGAGTCTATTGTATCCTCCATGACCTCCTATGAATCTTTGGCAGCCAACTTCAATTCGGGGATGGGTTCCCAATGAAGAGAGTACGTATGCAAGTGCGGGCAGGGAGACCCGGGCAGTGAAGAAGGCATAGGCGTGGGAGAGGCGGGGCCCAGCTGAAACAAGATGTGATATAGCTCGGGCCGTCGAGAGCATCGATAGCGGTGCTATATATAACCAAGTTACGACTTCGGCCAATTTCACGTATTAATAGCGCCAGGAGGCATCCCGCGCTGATTCTCATCAGGTAAACACGGGGTTGACAATACTATCAAATCAGCGCGCGCGGAAGCCACTAGCCACCTTATAATGTGCCCACCGGCTCATCTTCCAACATCCTGTTCAGCAAGCTCCACCAGGCGTCAGTGTCTCTAGGGTCGAGTTCGAAATCCACGACAGGTTAGAGCTCGCACAGCTTTTTCTTTGGAGAGTATGATCCATGTTGAGCTTTGAATGGGTTGGGTTGTGTTTTGAATGGTCTAGAGATCCAATCTAACAACAATGTGTGGTGCAGGGAGCAACGTCATCATGTCGAGGCAGACCATTATTCTGTGCGTCTTCGCTGTGCTGCTGCAGTGGCAGCAATGGAGCGTCGTCTCGGCGGGGGTGGCTCCTTGCAAGGGATACAGGTAACCTTCCGATGGTCCTTAGAGATTCTACAGTGTTTGCGCATCCTCCTTGACATTGAGAGAATCAGGTCGGATTCTGCGGTGAGATGGGATGTAATGTTGATGTATGGTGCCTGCAGTGTGGGATTCACGGCGACTATCGGGAGAGGAGTCCAGAAGTACGTCTGCAAACGCGGCTCGTGGATTAGGACCGGCTCATCTGCGGATCTGATTGGCGCGGACGGCAAGAATCTGGGCACTTATGGCTCCGTGTACGACGTGAAGACCGGAAAGTCGACGTACTACTGGACTCTTATCAACAGCGCTGGCGGCCACCTCGAGTCCGGGAACGCTAAGAGCCGAATCCAAGGTAAACAAGTCCTTCACTTCGAACGCACGACGGCCGCTTATCTCGCTTACCATGTTTCTCACGTTGTCACAATGTTCCTGCAGGCAAGGCGGTGAAGCTCGTCAAAGTGCTCTCTTCGGGTGTGACGGAGTACCTCGCGATCGTGAAGCTGCACCGCGACCAGGGTGACGCGTCCCAGGTGGCGTTTGTCTCGCTCACCAAAACGAAAGGAGGAATGTCGCCGCTCAAAGCGCTGTGCACGTCCTTCGGATCCACCTCCAGCGTTCCCTTCAAGGGCACCTTCACATTCTACACGCAGGACCGTGTCCCGCCTCTGGTCCCGGCGTACTTGACGCCCAAGGGCTCGTTCCAGCAGATGGCGTTCCTGGATGGGAAGATCACGTACACTTTCGCGCGAGGATTGTGGCGCTACGCCGGCGTGTTTGCCACCATTTATGACGTTGCAGGTGGAGCTGTTGTGGGCAAGTATGGCACTGTCAGCAAGGCGGATAGGTTTGGAAGCAAGCTTTACATCAAGTACAACGACCCCAATGGATTCTGGGCTTATGGACAGAGGTCCGCCAAGCCGTTGCGTGTGGACGCCGGTGGATGTGCCTGGGAGCTCTTGAAAATCACCTCTTCAGGCGGCACTGTGTAAGTTGATCGCTGTCGTAAATGCTCCACTTCGCAGATCTCACTATCATTGGAAAGCTTTCTAGAAGTCTTCGTCATCAATTATTTACTCTTAGTAAGACTAAGTTGTGTAGATGTATGATAGATTTATCGCATGATTCAATATTGAAAATGTAATAACCGCTGCAGTAACGAGTTTAGCCTTCATAACTCATCATGTGTGCTTGTTGTATCGGCAGGTCTCCGATGGGGAAGTACACGCAGGCGATGGTAGGCGCAACCATGGGAGGACTTGCACCACGGATAGCGGCCAGGACGGCGGGCATTACATGGAGCGCTCCTTTCACGGCCCAGTTGTACTTGTACACAGCTTAGTTTGTATGAACTTGTGGGGGCTATGATAGAATATCGTTAGCTTGTTGCGACCACAGTGAACCTCGGAAGCTACCAATGTTCGGTGTGGGACAGTAATCCTCCCGATGCTTGATGGAGCTGGATGGCCGCAGGTGTCGAGCTTCTGGGGCGAGTGGTAGTGGATGATGATCGCTCAGTGGGCGCATGGTGAATCTGGCTCAATAAGTGGCTGTTTTTTTACAGCCTTTGTAATTTCCTTTGTTAGTAGCGTAGCTCTATGCTGCTGTGTCTTAAGATATTACTTTCTGATATACTATCCCCTGCTCAGAATATCTTTCTTGCCATTGAATGGACTATTTGTCTTCTCCTGCATAGGTAGTCTTTTAAGTGTAGTCCTTTTGTGACCTTTGGCCTTAGCGGAGAATTATGATCCCCATATTGGTTACTTACTACCATATGCACTTCTCAGTCTCGGCACCTACCTACCCTATTAAGAATGGAGACTATGTTTCACCAAATCCACCCTAGAACTGTCTGTCTACTCACGCTTAGAGGCATCATCACAACTGCTCATCTTCTGTTGGCCAAATTTTCTTCTCGTACAACGGAGCCTTTCTGTCTTGATGAGAACTGACACTGGAGGGTTCTCGTAATGTGGTGGCCACGCCAGCCGCATGCAGAGATCACATTGGTACAAGACAACGTCTGCACTTCAATGAGTCAGCAATGACATCATGCACCAAGTTTGAGCTATCTTATGCACACCATCTTGTTATTATCTTCTTGAACCTGAGGAGAAATTGCGCATCCCAGCAGGCTTGTGTCCGGCACATTCTCGACACTCTCTTGTCCTTACCGCCGGAGGCAACCGAAAGAACAAGGGGCAAACCCGAGTTCTCTGAAAATGATATAGACCGATAATCTACTGGTTTTCAGGGAGCCGGGAATCACAAACGGTTCACAGTTAGTCACGAAAATTCACAAACATCAAAAGTTCAAAGCACTGTTGGTGCTGGGAAATTGACATGTGCTGGTTTGTGCGAAAGGTACTTCATGAGGCAGCTGAGTCAATATTCCGCCACTGACAGAACTGATGAAGGGAGGCTGGTATGTTTTCCTACGTTTCTAAACAATTTTCCCACTTGAGACCGTAATTACATCACTCATCAGATAATAACGTCATAAACATAAAACGATTAAAATTCCTACTCAAATCTCAAGCAACATGTATGTGTCACTGTGACATACTCACAGATGCACTGGGTCACTTTTTCCAGTTCATGTCCGAATGTTAGCAGTGCACTTAGTGATTGAGAATCTCGATATTTTGGGCCGTTTCCTATCTACCATTCGCTTGACCTCCGAGGCCACCCCATGTGATCATTGACCACGTAGAATGCAGATCCCTGTATATTTACCTCAGCTTCAACACCCCCTCACATTCAGCTGAGCATCTGCAGTTGTTTCACGTTCAGTGAGGTTGTGAGCTATGGATGCCCTTGGAGCTGGAGCGATGGGGAGACTGGCCCTAGTTGCGTTGTTGGTGATTGGCTCAGTTCATGGCGGCCCCCTCTCCCAAGACTACTACGCCAAGTCGTGCAAGAATGTTGACAACATTGTGCGGGATGAAGTCCGGAAGGCTGTAGCTGCGGACCGGCGAATGGCCGCCTCGTTGGTTCGCCTCCACTTCCACGACTGCTTTGTGATAGTAAGTACTCGTTCAGATGTTATTGCATCTGACACATAGATCAAAAAAACTCTTCCGTACTTTGGAGCTAGCTAGCTGCT
Source organism: Bryoerythrophyllum caledonicum (assembly GCA_963971425.1). Taxonomy (NCBI): domain Eukaryota; kingdom Viridiplantae; phylum Streptophyta; class Bryopsida; order Pottiales; family Pottiaceae; genus Bryoerythrophyllum; species Bryoerythrophyllum caledonicum. Next base: position 24,979,993 of record OZ020517.1, on the reverse strand, counting down.
CAGTTCCCATGTCCAGCTAAAAGATTGGGTGGCGGCACTTGCAAGTCTGTAGTCAAATCAAATCATGTATATGTGACTACAATTCCAGGAACTCAAATCATGTATTTGTGACTACAAAGTGTTGACCTGGCATGATGGAAACTGTAGTTTGTTTACTAGAATGATTCAATGTTTCGATGTGGGGTGTGGCAGGGGTGCGATGGATCAGTTCTGCTGGAAAATGCACCAGGCATTACCTCGGAGAAAGAAGCTCGAGGAAACAGGAACTCCTTGCAATAGGCTTAGACGTAATTGACAACATCAAGGCTCGCCTGGAAAAAGCGTGCCCACGAACCTTCTCGTGCGCTGATATACTGACCATCGCATACCGTGACGCCGCTGTTTTGGTACTAACTACATGTCCATCTGAGTTCTAGCGTGCAAACATTTTTATTGAACTCCATCTCATACTAGTTAGCTAATGTTGATAACTAGTAAGCTTTCCTTTACGACTGGAGTAGTTCTACAGACAGTAACGCAGTCAGACAGTTTAGCATGATGACTTTCATCCATCGGATGAAACCCCATGCATGTATATAGTCTCACCTTTCAACGTAGTGAGTAGTTGTTTCACATTTCCTGCTGTATGTAGTTTAAGCTTAGATCACGCCATAGCTGGTGTTGAGTGATTGTTTACGAGTGTTCAGTGAAGTAAAAGAATCACGTTTCAATAGGTTATGGGCCTACAACGTGCTGAGTCCGCTACGCCAAAGTCTGCTGAGTTTTGGTGTGTTTTGCGGTTGAGAGCGATGTTCTTGATTTCGGCCAGGGTTTGAAGCTGAGAATAGATATCGTGTCGATTCTGTTTTTTCATCTGGTACATTGTAATTTTACTTAGTCATGGCTGAAGGTGGTGAGGCTAGGGATACATTTGCTATGGAAAAGTATGATGGCTCAAATTATCAGCTATGGCGCTTGCACATGCAATTTCTATTCAAGTCGAAGAATGTCTTTGCTGTGGTTACGGGAACGGAGTCACGGGATATGGCGGATGACGTCGTTGCCTGGGAGCAAAAAGACAAGACTGCCGCGCTTGCTATTTTAAATTCGGTGAGTACTCCCTACAAGCATGAAGTCATTCATTGCTCTACTTCCACCGAAATGTGGTCTCAATTAGCGGCGTATCACTTTGAATATTCTGATGAGAGTGTAACCATTCTGCAAGAGAAGTTCTATAAGTGCAAGCTAGAAGAGCGAGTTTCTATCATTCCTTTTATCAGTCAGATTCAAAGCCTGGCTAGACAGCTGAACGATCATGGAGAGCATATTTCAGAACAACAGATATTGAGTAAAATAAAATGTAGCCTTCCTCCAAGTTTCGAACCTCTTCTCCTCGCTTGGGATAGTGTTCCTGTTCATGAGCAAACCTTGCGCTCCTTCCAGTCTCGACTTATCAAGAGAGAAATATCACTTCGTGAGAGAGATGGTCAAACTGATTCACAATTAGATTCTGTTTTTTTCTCTTCGGCTCAATCCTCTAGAGCTCCTCGTCGATCCTCTACTCGTGATACAAAAGATCTTCAGAGAGAGCCTAAGTCTAGCCGTTCAATATCCCATCGAGACTCCAAGGATTCACGAGATATATCACGGAAGAAGCATGTTGCTCATGTTCTTAAGCTGAAATCTCAGTCAGTCTGTTTCAACTGTGGAGAGCGCGGACATTGGCGAGGAGACTGTCCGTATGAAACTGTAAGCGACATCGACAGTGATGCCTCTCCTCCTGTTGTTTCTCGTCGAGCTTCGCGTCGACACCTGGTGCAAAAATCAAAGAAGTTTCTCAAACCTCGAAGCCAGGCGCATATCTCTCGGAGTGAACCTTTTAGTGATCCCTCCGACTCTGGTTCTTCTTCTGACCTTGCTAGTGAAGCATACTTCTGACCTTGCTAGTGAAGCATACTGCACCCTGTCTGCTCATCCTAATGATCAAGATTCACTTGGAGGAGATTCTGGCTGGTTTGCAGATAGTGCTGCCACAGAACATATGTGTACCAGATGTGAATGGTTTACAAACTTGAAAACCATTGGAGATAATACCTGGAACGTTTCTGTGGCTGACAACCACAAGCTTCAAGTTCATGGTACTGGTGATATCCTAGTTTACTCTTCGGTGCACGATTCTGTCACACCTGAACTGCTCACAAATGTTCTATTCGTTCCCGACTTGAAGCGAAACCTCATCTCTATACCTCAATTGATGGTCTCTGGACTAGCTGTAGTTTTCCTCCATGACTACTGTAAGATGGTTTCAAATCATGGCAGTGGTAGACTAATCTTCACAGCTCACATGGATCATGGATTATTGAAGATGGATTTTCTTTCACATGAGGTTTCTTCATCGGCTCATATGGTTTCTTCTAAATCCTTAGCCAGTTCTTCGACACTTAGTCGTACATCAAGGACTCTTCGCAGGTGGCATGAACGTTTTTGCCATGCTAGCTTGGTTGCAGTCAAGTACATGGCTCGTCACCATTCGGTGTCTGGTTTGAAAGTCTTTTCTCAAGATGCTCCTGATGCTCCAGCAGTTTGTTCTGGCTGTCTACATGGCAAACAACATTGACTGCCTTTTCCAAAAAATTCTGCTACTGATCGTGAGGTCAAGCGTTCTCACTCACCTGGTTCCTTTTTCCATAGTGATGTTTCAGGACCACTTGAACTCACTTCCCAAGGTGGTCACAGATTTTTTGTCATCTTCCAGGATGATTACAGCCATTTTAGATTTGTATACTTTATGGCTCATAAGAATGAGGTTCTGGAGCATTTCCAACACCTGTACCGACAGCTATTTACTCAAACAGGCGTTCGCATTGCCAAACTGCGTAGCGATAATGGAACTGAGTACAAGAATCACCGTTTTCGTGAATTCTGTTCTCAAGAAGGCATTCGACATGATTTTACCAGCCCCTACACGCCTGAGCAGAACTCAGTTGTTGAGCGTGCTAATCGAACGGTTGTTGAAGCGGCTCGTTGCATGCTTTATGCAAGGAAGATGGATTGAAGATTTTGGGCTGAAGCGGTAGCTATAGCTGTCTACACCTTGAACCGCATTGTATCAAAAACCATTCGAAGTGTCACTCCTTTTGAACGCTTCTATGGTCAGATACCATCTGTTCATCACCTTCGGATTTTTGGAAGCATCGCTTATGTTCATGTGCCCAAGCAGCTTCGAAGGAAACTTGATAGTAAGACTCATGAATGTCTTTTCCTTGGCTACTGTGACACAACGAAAGGGTATAGGCTTTGAGATCCTGTGAAGCGGTTAGTGATCATATCCCGTGATGTTGTCTTTGACGAAGACTCTCTACAATCTTTAGTCACGACTTCTGATCAGCCTGCTGACGTGTATTCTGGAAACCTTTTCCCTGGTGACAGTGGCCTGATTTCTTCGGTTGCCATTTCGTCTTCACCATCGACTACGGATCCGAATGTGAGTGGGAGTCTTCATGATGACCTTGGTATTTTACCGGAACATTCTCAGGTTCATACTCCACCGTTTGATGCAGTATTTTCTTCTTCTCCAAGTGGGAGTTTACTTCACTCAAGTGGGAGCTCTAGTTTTCATCCTGGCAATGGCAGTGGGAGCCTTTATCCTTCTGGTTCTCCGAATATCACTCGCAGTGGGAATAGTCCTCCTGCTCATCATGACAGTGGGAGTGTTCAACGTTCGATTCATGCTCAAAATCAGCATGTCAACTCTGTTCATAGTTCATCGACCAGTGGGAGCATTCCTTCCCCTGTGGCTGATGACTCTTCCGACAACTTAAATCCTGTTTTGAGAACTCGGTCTATCTCGGAGTTGATGAGTAGTTTGCCACCGATTGCTTCATCAGTAAATCTTGTTACTGACACACTTGAGGTCTCCGAGCCGGCTACTCTCAAGGCTGCGTTATCTTCTCCTCAAGCCAAACAATGGTCCATTGCAATGGACGAGGAGTTCAATTCTCTTATACAGAACCATACTTGGGACCTTCAAGACTTGCCACCTGGTCGACAACCGATCACCTGTAAGTGGTTATTCAAGCTGAAGTATGGTGCTGACGGTTCAATCTCTCGTTACAAGGCCAGGTTGGTTGCTCGAGGATTCTCCCAGGTACCTGGACTTGATTATGGGGAGACTTACGCTCCTCTTGCGAAGGCAGACATCATCCATTCCATTTTGTCGATTGCAGCTGCTGAGGATTTCGAAATGAGACAGTTCGATATAAAGACAACCTTTCTTCACGGCGATCTGACAGAGGAAATCTATATGATTCAGGTCCCTGGATATGAAGTCTCAGGCAAGCAGGTTTATCGGCTTCGTAAGAGTTTGTATGGTCTCAAACAGGCCTCACGTGCATGGAATACAAAATTTGACCGTTTATTGAGGCATTTTGATTTGGAGCCAACGTCTGAAGATCCTTGCGTCTACGCATCAACCACTTCTCCTCGTCTCATCACCACGATCTTCGTCGATGATGGACTTGCTGTTGGACGGAGTCACGCTGGTCTTTTGGAACTTATTGGTTATCTCAAAGAATATTTTGATATCACCGATGGTCCTGCTGAGGTTTATATCGGCTTTCGCATCTTACGAAATCGGTTCTCTTTTGAGATATCTCTAGACCAGGCACGTTTTACCCTCGCCATCTTGCTCAAGTTTGGTTATATCAACGCGCGACCAGTATCAACGCCTGCGGATTCCAACGTTCAACTTTCTGCCGTTGTTTCTACTGATGCTGATCTCAAACCAGATTTTCCTTATCAGGAAATTGTGGGTAGCTGCCTTTATCTGGCGAATACCACCCGTCCCGATATTACTTTTGCTGTGTCAAAAGTTGCTCAGTTTGCATCGAACTATCGACAGATTCACTGCATTGCTGTTTCTCGAATTCTGAAGTATCTTCGTGGAACAATTTCCCTGGGTCTCAGATATTTGTGTCCTTCTCTACCACGCAATCAGCTTACAACATATGCTGATGCCGACTACGCTGGTGATTTGGACGATAGGAAATCCAAGAGTGGAGTCGTTATTTTACTAAATAATGCTCCTGTGATGTGGATCTCTCGTAAGCAGATTTGTACTGCTAGTTTGACCACTCAGGCAGAATATATCTCTGCTTCTTTGGCGAGTAAGGAAACTCATTGGGCCCGATGTCTTCTGGCCAGTGTCGGTTTTCCACATTCAACTCCGACCAGTCTCTTGTGCGATAATCAAGCCGCGATTCGTTTGGTGTTCAACCCCGAATACCACAAGAGAACCAAGCATATTGGAGTCGCTTATCATGTCATCCGTGAATATCAAGCGAATGGTGAAGTCAATCTGCTCTATGTCCCTTCTGCTGATCAACTTGCAGATTTGTTCACTAAACCCCTTCCTCCGGAAAAATTCCTTCGACTTCGATCTGCTCTCAATGTCACTCAGAAGATCAAAGAAGTGGGAGGTTAAGCTTAACGGTTTTTGACCTCTGACTCCGTTCCTGAGTGGGAGTATTGAACTCCATCTCATACTAGTTAGCTAATGTTGATAACTAGTAAGCTTTCCTTTACGACTGGAGTAGTTCTACAAACAATAACGCAGTCAGACAGTTTAGCATGATGACTTTCATCCATTGGATGAAACCCCATGCATGTATATAGTCTCACCTTTCAACGTAGTGAGTAGTTGTTTCACATTTCCTGCTGTATGTAGTTTAAGCTTAGATCACGCCATAGCTGGTGTTGAGTGATTGTTTACGAGTGTTCAGTGAAGTAAAAGAATCACGTTTCAATAATTTTATACTCACTTTCACAATGAATGCTATATGGTCAAGACCACTAATGGAATACCTCTTCTTAAAATATTCTGACTGATCGATCTGTCCCACTAACAACGTGGGTGGATGTTAATCAAACTGGTTTAGTACCTGACTACAAAGTATCGCTTGGACGCCTGGATGGCCGTTTCGCCAACGTTTCCCTCGCCAATGAGTGCCTGCCTTCGCCAGGCATGAATTACAACGATCTGAAAGGGAATTTTGCCAACGTGAGCCTAGACGAAACGGATCTCATTGCTCTCTCAGGTACGTGCTATTACTCTCCCTGGATTACTATGGGCGAAATCGGTGTCATCACTGATCGCAGAAGGGGCGAAGTCCGGCGGAACTACCATTTTCTCAACAAGAAGTGGCGCAGCGAGTCTTTCATTTCGTATGAGAGATCATTGACTCTCAGCTTTTATATAATATGCACTTTCGTTTCCGTTAGATTTAGACTCGGATCTAGAGTAAGTCTGCTCGACTATGGAAATTTTTGAAGCCTTTCTGAATGTGGTCATGAACTGGATCTAGACTTCGAATCAGACCTACACAGTGCTCTCTCATGGTTTTACCGAACATCCCTCGAAAATTCAAAATTAAATCCAACTTTTGACAGTTAATTATGCTCTTAGTTGTACTTATCTCGAAACCTTATTTTCTATCCATCTGCATATTTGATATTTCACAAAATATCTGCAAAAGGTGGCACATATTCCTTATTGCGGTAGTAATGTTCTGATTCACCCCAGAGCCAAAGCATGTCTAGGCCATGGATTTGAGAAGTGAGCATTCTCGGACTCGAGGAGTATGCCAGTTCAGAGGCTATTCGTACTTTCCACATGTGAGAAGTCGTCTTGCCAGCATATTTGGCTCGCTCTTGTCTGATTCTATATTCTTCAATTTCAGCTTGAGAATGAACTGTCTTCTTCAACATTAAATTCGATGAAATGTCCAGCCTTCTCATAAAGATCGTTTAACATGCGAAGTCTTGGTATAATGGATTCAAGTCTTTGAATTGCTGTCACATGAGTCACTCAGCTTTGTGGATATAAAATTGTCCGCCTCTGTGGTCCACAAGGGGCTGCAGGAGGCATTACCACATGGTAAACCAGCTGTTTTTCTCTCCTTATTTAGCAAAGAATAACACTAATGTGGTAAAGTCACCCCATGTGGGAAAAATGCGACAGTACCACATGATTTTCGGGAATCTTCAAGGAATTTTCACATGGTAAATTGATTTGTTTTCACATATGATAATTTCTTCAATATTCACACATAGGGTTCCATGTCAATCTTCTAGATTTCAACTAAACAATTTCAATATTTTCAGTCCATGACTTCAGAACTTAGATAGCCATCCCTACAAAATATGAACTCAAATTAATCCTAACAAGTGGATAGCTAGAATTAACCATATCCACACAAGTAACTCCCATGAAGCCACCTTCACTACTTATACCCCTCCCTTCACTTGCCCGAGACAAACGATATGGGATAAAGAAGCAACCATGATTTCACACATGGAACATTGACACATGACTTTCTCACATGACTTTCACACATGATTTGCACTCATGGTAATGTGATATGTCAAAACACAAGCAATTACTTTCTTAGTGGATCTTAGAAGTAGTAAAAGAAGCCTTTTTTTGCTCAAGGAATGCAAGTTACCACATGCTCATTAGGCAGACCTAGGAAAAGTGTGGTGTTTACTGTGTCTTCAAGTGGTAATGCCTCCTGCGGCCCCTTGTGGTCACGTTGTCACGTCCTAATAGCATATTATCATTCAAATATCTTCCATTGGTAATTGCTCAACTTGTTGATCACTTCCAATAAGCCTTTGGCTCCTACTTGAATACTCATCTCTGATCATAACGTTGTCACCTCCAGATGTCACCGGAATTAATCCCTCTTTTTGACATTTGTGTTTTTGTTCGTGATTAGTACTGCCAACACTAAATGCCATAGGTAGTATAGTTGAACAGCTCACCTAGAAGTAACTGACATCGTAGACATTCACTCAGTCGAATCCTGACGAGGTTTGAAGGTACTCATGCCACAGTTGAGTCACAGTCGTCTAAGAATCCACGAACGGTACCTGAGATCTTCTAGTCCAAATAAATTATAATATCCTAATCCCTTTACTTGTGTAGAGGACGCTCCTGCAACACTAGAACTTGGTCCTTAACCCATCAGTTATTGTGCTGATCAGTTTAACTGCAGTCTTGCTTACCTTCCACCACTACACGTCAACTCAGCCTCCTGACATGGGTCTGGTGGCACCAATCAAGAGCAAAGCGCAATTCCCAACTTACGTCCGAAACCTGCACCACTTTCACAGACGCTTTAACTGCACTGAAATGATACGGACAGCCACGTTCTGTATTACTGCACCTAGACGCAAGTTTCAACCGACGTGAGTCACGGTGCACGGTGCAGTTCTCTAGGACGGAAAGTTTATAGCTGTCCGTATCAGAACATTCCTAGCCAACGTGATCTTAACCAAGCAGATTGAATTCCAACTCGCCCTATATCAACTGAGACTACTGGTCGTAGGTCCAGGCAGGAGCTCCATTCTAGTAAACTCCGTAGTGTGCCCGCCTCCATGGTTTGTGTTCGGTGGCCAGCAGCAGCTATGGGGAGCTCCGGAGTTGGAATGGTGGTGGGACTTTGTCTGCTGGCAGTGGTACTTTTGAGTGGCTCAGTTCATGCCACTCTCAGCCCCAACTTCTACGATAAGTCGTGCCCCAATATCTATTCCATTGTGAAGGCGGAGATCGAGAAGGCTGTGAAGGCCGAGAAGCGCATGGCCGCCTCGTTGGTTCGCCTCCATTTCCACGACTGCTTCGTGCAAGTAAGTCAGGCCATCTGCAGTTCAGCTGATTGAGTTGTAGTTTTAGCAGATGATCACGCGCTGAATCTCCGTTTCACAATATATGATCTAGTACATTCTGAGTATGTTGCACATATGCATGTAATCTGAACAGCCAAATGGATGCACATTAACTAGTAGATGCGCTTTCAGTTTGGAACCTATCGACTATACATGTTGAATATTTAGTTCATGTTATTGATTGCACGTTTCTTTTGAAATGTCGATAGCTTGATTAACAGCGATTACGCACTCAAAGAACACTCCGAGCCTGGCCATGGTAAGTTAAACAGTTCAGATGTCGGCTTTGACAGGGTTGCGACGCATCAATCCTGCTGGACAACGCACCCGGCATCATCTCCGAGAAGTTCTCCGCATCGAACAACAACTCGCAGCGAGGATACGAGGTGATCGACACCATCAAAGCGGCTCTCGAGAAAGCCTGCCCGCGGACAGTCTCGTGCGCAGACATCCTCGCCATCGCATCCCGCGACTCCGCTGTCGAGGTAAACATTTCGGATCGTCTCATCAACTTGTGACTGTTTCCAGATAGATCACGGACAGTTCTTGCTCTTTCTCGATAGCAGTCTCTGATTAGAGAACTTCAGGTTGGGTTAACGCCGGAGTACCAAGTGCTGTTCGGTCGCCGCGACGGCACGAACGCGAGCCGCGAGCTGGCGGACAAGTTCCTACCCGGACCGAACTTCACGTACGTGCAGCTGAAGCAGAACTTCTCCGCCGTCGGCCTGGACGAGACGGACCTGGTCGCACTCTCGGGCGCGCACACCATCGGACGCGTGCGGTGCCAGCTGGTGCGCGTGTTCGGCGTGAACATCCCCGACACGAACGCGGAGTTCCGGGTCAATCTGTCGAGAGCCTGCCCGGACGCGTCGGTCGACTTCACCAAACTTCTGAACCTGGACTTCAAGACGCCCGACAAGTTCGACAACAACTACTACAAGAACCTCCGCCGCGGCGAGGGCATCCTCCCCAGCGACCAGACCCTGCAGAACACGCCGGGGAACAACCAGGTGCTGGTCAAGGACTTCGCTCAGAACCAGGAGAGCTTCTTCCGCCAGTTCCCGATCAGCACCATCAAGATGGGCAACATCGGCGTCGTCACCGATCGCACGAAGGGCCAGATCCGTGTCAACTGCCGCGTCGTCAACCCGCCTTCACTCATCGAGCAAGTCCTCATCGCTTCCGAGTGATCAACTACTGAATGATACAAGTACGGTGCAGGACGAATCCACAGTGGTTTCCAATGTGCACTTCTCGGCTGATATCTGTGTGATACTAGACTGATACTGTTCAGTTCAGGGACCGTTCATCAGTTTCACCCTCGGAACGAAAGTCTCTGGATGTTTTCTGTTAGTTTGCGTTTTCGTTTTATAATTCTCGCAGTTGTCTGTCTTTCTTATTGTAAGCACATTTTCGTCGCTCTTGAGAGAATACATCAATACTTACGCCTTGTATATCAAATACACAAAAAAATTATATTGTTGCATGGTGGGCCCACAACCTATGAGGTTCTCCTATTGCATGGATAACACATGCTATTACATGCACCTGGAGATAGAAGAAGACACGCTCAATTCTTACTGTCCTGTAGAATGAATGCTCTAATAGGACTCTCTTTATTAACCCTTAAAGATCTGAGAAGCCAAATTTGGTCAACGTTGTAAACATGTGAAGGCTGCCTGTGTTGAAGAGTTTACTAGGTTCTCTTCAAGCTCTTACTGCAAGAAAATACGGTACTCCACTGAACTTGGGTAGTATTGAATTATGTACTTTGGATTTAATTCACACGCACTAGGAGTGAGATGGTGTACTTTTTTGAATAAGTGGCGAGGTAATTTATGACGGGAAATAATCGCCTTGCTGTGAGATTTTGAATTACTCCAGATCATAATGGTGCTCTCATGCCCTTTGTATTCATTGTCAACTAGCTAAACCTAACTTCAGGGCACTTTAGACAACTTGCATTGCATTGACATAGTTTCTTGTTGAAAATCTTGGTAATTGCTTGGAGCATCCGCAGCAGGACTCTGGGAACAACTCCTAGAAAAATCCAAGACAATGTCCATCAAGTTTGCACTCACCAATACAATGCCAAAATTAAATAATGAACAAGTAACAAGTAATCCAATTCAAGTCACTAAGGTGGATACTAAAACTTTCCTAGACATCATTGTCTAGTGTCCACTTTCAAATTCATTAACCCTATAACGACGAATAGGCCCAAAACGGTCCTCTCCAGCACTTCTCTAGAATTTCCACAGCGTTTAAGGTTAAGCTCGTATACAATCAAGTAGACGAAAGATAAAAATCATCTGAAAATCGCACACAAGCCTTTTGCTTCAGGTGTTGTATGTCAATGTAAATCCATTATTACTATCCACATTTGAACCTCGTCCATTTAACCTTTGAACAACCAAGTGTTGGTTCGGGGGATAGAAGAAATTTTGGAAGGTTCCTAGTAATCTTTTTTTTTGTTTTTCTTTTGGTTGAAAATTTTATTGAGAATATAAAATTCGATGAGCTTCACAAGAATTTTTGAATTTTTTGAATTTATGAAGAAAAATTTATGGCACTTCAAACATCAGAAGCTGGACTTTTGGGCAGCTAGGCATGGGACTGTACAGTTGAATAGTAGAGCTTTTAAAGTTTAACTTCCCTTACACTGTGAAGATTTGTAAGAATTTTAGTGTTAGAAGTTTAAATCCCAGAAAATTGCAAAACCATGATTTTCTATTTCATTACAAGAGGAGGAAGAAAGAAAGAGAAAGAAAATGAAAATTTATGAGACGAAGTGCTTGATAATAATGTGCAAAAGCCTCGCATTGCATCCAGTCTGTACTCCATGTTGTGTCTAAACATAACATTGGGTTGTATAGGGTGAGGCCCCGATTTGAAGGTCTCACCGGTTATGAGGGGCCCGACGAGGAGGGCGCCTCATAACCGGTCAGGCCCGAAAATCGGGGGCATCACCTGGTGTAACGCCCTTGCCCGTGAGCTGCCCTTACCCGTGAGCTGCCCAAGCCTGGTATTCTAAGGCATTGAAGTGGTATAAATTGTCTCTACACTTTACATGAGGAAACAAATTTTCCCTCTAGGAATTTAAAAAACAAGAATTGGTACCGATATCAACAACGAGGATCATGACACGCTTACCAGCTGAAAAAGCTCAGGACAAGCTCGAACATTCTCAAACATAGCACAAACCGTGATATAAAATGGTGATCAATAAAGACAAACCAGTGACAATGAAGATCTGAAAACACGAAGTAACTCAAGACATTGTTACCATAGGAAACTGAAAGGCACAAAATGTGGCATAAAACAACGGTGAGACCATCGTTCAAGGCATTGAAATGATTTCGAGGCGGTGAAGTGTGATTGTGCTTGTAAGCTACAATCATAGGCTCACCGCGCGCAACTTATGATGAATGAAAACTTGTGAAATATGCAAAAGAATGAAAACTTTTGAAATATGCAAAAGAATGTAAAACATGATAAAGATAACTCAGGATATGAATATATTCCAAAGGCAACCAACTCACGCTACAAAGCTCTTGAAATGCGAGCATTCTGCATGTTGCCAAATTCGATTATCCACGCACGTGCAACACTGCAATCTTTACATCGAGTTTCCTGGAATCTAAACAGAACATGGTTGTGTTAAGCACAAATCACAAACTGAATTACAAACTCACTTGTGGCTAAAAATAACCTCAATGTAGCTCTTGTAAGCCCTGTGAGATTCTCAAACGCTTTCAAAATGGGTTTGTTTGCAGAATCTCATCTTCAAGCCCACTACCGCCTCCAAGTGCAGCTAGATATAGCATGGCAATTTTTTCCGTCTCGGTCTTCCCAGGACCACTCTCTCCACTATATCAAACATCTGAATTATATATAATTCCAACCATTTGATTTCAATTACACAGTATTATATAATATGAACATGAGAAATCTACATACTAGGTTCAGAACATATTTCCATGATTTTCATTCCTCCTTTTAAGTCATGCACAAACGAATATACCAGTTTGCATGTCCTAAAACATCAACTAGTTGACGTACCTGATGATGACTGACTGATTAACTCCATCTGCACACGTTCCAAGGGAGAAATTCAGGAAGACATGAAAAAGCACAGGGTTCGAAGGTAACGCAAAATCAATTTGAGGTACCTTAGACCATGACCTTGAAGGCGTTGTCGGCTGTACACATGACGATGAGAGCTCTTGGGGGTTCATTTCTGATACGACAACGGCACAGACTTATAGAGAAAGCGCTGACAGCGAGAGAGCAAAAAAAAAGGTGCACCAGAGACCTAGCTGGAATTGAAGAGCGTTTATAAACAAAACCCTAACTCAACAAAAACCCTAGAATTTCAACCATCCAATCAAGGGCACCCGCTTTCAACCGTCCAATCAAGGGCTCCAAAGCTTCTAGAAGATGACATGTTCCAGAGGTCAGTGGTCATCTCCTAGAATGAAAAGGAGTCAAACATCATTCATTCTGATTTTTCAAGAACTTCGGACCATCCGATCTCGTGTGGTTTGTATGCAATCATGTGGACCGTTGATCTAAAAGGATCATCTTCTCCTATTCCATTTAGAGTTTGTTTTTCAGCTGTGTCGCTTTTTTACTCCTGCTTTCGCTCGTTTTTACTTGTTTCACTTGTTTTTTCTTGTGGATGGCGCTGGCGCGCAACATGCAATGTATGAAGCTCGCGGCCGGGGGATGGCGCGCAAGGTGCATTGCGTGAAGCTCGGGGATGGTGTACTTAAACCTCTCGCAAACAATATTTGGGTAAGTGTCATGGCCATAGTTTGAATTCCAATTTTGGAATCATCAATGTTCAGTCAATGTTCTTGTCAACGCAACGCAATTGAGCCAATAATTGCATATTGGTGGGATGGTTTGATGGCGCGAAGGCGCGATGGCTATGGCGGGGTGTCCCGATGGTGCGATGGCCATGGCTGAATGGCACGATGGCCATGGCTGGATGTTCTGATGGTGCGATGGCGATGTACCTATGACCGCACTTCTAGAATGTTTTGGAAATTATGTCATTTGTCTATATGATTGTTGTTGTTGTGTTTTGTTTTTCGTTGTTGCAGTGTCTTGTTTCTCTAATCGTTGTTGTAGTGTCTCTTATTGTACGTCGGAAGGTGCGTTGAGTAGGTGCCTTGGAGTGCTATTATCTTGGTTATGTCTGATTTTGTTCTAATTTCTTATGTTTGTCAATGGGGTGTGGAGAATGGAGGATAAGCGGAGGAAGTGTGACGGAAAATTCTTAATCTTGGAGGAATGTTTTCCTTCGCATTGTTTTTATCTCGGCATTAGCTGGAGCAGTCTTTCTGTAAAGACAGAGCTCAAAACAGGTATTTGTTTGATTTATTAATCTTGTGAATTAATGTTGTTTTTACTGATCCGTGTATATTTTTGAATTAGAACATCTTTTGAAGTATGTGCCCTATGGTGGAGCACCTTCATCATGCAAAGCGGATGATTTACAACATCAACTCGACCTTGAGGATTTGCGGCAAGGTACGGAGCAAGGAGAAGAGTTTCAAGTTGTTGCTGAATCTAATAACGACGATGTGGTTGTGGATGAGTGGTGCAATCTATCGTACGATGTATACCTCACGCAGTCGCAACAACGTAATTCAGGTAATTTCTTTGATTGTATGAGTTTGCTAGTTTAGATGTAGTCGGCCTTGGCCGGCTAGTCGCCGCGCCGTAGCGCCATTTCATGTCTTTTATCTAATTGTTTAGCCTTCGCAAATATTTCATGTCTAATTGTTTGTATTGCAGCTGTTGGTATTGGTACTGATGTTTTTGGCGTCGGTGTTGTACTTGCTGGAGATGTTGGTTTTAATCCTGAAGGTGTGTTTCTTTTCTGTTTAGGCTTTTTTGTTCCTTGTTTTTAGTGCCTGTTTGCTTTTGATGTTTTTAGTGTTGTTTCTAGGTTCATTTTGCTTGTGATGTTTTTGGTATTGTTTTAATAGTTTTTGGTCTTTGAATATCAAGTCATGTTGTTTGTTTGGTTTGTGCATGTTTTTGTAGTGACATTGTTTTTTTGCATGTGTATGTTATGTAGCGGAATCAACTTTGATTACCCAGGCTGATTATTGAGACAAGAAGATCAAGTTGTCAACTACAAAGAGTAATGTTCTTATTTTAATTTTGAAGAATGTGTTGGTTTTTAAGATATTTCATGTTTATTTCTAAGGTTTACATGTCCTTTATATATGGGTGAGGAAAATGACATAGAAAGCGATGAGGAGGGTCAACAAGAGGACGATCAAGTGCATGTGCCTTTGGACGTTAAGTTTTTGGACAATAAGGATGAGAATGACCCGGATATGGCGACACTTACGCCTAGTTTGGCAGATTTTCCGGATCAGAATGAGTTAGGTGCCACAAGTGGTGCCAATGATTCAAGAGGAAAACCGGTTTTAGATTATCAATAAAGCAAGCGGTTTCTTCAGCTCGACTTGAAGAAGGCCGAGGCGGTCGTTGCTGGAGGTTTGGGCAAACGTCTGCACGCCGAGACTTGGGCAGTGAATGCCTTCAACGAGTGGCGTTCTTGTTTCGGACATCCAGTAGACCTTAGTGTGGAGGACTTGTCTGAACATCGTGATGTCAGAGGTTTTGTGCAGATGCTTCACGATTTTGCACTTCAGGTCACCAAGAAGGATGGAAGCTTGTATCCTCCTGGCTCGTAAGTTGGATACCTTTTTCTTGGTAACGTGTCTTTGGTCTTTTACTTGTATTAATGTTTATTGTATTACTACAGGATTTAGAATGTGCTTTAGGCGGGTGATCAAGTGCAGGCAGGAGCAGAGGATTACTCGAACTTCAGTTCGTGAGATCCCTTTCGATATACTTCGAGACGTTCGATATCGAAAGGTAAAGCACGCTGGAGATCAAGCAGTAAATCGATCTTTTAAAGAGGGGTTGGGCACCCGACTTTCTACAAGTGATATACTGTCGTTGGAGGAGGAGATTCTTGTTCTTCAAAGTTACGGTGCGAGCTTGAGTCATCCTCACGGATGCAACGCAAGATTTGGTTGTTTTGCATGCCGCAACATGTTTATCCGTGGGAAGGATGAGCTTCGGGCAACCACTGTTCAGCAATTCGAATTGTTGGATCTCAATGGAAGGGAGCTCTTGCGGTGAGTTATTTCTTGTATTGTGTTGATGTAGTCAAATTTTTTTAGAATCGTATGGTTATGCTTTTTTTTCAAAAGCTATTAATTCCATGTGTGGATTGTTGCAGTTTCAAGCCAATTTTGTCAAAAAATTATAAATTTACTATGGACAAGTGCTCGAGCCATTCTCTTCGACTGCCTGTAGACATGGTTGATCCGGACATTGTCCTCAGGCTCAAGACGCTATTGGAGCATTGCCATCCTTTGCATGTAATAGATATGAAGTT
This sequence comes from Bryoerythrophyllum caledonicum, assembly GCA_963971425.1. NCBI lineage: Eukaryota > Viridiplantae > Streptophyta > Bryopsida > Pottiales > Pottiaceae > Bryoerythrophyllum > Bryoerythrophyllum caledonicum. The sequence goes on along the minus strand of OZ020517.1, from coordinate 24,963,858 downwards.
TAGTGGAGGTGCCCACCCCCTTTTTCTCATGCCCAAGGGAAAGTTGAAAATACTGAGGTCATATGGTTTCAGCCCCCGCCCCTTGATAAGAATCCTCTGTGCAATCTTGTGAAAAATCTGATTGAAAACACTCATTGGCTTAATATTGCTAGACGTACGTTTAGTAATAAGACTTCTAGGAGAATCGGAATAACAAGGATGGAGGAAGCAAACATTCCCACAGAGAAGGGGATGAGAATTACTGGTCACCATGATTCTAAATCATATCAGCAGTGTAATGTTGCCTCGAACATGATCAACTCAAATGTGTGTGAACCTATCATCAATGCTGAGCTAACCTCGGGTGTGGTTGGTAAGGTTGTTAAGTTCACTGACATTCTATTTCACAAAGAGTAGAAGCACAAACTGAAGAAGGTGCCCCCCCATCTCTAGATTTTTTGATTCTTTGATTTTTATTGCTGAATATTGCATTCTAATTCTGTGTTATTGTTTAGGAAGTGAGAGCTGTTGCTGCTTATAATTTGAAGGAGCGTACTTTGAACGCCGATATGGTAAATTCTACGTCACATGTTGGTTATGAATCTAATGAATTTCTAAACCTATTTTTATTAAGAATTCTGTTATTTTTCAGGTTATGGTCTCCAATGTCAAGCCTGATCCTGACGCATCAAGAATTGCACTCAAAAACGGGATAAGTTGTGAAGTTTTGATTTGTTGTCTTGTTCAAATTTTGTTTTGATTGCAGGAAGGAACGAGCAGCTTTGTTGTTGGGAGTGTTAGTGGCTGTAATTTTTTCAATTTCAGTGGTGTTGATTCGTTTGTTGTATCATCCTTGGTGGACCAGTTAGAGGTGATATTTTTCATATGTATGTTTGTTTGTTTTTAAGTTTTGACTCTGAATCTTTAACTATGTCTTGTAACTGAGTAGTGTGCAGCTGGGAAGCAGATTGTTGAAAGTGGAAGCGGTTGACATGAAATCCTACTAAAGGTAATCGTTGGTTTTAATCTGTGATTGTTTTTATGTTTTTAGTTTATGATTTTTTTAAGAACCATGTACGAGTGTGCAGGGTGGTTGTCGGTCATGATGCAAGCATCAGCTTGTATCATTGTGCAAAGATTGGTTGGAGAAGAGATACACCAAAATGATTTGAGCAAACTGCGCCACCAGCTCCGGATTGAGAAACCAGGGGTGTAGCACGAGTTGTAGGGATCGTCCAAAGCTTCTATTTCAAGATTACTGGCAATTGTGTGATCCGCAGTTGTATGCTTTTGTAGTTCATACTTTGTCTTGTTGTAGAGTTTAGATAAATGTCTACGTTTTGAATGTTGTAACAAATACTGTAGCCATGGAGTAAAAAGTTGACGTTGGCAACTCTTGTGTTTGTTTTTGTAGTATACATTGTAACATGTATTTTAAAATTGGCATGCTTGTTTTTGTCGCAATGTTTTCTTGTTTGCAAAATTGTCCTAAGTTCATTGAACTATTCCAATACAAATGAGGATGTTTTCTGAAGTATGGCATATCCAATCAATTGTGTGACATTATAAAATGGAAAAAGTAGTTAATATTTATAATATAATAGTGTAGTCTCGGTAGTGTAGAATAATTAAAAATGTAAATTTAATTATTCCACTCCCTGCCCGGTCTTTTGGCATGGGGGGATTTTTGCGTGGCGGGCTTTTCGTCGTGAGGAATTGGGAGGCCCGCTTGCAGGAAGGGTTCAGGTGGATAATCGGTCATCATTCTCAAAGACCACAAACGGGCCGGGCGTTACGTACCTTAGTTCTTGACATGCATGATCTAACTAAATACTTGGTAAACTGCAACAAAACAGACGCTATGGATTGAACTGCATTTGTGCGACAAGGTAATATAGTGGGTAGTCTGTAGAGCTTGTCTGAGTTTGCAGTGAACACTTGTTACAAGGGTTGAGGCACTAGATGCGTGGGGAGAAGAAGTCAAAACCCTCAACCCATTATAGTCAAACCTTGATAATACAATACCCTCTGTTTCACTGAAAAGTGTGACATAAACAAGGTGTGACATATTTGAGAATATCACATTTGACAAATTTATGCATAATGTGATATTATTAAAATAAAAAAATTAAAAGGCAGAAATTTCAAAAGAAATTAACAAAATAACAAACTAAATAAATAAATAAAACTAACAAACTCTCACAAAAATTGAAGGTAAATTTCACATGATATAAGTCACTACAAAACGTACTCACATTGGGCAATGAAAACATTAATCGATGGAGATGCATTGAATAGAATAGAAGGGCAACCATGGGAGATGGATATTGTGCCTAAATTGAGATCAAAGGCGTGCATTGCGAAGGCACCTCCGGATGCTCTTTGATGATACAATGATAGGATTTGACGGGACAGTGACCGAGGGACATTGGATTCAAACGAGGGCAAATTTGGCGATATATGGTTTTAGGACAAGGTTCAGCGATAGACATGGCAAGTGCGGCAGACGGATTTGGAAGAAGGGGCGAGGGCCAACTCATAGGCATGTGAGTTGTAAATAGGGTTTGACCTTAAAGTATCCTACGATAGGCCAGAAGGCGAGCCTAGTAGGAGAGCCTGGAGAGGCAAGGGCCTATCCGATTTTGAGCCACCAATTTTGTTGATTCTATACTGTTGATTTTGTTATGTGTATATTGTACCAAAGTTCTGATTCTATTATAGACCAAAGTCCAGGGTTGTCATAACGGACGGGTTGAGGTGATCGGACGGGCGGTCCTGACCGGACGGGTGGTTGGTTTGGACGGATTGCCTGAAGTGCACCCAATAATTTTTTGGAAGTACAATTTTTTTATTGTGATGGCCATGTTACATTCAGATGTGTCACGCCACCGTGGCACTAGGGCGGGGACGTCCCCATGAGGGGCGGGGACATCTCCGCTCCACATGTAGGCGTCCCCACCCCTGCATCATTGAGCGGGAAGACCTTAATGTCTGGAAGCAAAATATGTTTCTTACATTAAATCATTTCACGATATAACAACACTTCCCTGATTTCATACTTCCAAACCAAGTAATATCAACTCTAAGTTATCTAACAAACCCTTTTTGCTCCTAGCTTCTTCTATGAATTATCACAACTCTCTTGATTTCGCATACATATACGTAGTTACTTTTCTTGTCCCTTAATTAATCAAATGACCCGATCTGTGCACTCCTTCGATGGACGGGCCACCCATAACCGCATCTCGAAGGACGATATCATCATCATATGGTGCCTCATCGCAATCTGGTCGGTTGTCATCATCAGTTCCTTCATCGCTCTCATCTACGTATTCTCCATTGCTACCATTCGTAGTCCAGAAGCCCTCTATTTCAGAGTTGTCATTGCAAAGCTCTACGATTGTTTCACCATCGCAACGCGAGCGTCTGAATCTCTTTTGCTGATGTGCATGAGGATCATCGCCGTCGGAATTTATGGTTGGGCCGTTGGTAGGACGAACTGCTCGATTCGGAACAACAATCGCCGGAGTTGTTGAAGAGCGTCCTAGAACGTACGTGTCCAAAAACGGTTGTACAACTGCATTCGGATCTCGTGGCCCTATTCCAAGGAGGGGACGTCTACGAAGCCTTGAGGATGATGTTTCGCCATTGTTTCTTCCTCCACGGCCTCTAGCCGCTCCAAGGCTTCTAGACCCTCCACGAGCATTAGTCCTTCCACTAGGTTGTTGATACTGATCCATTGGATGAATTGGCCCCGCTCTAGCGGTCAAAGAGGGTCTGTTATTTCTGGCAGTAGTACCGGAAGTGTTTAGACTCGTCCCCTCAACGCCTACATGTGGGAGTCTAAAACTCCCACTTGGTCGCCCGTACCAAAAAAATTAGTTAAAATAGGATTTTTAGTATTAGTTAACTAGAAAAGTAGTTAGTAGTGTGTGAAATTAGATTAGATAGCGGATAGAGAAAATAGGAAAATGCTTAAGTAGTTAATAAGGTTTATAGTGGTGATAAAATCGGGTCTTAAAATCACTAATTTAAGTCCCAGGAAACAATTTCAAAAAACTCCGGGGAGAGATCCCAGGACGTAAGTCTAAAATCACCATTTAAATCTAAATTAACTAGTTAAGTTTAGGAGGTAGTTAGAAGTAGTTGAATTCTTGTAGATGCTAATTTTTGTTTGAATTAGTAGTAGTGGTAGAGAAAAGAAAAGAAAAGACAAAAAAGAAAAAAATAAAAGAAAAAATAAAGAAAAGAAAAAATTCTAAAAAATTAAAATTAAAAATTAAAAAAAAACATACCCGGGTATCAACCTGGGTATGAACTAGCCCGGGTACCAACCCGGGTATGGGCTGATACCCGGGTACCCAGGTATCACCCGGGCAGCAGCCCGGATAGCTCCAGTTGTCTTGGCCGACCCCCTCTCCCCGAAATTTGACTCTTCTTCTCCAGAACTTCTTCTCCAGAACTTCTTATCCCCCCTTCAGAACTCTTCTCTCTCCCCATCCTCTCTAAAAATCTCCCCCCCCTTCAAATTTTCTCCTCTATCTCCCTCTCTAGTTCTCTCTCTCTCATAGGTTCTCCCTCTCTCTCTATTTAGTCTTTGTTTGGAGTTGGAATTTGAAGAAGTAGTCAAAGAGGTGGTGCAACAAGGAGTTACAATTAGGGTTTCAAGAGGAGGTAGCACGAGCTAGATTTGAAGAGGAGGTAGCGCAAGCTAGGCTTTGAAGAGGAGGTGCGCGCGTTCTAGATTTGAAGAAGGTGGTGGAGAATTCTAGGGTTTTGGGGAAGAAGAGGAGATTAGAGGCCAAAGTGAGAAGATAAAAGAGACAAAGGAAGGAGGTTGCGGGTGCAACAACAAAGGTGGCTTTTGTCCATGTTGGGTTTCTTTTGTTTGTGCGAAATTCTTGTTTGTGAATCTTTTCCTCTCTTGTCTACCGGGGTGACTTCCCGGTAATGTCCTCTCCGGTCTAGAGAAAAAATCCCTCGGGGAACTCCATCTAGGCCTTATTGTGTTGTTTACATGTGTAGTTGTTGTCGATTGTCCTAGCCTTGTGGCAAGTTGTTATTTTGAGTTGTTTCCCTCCTCCTATCATTTTAGGTCTTGCCCATAATTCCTATATTTTTCCCGGTCTTCCCGGTCAACCGGGAAAAACTTCTTTCTAAGTCCTTGTCTCCAAAGTCCTCTCCTAGTTACGATTATATGTGCCCTTGTGTTGTTAGTATGTTGCTAGATGTGTGAGACACCTATATCCACATATTCTAGTAAAGTGTTCCGGAGTTGTTTATCGGTTGACCGGTAGACTGGTGTTTCTGGGCCGGACCGAAGTTTGTGACAAGTTAATAAAAAGATTGGTGGAAGTACAGGCATTTTGAGGATTTTGTCCGCTCGGGACAAAAAGGCTCTCCGGTGAGTTGGGTGGATTCCCCATCCTCTAAAGAGTGGGGCTTGAAGGTCTATGAGAGAAAAAGAAGCCTCATGGTAACTTCTACCGGGAAGAAACCGGTAGACCTCCCTTCCTCAAACCCGGAGTCCTTGGTGGAGTCCTCTGCGGCTATACTAATCGAGCTTAAAGAGACTCCGCATGTATCTATGGATACACCTAACCTTGCGGTGGATATCGCCACTCCAGCAGCAGACCTCCCGGTGGATGTTCCCAATCCCCTGGTAGACCTCCCGGTTGAGACATCCGACCTCCTGGGGGATTCTCTTGACCATGTGGATACTTCCAAACGTAGTGATAATCCCTATACGTCTCAATCGAAAGAGTCTTCCGGTTGAGTCTTCGTTATATATTATGTGTTGATTTACCTCACCGGTTGGTGAGATGTTGTTTTAAGTTGCTAGAATTACACACTAGGGTGAGAGTAGTGATGTCGATGGGGCCCCATTGTGCACCCGGTCACTACCATTTGAGTGGTTTCTCCGGCTACTTATTTTTGTTAGGGAAAGGTTCACCGGTCCCGGGACCGGGAGTCTTCCGGTCTACCGGTCTACCGGTCTACCGGTAATCCGCCGGTGAGTAGGCTACCTTTGATTTTAGGATCTAGATGCCGTTTTGTCCTGTAGTAGAGCTACATTTAGAGGGTAGCTATTGACTTTAGTGCACCTCCTAGATGCCGTTTTGTCCTTTTGCGGTCTAGTTTTGGAGCGTAGCTATTGACTTTAGTGTCCCCGTTGTTCATTAGTGGCAATATGGCGAGAAAGCAACGACCATCGATGGAATTTAGGCGATGTGAAATCACAAATTTCCCACTTATTTCGGGAATATTCTATTTTAAGATAAAAAATTCGCCATTTGGCTATTTTTTGCCTTAAAAAAAGACTGCTTAGGGGTTAAACAAACTAAAATTGTCCCGCATGCCTCTTCCATCTTCTGAACAGACTTTCCTGTGGCAGTTTTTTTATGTGGAAGCACCGCCACTGGTATGTTCAGTAGGTCTCCGTACATGCACTCAGATTGGAGAGATCAGGGACCGGACCCCTGTTTTGAGGAGCACTTTATTGAAATTCGTCCCTTGACATGTTGGCCATACCGTCGTGTATGTTTGGGACGTTTTTGGGTGCACTTGACAGTAAATCTTCACAAAAATTCCCCATAACCGGCCTTCGTTTTACCATCCGTCACGAAATTCACCCAAGTTCCCAACGACTTTTCATTACCTAGGTTTATGTGTTTTTCTTTCATGTGGAAAAGAGGGGCTTAGGGTACTTATCTTTCATGAGGCCAAGAAGGGTGACATTTTGAAGAACATGAACATGCTAATTAACCCCAAAAGATTCAAGTGAACTTACGGGGTCTTAAAATGTATACTTTGACCACAATTATCTTTCAGTCTATAAGGTCAAACTTCACAAAATTTTCACCACATCATTTCTTATAAGTTCAGAAGAAGATCCTATGGTTCCATTTTCAGTTAGTTCATCTTCTCAGTTTCTAATCAACCAAGTAGAGATTCCTCTAAAATGGCATGGACTTGTAGGGGTTAACTTGATGTTGCATATTAAAAGAAATGGATGGATAGACAATAACACATGTCCGGGGGGATTATTGATCCAAATGGAATACAAACATGTGATATGACTTGTGTCCTTGTCAAATTGACTACATCTGCAGAACGAATTTTTATGTCTGATGGATAGTGTAGAGTCAATCACATATTTATTTTTAAAAAACAAATTATGCCATAAATTGATAACACAAACGCTCATTGACGTTCAAAGATTAACATGAGTTTTTTTCATTTAACCCCTTTAACGTAGAGAATAAGTAGAAGTTAAACGTACAATTATACACCTTACAATAAATTTTTTACAATCCGCTCAATAAATGTATTACATTTCGTTATAAAAATTGTATTACAATCCGTTCAAAAAAAGTCTTACAGTCAGTTAAAAAATTGGGACTACCGAATGTATCTTGAAATGACTACTCAAGTTGAGGTGGGTGTGGCGGTGGGGGTGGGGGTGGGGGTGGGGGAGGGGTGGTCCTTGGGGAGGAGGGGGTCGATTAGCTATAGCCATCAAAGCATTTGCAAGCATGTTAGCAATTTGGAACTATTGCTGATGCACGTCCCTTTGAATTTCCCTTGCTAGTCGCAACTACTCTTGGTGCATATCTCTTTGTAGCTGCATATTTATGTCTCTTGTGGCCGCTTCATGTTGTCTCCTGTGCTCATCATTTTCCAAAGTGTTCCATTGAAGTTCCACTTGGTTCTTCGATACTTCTAAAGCATTTATTTGGTACTGTAACAAACCATCCGATAATTTGTCAAAGGCAGCCACAATGGATGGATTGGTGGTAGGCCCCCTCCTCCTTCGCTTCTCGCCGCTCCGATTCAGTTGTCCAAGAGCCTGTGGTTGTTTCTCTGCTCTTGTACGAGGAGAGACGGGCGCGGTGGACGGTCCAGCCCCAGGGGCTCCAATCGGTGAAGGTGGTTGCGTTGAACTCGGAGCCACCTCTTCATCGCTTAGGTTATGAACTTCCCTATTGATATTGCCTTGATCGCAAGCACCCGGTACGCCTATACAACATACAGAAGAATGGAGAACTTTGTTAAAAGTCAAAATTTAGTACAAATATAGTATCTCAAACGAGTGCTTAGTAAACCGTGAAAAGAATCAATTACCTTCCACATTTGTGATGCCCTTGAACATATCATCGAAGGAAGAATACCATGGCCACGTTGATGGGGCAGCTCCTGATTGTTCCGTGTCACGCTTCTTTTCCTTGAACTTCGTTTTCATAGCTTGGAACTTATCTCTGCAGTGCTTAAATGATCGTTCGGGCTCATTAGGAAATGATTCATTTAGTGTCTTGGCGAAACTAGTCCAATTATCCCGTGAGATCTTCTTATCGCCATTTTCTACAAACTTCTCTTTAACGAGAGCTAGAAGGAAGCCAAAAGTGTCGTCTGTCCAATCCCTTTTTTTCGGCTCTGTCTGTTCTTGGCGGACATTTGCAGGCTCACCTTCGTCCATGATGGACGTAGATTTGTAAAATTAACAACTCGCAATCCAAATGAGAGAAGACAGAAGGAAAATATATTTAGCAGTGACATATATCTCTTATTATAATAGAATACAAGATGAGAAATCCGTCAGATGAAAATGGTCCGTCAAGTAGATGAACGTGTCGATGAAAAACGCTTTTGGATGAAAAGCTAAAAGTTAGGGTTTTGGATGAAATGAAAAGCTAAAAGTTAGGATTTTGGATAAAATAAAAAGCTAAAAGTTAGGATTTTGGATAAAATGAAAAGCTAAAAGTTAGGGTTTTGGATGAAATGAAAAGCTAAAAGTTAGGATTTTGGATAAAATGAAAAGCTAAAAGTTTAGGATTTCGGATAAAAGAACGGGACGGGACGGCGATGAGGTCGGGGACGGGGATGGGGATGGGGACGGGGGACGGGGACGGGGACGGGGACGGGGACGGGGACGGGGACGGGGACGGGGACGGGGACGGGGACGGGGACGGGGACGGGGATGGGGACGGGGACGGGGACGGGGACGGGGACGGGGACGGGGACGGGGACGGGGACGGGGACGGGGACGGGGACGGGGACGGGGACGGGGACGAGGGATAGGGGACAAGGGGACAAGGACAAGGGGACAAGGGACGGGGGACGAGGGACGGGGACAAGGGGACAAGGATGGGGGGGACGATGGATTGGAGAGAAAGGGCTAGGAGATGGGGAAGGGGGACTCAACACAAAAAAATGTTGTGTTCGGAGGACACGGGTACCCCACTAGTATTCAATAGTATATTGTTAGAGAATGCAACAAATTATATAGTAATAATTTCTTTTACTTTACTACATATTTATCAAAGTAAAAGCACAAAAGTAAAGGTGCAAAGTAAAAGAAAACGATAAAAATAGATAGAGCCTAAAATTGAAGTGTCAAAGCAAAGATTTCAATCATTACTTTAACCATAGCATTTGAACTTTATTATAATGTATATTTCTGTAACAAAACAACATCAAAGTGAAGTTGCAAAGAAAAACAATAAGCAAACCTAGGTGACCTAGGTTACGGAAGTTCACGACTCTACTTTAAAAATATACCATTGCTTTAAATATTTAAAATTGCTTTAAAGAAATGCCATTGCTTTTAAGATATGCCATTGCTTTTAAAAAATCCATTGCTGTATTTGCTAATATTGATAATGGGTTAAAATATTTTAAAAACCGGAAGTTTGTCACTATGATGATATGGATTTCAAGGCCGCGGGTTTTGAAGAACCCACTGTTCAAACAACTTATCTCTCAAAGCTTCCCCATCTTCTTTTGCTCTCTCTACCTCACAAACAGTCGGTAGTCTAATATTGCCAAATCCACGTGCAGTATCTAGAATCCGTGTAGTATATCCTCCTGGTTTTGGTAAGTTTCGTTGCTCACAAAATTTATGCAACCAACAACAAGCTACAGTAATCCGAGCCGCTCTGTCAACTCTGGAGTTAAATTTCTTAAGAATACGCCATCTATTCTTGAGAGACCCAAATGCATTCTTTATAGCAACCCTACCAGAATTCATAGCACTATGAACCTCTTCTTCTCTTCATCTCATGTAGGCCTGTAGTTCTTTTGCAAATAAGTACGGATTGGATAGGCAGAATCACCTATCAAGTATGGAGTGCATAGCTTCCCTCTGACATCCACAACTGGCGCCTGCAAAATAGCGCAACTCTGAAGGCCACTATATAAGCTTGACACTTTGAATTGCCTCCCGTCGTGAACACCACCCGGTTGACCTGCACACACATTCCAAAAAATCTTCTGCGAGTCGCAAACAGCTTGTACAACAATAGAATGAAACTTCTTCCTGTTGAAGAAGTCACCTTCAGAAGGAGTGACACTTGTATCTGGTCGCGTAGAGAGAGGAATGTGTGTTCCATCGATAGCACCGCAAATGTTTGGCAAGCCTCTGAGGACCTCAAAGTCATCTATGATGCCTTGCAATCGTTCTCCTGAAGGTATGCTAATGCATGTACTGAACAACTTGTTTCTGTCACATAGGATGTCAGAGACTATGTGCACATACTTGCGAATGGTGGAACCTCCAACCTGAAAGCGATCGGCCATGATGTCTGGAGATATACCATGAGCAAGCCTATATACTACTACAGCAACAATCTTCATCATCTGCAATTGGGGCCTAACCGGGTTTATAATTTCTGATCGCACATAAGGTGTTAGAAGGGCAACCAATTCATCAAACGCTTGAGGGCTCATTCTATAGTTTTCCATGTGTCTCCAATAAAAGACTCCTCAGTTGTTGCCCAAACTAGTGGCTCAACGTACCTCCAATGAGTTTCTTGCCTGGGCACCACCCACCACAGCCGTGGGGAATAAACATTCTCTCTGGCTATAAAGCATAAAAAGTGAAGAAAATGTACGAAACGTGTAGTGTCCATGGACAATGAGGTCGTTGACCTTGGGGTGCTCAACACAGGAAATGGTACTACGGAACTAGTTAATGGCATCGTGGAATTACCTCCTAACATGGACAAGACCATCCACATAATTGGAACTGCACCAACGAGAATAGGGTCCATTGTAGCGTAGAAGCACCTATGGCACATAAGACAAGAAAAAGCACCATGTAAATGCACGGGAACATTGTAATACTCAAGCTAAATTGTAAACTAGTGATTGCATGATCGAAACTACGGCACGAAATTCCACTTGTGAAAATTGCACACTCCCCACTCAGTATTAGTATAAAGATGGAGCTATATACCGTAAGGAAATAGAGTTACAGACTCTAGGGAAACCAAAATATAAGAGAGAGAGCAAATACCACAAATATATTTGAAATATATTAGCTATGGAGAAGTGTCTTCAACTCTGTGGGAGAGTTGCCTTGTATACTTTCCTCCCACCATAGAAGGTATTGTAAACTATAAGCTCACTTTACTATGAGCGGATATAGAAACATAAGTTCCTTTTACCTTATGCGGATATAGAAACTACTGATCGTTTCTAAGTTGACTTTTACTTTAATAGTTAGTATGCTTACAAGGACAAAACCTTTTTAAAAAAAGTTCAAAATGGGAGAAAGAAGCAATGAACAAAGCTTAAACATAAACACGAAAATCAGTTAGAATAAAAATGGAATAAACTGCATATGAAGCTCCAAATTCAAACTTGAAAACCCAAAAAGTTTAATCAGCTGCAAGAGAAACCCTGCAAGAGAAACATAGAAGAGAAACAAAGAAGAGAAACAAAAGAGTTATCCGCAAAGTACCCCAAATCCTCAGTTTCTTACCTGTAAAATGGAAAAGCCAGGGTCGCCGAGTCCACTGGCAGGGTTTCACTATAGACCTTGAATAGAACACTGGATAGACTAGTTTTTGAGCCCTAGAATTCCCAAACTCGAGTTTGTGCCTGGCTTTTATTTTAACCCCAAAGTTCCAGACAATTTCTGTCCAAAACTAGTCCAAAACTGCCATAGTCAAACTACCCGCAATAATCACATTTTTTAGAAGAATTCTCAACTTTTAACCGTAAGATCTAAAACTAGACTCATGTATAATAATCCTGTAAAATTTTAGTTGCAATCCACCGCACGGATGTGAAGATTATAGTGTTTGAAGTGCAAGAAGTAGTTTTTTTCCCCTCTTGCCCGACAAAGTCAGCTCACTTTGACTAAGCATATCTTCTAGTTTTTATAATACATTGTGTTGGAAACCATTACCAATGTAAAGAATATGATGTTAGGTAAGTGTGTGCAAAATTTGAGGTCATTTCAAGGGGTACATCATGCTCAAATAAATACTTTAGTGAAAGGGGGTATAAAACAATGCAAATGACTACAAATGAAGTGAGAAATTATTTGCTAAATATGAATTTACAAATTTAGAAATCCGTACGGTTGAAATGTGGAATTTAATTTTTTACTTATTTTAGAGATTTTTTTCTTCTAAAACGGGTAAAATCTCTAATTTTAATGAATTTATTGAATTATTCAAATATTATAGGTGAGGGCAGGGCTTCAAAATGGGGACCCTTCAAGAAATGAAGGGCCACGTCATTCACCCACTCCCTTGTGCGGGACCCCCGTAGCTCCTCGAGGGTGGCCAGCCACTACAAGGCGGCGTTTTTTTTTTTTTTTTTTTTTCCTTCACACGCGCCATCTCTTTCAGTACCCGGGCCCGCCACAGCCCCTGCCATGCACGACTTTATGCTATTTATAAAAAAAATCTATTTATCCATTTTCTTGGAATTTGCGGGGTCTTCCCTTCCACTATTCTTCCCCTTGATTTGGGCTGCCCCACCCTCCCTCCACCATTTGTGCCCCTACTTACTGCCCCTCTTTCACACTTGATTTTTATTGGTTCCCAGGGGTGCCCATGCTGCCCATCCTCCCCATTTTTGACAATAGGTGGTACTAACTTTCAAACTGTAAATCGAAAAAAAATTTAAAAATACCTCCACGAAGCTCTTATCAGGGCCGATCTATAATAAAAGTTTAAAAAAAAAAGGATTTTTTTTCGAATTTTAGGAACCTGCCCAAAATGTGAAATCTCTCCAAAGGAGACTCTGGTCCTTTAGGGGTTAAGCAAACTCTCACCCTTCACATCATGCACAACTCTAGGATTGTAGGATACATGCCAGAGTGTCATGACGTTCATGATTGTTCTTGTTTGTTTTTGGGAGATTTGTGCCACTTGTGTCATAAATAACACCTCCTCAAAACCCTCAAACCCTGAATTTTTTTCACATGATTACTTTGCGGCTACACTCAAATACAGGTTAGATTCTCTTTTGCATGAAAAAAGGAGGACAAAAGACCGGTTCCCTTTACGAATAACTCAAAAGAAGAGAAATATAGCTCTGAAATCAAGATAAATAGAGAAGAGAAATATTTTTGTAGGGTTAAAACCAACGCAGGGGTGGGGTAAACGAGGCAAGGGCTGTGGGGAAATTCTGAACCATGTGCGGGTTCGCCCAATTCTGGGGCATATTCTTAACCATATTCTTAACCAAATTCTGCACCAAATCTCAATCATGTGCGTGGGCCTAGTGGCAGAGACAGTCAGGGTTGGATTTTCTGACTTTCGTGGTCAAAGTTCGAACATGGGATGTATCATGGTAGCCAAATACAGACAGAGAATGGAAGCAAATAGTCAAGAGGATTTAGAAGGAGGTATGGAAATGCTTGCAGAGACCATGCGTGCTATGTGAAAATACCACCACCGTAGAAAAGTAGCTTGGAAGTACATGTGTAACTTTATTTTTTTTATTTTTTTGAAACAAAACAAACCAGGTTTGATTGCATTGCAGAAAAGTCACAAGTACAGACCGGAGTTCCGGCGACACCAAAAAGATTCAGGGCTCCGAACTAACATGAAACTCTTTGACCCAGACAATGTGATCGCCTTGAACGCTACATAGCAACTCATGACAGCCCCAAGTGGAGTTGAAAAGGTTGGCATGTGTAACTTAACCCCTAAAGGACCAAACGTCCCCCCGGGGTCATTTTGGATTTTGGGCATGTACCTACAATTCAAAAAAAAATCCTTTTTAATTGAATTTTTTTTTCAAGATAGGATCTGATAAGAGCTTCGTGGAGATATTTTTTGTTTTTTTTTGGATTTGTGGTTTGAAAGTTAGTACCACTTAAAGCCAAAAGTGGGACTTCGGGCACCTCCAAAATTTTTGACAAAAGTTTCTACTGACATTGAGATTTTTCACACATGTAAAGAATATTTCCTTCTTCCTAAATTTTCAAAAAAAATTCTTGTCTTTAGTGTAAAAAGGCATTTTATTCCAAGTCAAACATTTTCACACATTGTTGGGCAACGTGGGAAAAAAACTTCATCTTTTCTACATATAACCTAGAGATCTTCATATTTTTCACTTTTTATTTTTTCAACAACAATATATGGTGAAAACCTTCTTATTGACTGTTTGGATTATCATTTGAATACATATGTAGTTCAGAAAAAAATAAAACGTGAAATGGCAATTTTTGAACCTCCACTCCTTGCACACTTGTTTTGAATATGCTACACCCCTTTTTTACCTCTAAAAATTGGTGTGTTGGGAAATAACACCATGCTTAAGACAATGGTAAAAGATTTAGACCTTGTACAATACAGTGCAAAAATTTGATACAAAATGAAGTCAAAGTCAGCTGATCTACTCAATGCAGGGATGAAAATGAACCATTGTTTTGACTTTAAACACTAAAATCTATCAATCCGTGCGGTGGATTGCAACCAAAATTTGATGGCATGTTTATATGGAAGTCTTTTTTAAGATCTTACGGTTGAAAATCCAAAATTCACTTTAAAATGTGATTTTCATGTCTCTTTTTGACAGTGGCAATTTTGGACTGGTTTTAGAGCAAATTAGGTCGTGGTCCTTTAGAGGTTAAAGCCATGTAGTACCTCCACCGCTTTAGGTTATGTAGACTACATTTCTCCTATTATATATGTCACGCTGTAGTTTCTCAACAAACAACCATGTATGTGCGCCGAAGATGGTTGTGGAAGTGGTGAAGCTCACACAAGAGGATATGATGTGTCATCTTAGGGGCGGTTTACACTACAGACCAAGAACTCGTCCCATGACCCTCTTAAATCTATGATTGGCTCCATCAACTCATCACGGGATGACTTGGGTTTACATTAGGAGGAAAAAAGAAAAGTGACCAAAGGAGTTGAGGTCCTCAAAAGGCCTAGAAATAGGCCTAATGGATAATGTTGGAGGGTCCCCCGGATTTTGCGGTGAGAGAGGCTAAATGGGTTCTCTCGTTGCTGAAACGAGGGGAGCATGGGCTTGAAATGCAATTTTTATTTTATTTTTATTTATTTATTTATTTATTTAATTTTTTTGGGAAGGGGGCCCAACGTTACTGTAGATACAATGGCGGCCACCCTTTTTGTCTTTTTGGCTTGTTTTATTTTCTTTGTTATTTTAGGAAATACTGCCCTTTTTAGGCATTCATTAAAAAAATCAGCATGCCCACTTTTTAGTACATGGTCATTCCTCCTGGTCCAAGTTCGGTTTACACTTAGTGAGAGGCCCAAGGGCTTTAAAAATGACATTTTTATGAAGTGTGACCATGGAAGTGTGACCATGAAGTGTGACCATGGAATTAATCCATTTTCCTTGGTCACGGCTCTTGGTCTATAGTGTAAACCGCCCCTTACTGTAGGTATTTTGGTTGATGATTTCAGATCTTTGGTTGAACAACCTTTGCTCTTTTTTGGCATGAAAGGAATAAACGTACACTAATAATGATATTTTGTGTTTGAAACATTGATTATGAACTCAAACACTACATGTTAATTACCCTCCTAATGCAATAACATTAAATGTCAATTCCAACATTAATTGTCAATAATTGTAGTTTCTGGCCGTTGTTAAATTTTTAACGTGTTCATATTTAGTGTTGGTTGAGTAACAATTGATTGCAAGCCAACTAGGCCTTGTCTTTTGGTTTCAGAGTTTTAGCTAGATTTGGTCAGAGTGGCGACACAAACTTTTTGACGACCGCAAGTTTGGCTACACAAAATTTCTCTTGAAACCATACAAAACCAAATTTTCTCCGTAAATATCCATTTTTGGAGAATTCATCTCTATAAACATAGATGTGTACATCCTTTTTGGCGACAAGTTGGAGTCCCCATTGTTCATTAGTAGCAATATGGCGATATGCCAACGGCCATCAATGAAGTTTTGGCAATATAAAATCTTTAAATTTCCCAATTTTTCGGAAATATTCTATTTTTTGGAAATAAAATTTCGCATCTTGGCCTTAGATCGCCAAAAACAAAAGGCCTGGACGTGAGTCACGGTGCACGGTGCAGTTCTCTAGGACGGAAAGTTTATAGCTGTCCGTATCATAACATTCCTAGCCAACGTGATCTTAACCCCTAAAGGACCAAGTGTCCAAAAAGGGCTTTTTGAAAAATCGGTCAGGTTCCTATGGTGTCAATTTCCAACATTCCACTTTGAAATTTTTACTATAGAAAGACATTACCAATAGCTCATTGGGAAAACAATTTTTTCCTAAATTGGACATTTGATGAAAAAGTTATAGGGTTTTTAATTTTAAATGGGGACGGCGGGCACCTCGGGCACCTCCAAAATTTTTTGATAGGACACTCTAATGAAAGTGAGATTTTCAGTTCTAGCAAGTAATATTATTTCCCTTCATGTTGTCGAAAAAAGTTCTTGTCTTTAGTGAAAAATAGCATACCAACCCAAGTCAAACATTTTCACACATTGTCACTCATTGTCGGGCAAGGTACCAAAAACACTTCTTCTTTTCCACATAAAACCTAGAGATCTTCATATTTTTCACTTTTTATTTTTTCCACAACAATATGTAATGTAAACCTTCTTATTAACCATTCGGATTATCAATCAAAAACATATTAAGTTTAAAAAAAATTTAAGTGTGAATTAACAAATTTCGAGCCTCTACTCCTTGCACAGTTGTTTTGAATATGCTACACCCCGTCTCTACCTCTAAAAATTGGTGTGGAAGGAGCTAACATCATGCTTAACAAGATGGTAATAGATTTAGACCTTGTGTAGTGAACATTTTGGACACCAAGTGAAGTCAAAGTCTGCTGATCCACTAAACGCAGGGAAGAAAATGAACCATTTGCTTGACTTCAAACACTATAATCTTTCAATCTGTGCGGTCAAAGTTTATGAAATTTTGAACATGTATTACTTAATAAGCCTTTAGAGATCCTACGGTCAGAACTAAAAATCACAGTTTTTGTTACCTTCTTTATTCATTGCACTAGAATCCATTAATTTTGAAGTGTTTATGGTGTAAAACTGTCTTGGTACCTTAGGGGTTAACCAAGCAGATTGAATTCCAACTCGCCCTATATCAACTGAGACTACTGATCATATGTCCAGACAGGAGCTCCATTCTAGTAAACTCCGTAGTGTGCCCGCCTCATGGTTTGTGTTCGGTGGCCAGCAGCAGCTATGGGGAGCTCCGGAGTTGGAATGGTGGTGGGACTTTGTCTGCTGGCAGTGGTACTTTTGAGTGGCTCAGTTCATGCCACTCTCACCCCCAACTTCTACGACAAGTCGTGCCCCAATATCTATTCCATTGTGAAGGCGGAGATCAAGAAGGCTGTGAAGGCCGAGAAGCGCATGGCCGCCTCGTTGGTTCGCCTCCATTTCCACGATTGCTTCGTGCAAGTAAGTCAGGCCATCTGCAGTTCAGCTGATTGAGTTGTAGTTTTAGCAGATGATCACGCGCTGAATCTCCGTTTCACAGTATTTTATGATCTAGTACAATCTGAGTATGTTGCATATATGCATGTAATCTGAACAGCCAATGGATGCACATTAACTAGTAGATGTGCTTTTCAGTTTGGACCCCTATCGACTATACATGTTGAACATTTAGTTCATGTTATTGATTGCATGTTTCACTTTGGAAATGACGATAGCTTAATTTACAGCGATTACACACCCAAGAACACTCCCAGCCTGGCTATGGTAAGTTAAACAGTTCAGATGTCGGCTTTGACAGGGTTGCGACGCATCAATCCTGCTGGACAACGCACCCGGCATCATCTCCGAGAAGTTCTCCATATCGAACAACAACTCGCTGCGAGGATACGAGGTGATCGACACCATCAAAGCGGCTCTCGAGAAAGCCTGCCCGCGAACAGTCTCGTGCGCAGACATTCTCGCCATCGCATCCCGCGACTCCGCTGTCGAGGTAAACATTTCGGATCGTCTCATCAACTTGTGACTGTTTCCAGATAGATCACGGACAGTTCTTGCTCTTTCTCGATAGCAGTCTCTGATTAGAGAACTTCAGGTTGGGTTAACGCCGGAGTACCAAGTGCTGTTCGGTCGCCGCGACGGCACGAACGCGAGCCGCGAGCTGGCGGACAAGTTCCTACCCGGACCGAACTTCACGTACGTGCAGCTGAAGCAGAACTTCGCCGCCGTCGGCCTTGACGAGACGGACCTGGTCGCACTCTCGGGCGCGCACACCATCGGACGCGTGCGGTGCCAGCTGGTGCGCCTGTTCGGCGTGAACATCCCCGACACGAACGCGGAGTTCCGGGCCAACCTGTCGAGAGCCTGCCCGGACGCGTCGGTCGACTTCACCAAACTTCTGAACTTGGACTTCAAGACGCCCGACAAGTTCGACAACAACTACTACAAGAACCTCCGCTGCGGCGAGGGCATCCTCCCCAGCGACCAGACCCTGCAGAACACGCCGGGGAACAACCAGGTGCTGGTCAAGGACTTCGCTCAGAACCAGGAGAGCTTCTTCCGCCAGTTCCCGATCAGCACCATCAAGATGGGCAACATCGGCGTCGTCACCGATCGCACGAAGGGCCAGATCCGTGTCAACTGCCGCGTCGTCAACCCGCCTTCACTCATCGAGCAAGTCCTCATCGCTTCCGAGTGATCAACTACTGAATGATACAAGTATGGTGCAGGACGAATCCACAGTGGTTTCCAATGTGCACTTCTCGGCTGATATCTGTGTGATACTAGACTGATACTGTTCAGTTCAGGGACCGTTCATCAGTTTCATCCTAAGAACGAAAGTCTCTGGATGTTTTCGTTTTGGCTTTTACTTTGGGTTTTCGTTTTCTTATTCTCGCAGTTGTCTGTCTTTCTTGTTGTAAGCACATTTTCGTCGCTCTTGAGAGCTTAATAGAAGAAGAAGAAGAACTCCGGTCTCTGGAAGGAGGCTGGCGTGAATAAAGTATCTCTTCTTACCACCACCAAGTCCATGCCCACCGGACATGGGTTAGCAATATGGAATTACTTCTCCCTTTCGAGGGGAGAGTGAGAGCTTAGTACATACATCGTAACATGCGTGCTTAGTTGTTTAGCTTATAAGACCTTGGTGTAAAGCAATTCTTGTTAATTAATCCTTAATCCTATAAAAACGACGCCTATGACCAGGCCTTGGGAGATGACACAAGTAGGTACATTTCATCGCAACTAATTGCTTCATCATCTACATAGTGGGCACATCTCATTGCGGCTGGTCCAAACATCACAATAGTGCACTTGTTAGGCTTTGGTCATGCACATCCTCGTTGCCGATTGTTTGGAAGCACAAGGTTCCAAGGAGCTTAAATTAGCTTGCGAACAAACAAAGATGAAGTATTGGTCCACTAATATGCAAATAACTCCAAAAGTGACCATATCTTTGGATTGAAGATTCTTCTACTATAATCTTTCATTTGGAGGTCATTTCAATATTTGAACTTTATCAGGTTCAAATATGACACCATGCATGTAGAAGACATCACCATTTTGCAATTTCTCAAACATGTAGTAGGTGCAATAAGCCAAGAACAATATGAATTTGAAATGCCATGTATCATTGGATTGGGCTCAAGACAAATACAAACTTTTGTGACTATTGAATACATCAACACTTACGCCTTGTATATCAAATACACAAAAAACATCATATTGTAGCATGGTGGGCCCACAACCTATGAAGTTCTTCTATTGCATAAATAACACATGCTTAGGGGCGGTTTACACTACGGACCAAGAACTCGTCCCATGCACCTCTAAAATATGTGATTGGCTCCATCAACTTGTCCCGGGATGACTTGGGTTTATAGTACAAGAAAAAAAAATGACCCAAGGATTTGAGGTCCTCAAAAGGCCTAGAAATAGGCCTAGTGGAAATGTTGAAGGGTCCCCTGGATTTTGCGGTGAGAGAGGCAAAAAGGGTTCTTTCATTGCTGATTGAGGAGACCATGGGCCTGAAATGCCGTTTTATTATTTTTAAATTGTTTTTTTTTTTTTTGTTGGTTGGTTGGTTTTTTGAAGGGGGCCCAACGTTACTATAGATACAATTGAGGCCACCCTTTTTGTCTTTTTGGCTTGTTTTATTTACTTTGTTATTTTAGGCAATATTGCCCTTTTTAGGCATTCATTAGAAAAATCAACATGCCCACTTTTTAGTACATGGTCATTCCTCCCGGTCCAAGTTCGGTTTACACTTAGTGAGAGGCCCAAGGGCTTTAAAAATTACATTTTTCTGAAGTGTGACCATGGAAGTGTGACCATGAAGTGTGACCATGAAGTGTGACCATGGAATTAATCCATTTTTCTTCATCACGGCTCTTGGTCTGTAGTGTAAACCGCCCCTTATATGCACTTGGAGATAGAAGAAGACACACTCAATTCTTACTGTCCTCTAGAATGAATTCTCTAATAGGACTCTCTTTATTAACCCTTAAAGGTATGAGAAGCCATATTCTAACAACGTTGTAAACATGTGAAGGTTGCCTGTGATGAAGAGTTTTTATTCTCTTCAAGCTCTTATTGCAAGTAAATACGGTACTCGGCACTAAACTTGGTATTATTGAATTATGTACTTTGGATTTAATTCACACGCACTAGGAATGAGACAGTGTTCTTTTTGTTAGGAGAGGACAATATACAACACCACCATGTCCACATGAAAGAGAGCTCTGACCGGGTGAGGTCAGCTCTTATATACTTAAGAGGTGGTTAGGTGGCATTAATAGCCAATCAGCCACCTAATTCGGTAGTGGGCGATGTAATCAAGACTGCCCTAATTAGGTAGGTAAGTCTACTTACCTACCCTAATTAGGTAGGTAAGTCTCATAAATACCGCCTAACTACAGTGGACCCGGGAGTTTAAGTAAGAGTAGCTAGGCTATTTTAGGCTATCTCAACACTCCTCCTCGAATAAATGATTTTCTCGTTAAAAAACTGCGGTAAAAATGCAGAAAAAGAGTAAAATCTTTATTCGCTTGCTAACTCCGTGAGGGTCCGCATGCCAGCTGCTTTGATCAGCTTGCGGTGTTGATGTGCGGGTAGAGCCTTCGTAAGTACGTCCGCAATATTTTCTGCTGAAGCAATCTTCTTTGCTTGAATTTGCCGTGTTTCGATTAGATCTTGTGTGTAACTGAATAGATGAGGGCTGATATGCTTGACACGGTCGGCCTTAATAAATCCAGAAGAAACCTGTTCAATACAAGTTGCATTGTCTTCAAATAAAGTGATCGGCTCCTCCTGGTGTGAAATACCGCTCATCTTGAAGATGGTGTAGTGCATTGTGCGGATCCAAACCGCTTCGCGGGATGCTTCGTGAAATGCGACTAACTCCGCGTGGTTGGTTGATGTGGCCGTGATCGTCTGTTTGGTTGATCGCCAGGATATCGGCGCTCCGTTCTTGATGAATATGTAGCCTGTCTGAGATTTGCCCGTGGCTGGATCCGTTTTGAATCCGGCGTCGGCATAGCCGGTGATGGCGCTGGACTTGGTTTTGTGGAAGTGGAGGCCGAGGTCTGTCGTCCCTCGCAGATACCGTAGGAGATGCTTAACTCCTCGCCAGTGTCTATCGGTTGGCTTTTGATTGTGGCGAGCAAGCACGCTGACGGCGAAGGAGATATCGGGTCTGGTGTTGGTCGCCAAATAGAGTAGCGCTCCAACAACTGCTAAATACTTGGGCCGATCCTCTTCCTCTTCCTCCTCTTCTGCTGGCCGATAAGGGTCCTCGTCGGTGCGACTCTTCCCGATCATGGGGGCGGACAGCGCGTTGGCGTCGGCCATGTTGAAGAGCAGCAAAAGCTTCTTCACGTAGGTCTGCTGATGTAGAAGGATGCTTCCATCTGGATAGTGTTGAATTTGCAGGCCAAGACAAAATGAAGTACGGCCTAGCACTTTCATCTCAAATTTGTCTGTGAGTAACTTTTCAACTCGTGCGCTAAGCGCTACGGTGCCTATTGAATTTAAATCATCCACATAAATTGCAAGAATTACAAAACCCGTCGTGTCTCTGAGGACAAATATGCACGGAAGTGCGGGGTCATTTGTAAATCCCTGCGACAGTAGGTAGGTTTTGAGATGGTGGTACCAAGCTCGGCCGGCTTGTTTCAAGCCATAAAGTGCCTTTCTGATCTTGAGACCAGAATATTTTCCAGGGATAGGCTTGGTCTGATCGGGGAGAAATCCGGGAGGGGGCTGGATATGGATTTCGGCGTCTAGGTCGCCGTATAAGTATGCTGTCACCACGTCGAGCAAGCGGGTTTCTAAGGAAAGCTGGACGGCTAAGCTTAGAAGGTAGCGGAAGGATGTACTATCCATAACGGGGGAGTAAGTTTGTTCGAAGTCTATGCCGGGTTTTTGGGTGAAACCCTGGGCGACTAATCTTACTTTAAATCTGATGACTTCCCCTAGGTCGTTTCGTTTGCGTGTAAATATTAGCTTGTGTCCAATTGGTTTATCTAGCAGATTGGTCACTAGTGGTCCGAAAACTCCTCGTTTTCTAAGGGAACTATATTCTGCTTCTATGGCTTTTTCCCACTGGGGCCATTCGTCACTCTTTTGGGCCTGTTTTAATGTAAGGGGATCTGAGTCTAGGGTCGCGAGACTTGACAAAAACATTTCTACGTCGTCCCAGGGCTGTTCTAGTTCGGTGTTTAATATTGTGGGTGCCCGGGAACGGGGTGTATGGTTTAGTTTCCGTTTCTTGACGGGTTCTGATGCGGGATTTCCTGATCCGGGGACCGGGCTACGAACTATCCGGGGACCGGAGTAGAAGCCATCTGGGATCTTTTTGGCGAGGTTCTGGAGATTTAAAATCTTTCTAACTTCTGAGTCGGTTAACGCCGTACGAGGATCTGGATTCAGGGTCAAGGTTTCTGGTGATCTAAAGTTTAGATTGCTATGTTTGGTTTTGGTTTGGGCACTCGGGAATCTAGTTTCTATGAACTTACAATTCTGGAACCGAGCTTTGTGAATATCATCTCTATTGATCAGTTTATATCTAATAACACTGGGGGAATCATAACCAAGGTAAATCCCTCGATTTCTATGAGGGGTGATGGTTTTCTGTTGGGGTTCGGGGGCTGGGATCCACACTTCGCAGCCAAAGGTGCGGAGGTGGGCTACGTTCGGTGTCCGACCGGACGCCATCTCGAGGGGTGACTGTGTGAGTAATAGTGTGGGTCTTAGGCGCAGCAGGACGGCTGCGTGTAAGACGGCGTGACCCCAGAACTCGGGTGCTAAGCTGGCGTGTATTAGGAGGGGCCTAACTATCAGTTGGATCTTTTTGATATAGGCTTCTGCTAGTCCGTTTTGTGAGTGCTCGTAAGGGACTGAATATGTGAGTGATATACCAGTTGCGGTGCAAAAATCCTCAAAAGCTTGTGATTTGAACTCTAAGGCGTTGTCCATCCTAAGAAAACAAATCTGATTATCGGGAAAATGGGTCCTAAACCGGATAATCATAGCTAGGGTTTTAGGAAAAACCATGTTACGGGTTGTGAGCAGGGAAACCTCAGCATGTCTACCCGATGCGTCG
This sequence comes from Bryoerythrophyllum caledonicum, assembly GCA_963971425.1. Lineage (NCBI taxonomy): Eukaryota > Viridiplantae > Streptophyta > Bryopsida > Pottiales > Pottiaceae > Bryoerythrophyllum > Bryoerythrophyllum caledonicum. The sequence continues at coordinate 24,940,070 of OZ020517.1, read as the reverse complement.
ACCAAGACAAAAAAATACTGGAACTGACCTGATTTTGGGTTGATCGGCCCACATATGTCACCGTGGAGCCGATGCAGCGGGGCGGGCATTTCTGTCGGGAGCGTCCATCGCGACGGCTGGCGGATGAGCTTGCCTTGTATACACGCCGCGCACTCCTCTACGCGCTCCGCGTCCCGTGTGCAGAGGTCGTGACCGACTAAGGTCGGGACCATTTTTCTCATCATGGTCGTCCCAGGGTGCCCCAGCCGGCGATGCCAAACATCAGCCTTCGTGCTGGTTGTCAAAAAGGACATCGGCACCCCTTTCAGGGGTAGGCATGGGGATCTACGTCCGCCATCCTCTTCCTCACTCTTACGAGCGGGGCTAGGTACAGCGCCAACAAGGGGCAGCTCGTACAGGCCGGTGGCTCCCGCGTGTGCGGTGGCAAGGAGTCTCTCGCCTTGCCGTAGCTCGAGGACCTCATCATCAATTCCTACCGCGGTAGAAACGTGGATTTGATTGGCCCGTAAATCCCGGTAGCTGATCAGACTCCGGGGGGCATCCGGGACATACATTGCCCTCTTGCAGGTGAGGGGGGCTCCCCCGGGCAAGACTATGTTTGCCCGGCCCTCGCGGAATTTAAAGGTCCGCTTGCCTGCGATGGTGATTATATCACAGGTTTGCCACGGCTCGTTCCTAGTTTTGAACTCAAAGAACGCCGGGTCTTGGAGAATGGTGTGAGTGGACGCACTGTCTAACAAAGCAACTCTCGCTTTGCTAGGTTGTGACCCAAACTTTACCATATAGTTTTCTGGGTCGACATCGTTTAGCGTAAGGGAGGGGGCATCGAGAGTATGGGTTTCTCTCTTTCCTTCCCTTAAGGACTTTAACTCTCTATACATGTCGACGATATATTGTGACGCTCGACAATCCTTAAGAAAGTGCCATGGACGACCACACTTGTGACATGACCCTCGCGATCCACTCCCTGATGTACTTGTCGACTTATCGGGTCGATGTGTGTACCTCGGGTTCTTGTCTGATTGCTGTTGATCACGACGTGGGGGGCGCCAATCGCCTCGGGATCGTCGCCTGGGAGCCTCCGCGCTGTGGGTTTCTCGCCTGGGGTTTGTCGACTTCGACGGCGTCGTCGAGTTGGGCTGCTTGCAGTTCTCCTTCACTTCGCTTGTGTGAACCTCCTTCGCAGGTCGCGCCTCGGCATTTTTAAGGAGCATCTGCTGCTGCTTTTCAGCTAAAAGCAAATATGACATAAGCTCCGAATGTTGTGTAAATCGCATGTTACGGTACTGCTGAGCTAGAATAGCACATGCGGGGGGAAAAGTTGAGAGGGTCTTATCGATTAAGTCGACGTCGGTAACCGTGTCGCCGCAGAGGCGAAGCTGCGCGACGATGCGGTGTAGTTCGGAGTTGAACGCGATGAAATTCGGAAAATCCAGTACGCGCAGACTGAGCCAGTCGCTGCGGGCTTGGGGGAGGAAAATCGTTTCCTCATGCTTGAAGCGCGCTTCCAATGGTGACCAGAGTACCGCCGGATCTTCAACCTGTATGTATTGTTGACGCAGGGACGCATCGATGTGTCGCCGGATGATGAGAAGCGTCTGCCACTTGTAGGTGGCTGGTATCTCCGCCTCGGGCTCTCCCTCCAACGTGACGATCAGCTCCTCCGCGCTCAAGTAGGTCTTCATATCGACGTACCAATTAAGGTAATTCGAGCCGTCTGCCTCAAGTGGGTCGAAGAAAAGTGGGGTGGTTCGTGTCTCTCTTGGTTTTATCACCGTCGCCATCGCGAGGTGGTGTGTGCCTATGGCTCTAGTGGGGGATTCCTAAAAAGCTGACGTCACTCCGGCCGCTCAATCTCTTGGTAATAAAGTCTTCTGTCTAAACAACTGTAGTGCAGATTCGGAGTGTGTCAGAAAAATGAACAGTGAAACGAATTGTGCTTTCTAGGAATATGAGCTATACAGTGCTGATAACGTGTTAGGAGAGGACAATATACAACACCACCATGTCCACATGAAAGAGAGCTCTGACCGGGTGAGGTCAGCTCTTATATACTTAAGAGGTGGTTAGGTGGCATTAATAGCCAATCAGCCACCTAATTCGGTAGTGGGCGATGTAATCAAGACTGCCCTAATTAGGTAGGTAAGTCTACTTACCTACCCTAATTAGGTAGGTAAGTCTCATAAATACCGCCTAACTACAGTGGACCCGGGAGTTTAAGTAAGAGTAGCTAGGCTATTTTAGGCTATCTCAACACTTTTTTGAATAAGTAGCGAGGTAATTTATGACGGGAAATAATCGCCTTGGTGTGAGATTATGAATTATTCCAGATCACGATGCTGCTCTCATGCTCTTTGTATTCATTGTCAACTACACTGAACATCGCATTTAGTGTCGTCTACACTAAATACGAACCTTTACACTAAATGTAAGAATTACAATTAGTGTAATGACACAACATTACACTAATTGTGAAACATTACACTATATGTGAATGGCAGTAAAAATGGGTGTTTTTTTTTTAAACTTGTGCACAATTATATATGAAAAAGCTTGCCGTAGTGAATAAAATCACTATTAGTGTACGAAAAAGCTTGCCGCACCTACACTAATTGTGAACAAGTTCGCAAATAGTGTAGTAGGGTAATTACACTATTTGTGTGACCACACTTAATGGGATGATTAGTGTAGCTCAACCTAACTTCAGGACACTTTAGACAACTTGCATTGCATTGAATTAGTTTCTTGTTGAAAATCTTGGTAATTGCTTGGAGCATCGGCAGCAGGAGTCTGGGAACAACTTCTAGAAAAGTCCAAGACAATGTCCATCAAGTTTGCACTCTCTCACCAATACAATGCCAAAATAAAATAATGAACAAATCACAAGTAATCCAATTCAAGTTGATAGGTAGATACTAAACCTTTCCAAGACATCATTTTCTAGTGTCCACTTTCAGATTCATTAATCCTATAATGTCAAAAAGGCCCAAAACGGACCTGTCCAACACTTCTTCGGAATTTCCACAGCGTTGAAGGTTAAGCTCGAATACAATCAAGTAGACAAAATATTAAAATTCATCTAAAAATCACACACAAGCCTTTTACTTCAGGTGGTGTATGTCAATGTAAATCCATTATTATAATCCACATTTGAACCTCGTCCATTTAACCTTTGAACAACCAAGTGTTGGTTGGGGGACAAAAGAAATTTTGGAAGGTTCCTAGTAATCTTTTTTTTGTTTTTTTTTTGTTGAAAAATTTATTGAGAATATAAAATTCGACAAGCTTCACTAGAATTTTTAAATTTTTTGAATTTATGAAGAAAAATTTATGGCACTTCAAACATCAGAAGCTGGACTTTTGGGCAGCTAGGCATGGGACTGTACAGTTGAATAGTAGAGCTTTTAAAGTTTAACTTCCCTTACACTGTGAAGATTTGTAAGTATTTTAGTGTTACAAGTTTAAATCCCAGAAAATTGCAAAACCATGATTTTCTATTTCCATTACAAGAGGAGGAAGAAAGAAAGAGAAAGAAAATGAAAAATTATGAGACAAAGCGCTTGATAATAATGTGCAAAAGCCTCGCATTGCATCCAGTCTGTACTCCATGTTGTGTGTAAACATAACATTGGATTGTATAGGGTGAGGCCCTGATTTGAAGGCCTCACCGGTTCTGAGGGGCCCGACGAAGAGGGCGCCTCATAACTGGTGAGGCCCAAAAATCGGGGCATCACCCGGCATAACGCCTTTTCTCGTGAGCTGCCCACGCCCGCCCCGTCTGCCCGGGCCTGCCCAAGTGTGCCCTTGTCTCGTGTTTTTAAGGCATTGAAGTGGTGTAAATTGTCTCTACACTTTACATGAAGAAGTAGATTTTCCCTCTAGGAATTTAAAAAGTAGGAATTGGTATTGATATCAACAACGAGGATCATAACACGCTTACTAGCTGCAAAAGCTCAGGACAAGCTCGAACATTCTCAAACATAGCACAAACCGTGATACAAAATGGTGATTAACAAAGACAAACCAGTGACAATGAAGATCTGAAAACACGAAGTAACTTAAGACATTGTTACCGTAGGAAACCAAAAGGCACAAAATGTGGCATAAAACAACGGTGAGACCATCGTTCTAGGCATTGAAATGATTTCGAGGCGGTGAAGTGTGATTGTGCTTGTAAGCTACAATCACAGGCTCACCGCGCCCAACTTATGATGAATGAAAACTTGTGAAATATGCAAAAAAATGAAAATAGGATAAAGATAACACAAGATAAGAATATGTTCCAAAGGCAACCAACTCAAGCTACAAAGCTCTTGAAATGCGAGCATTTTGCATGTTACCAAATTTGATTACCCACGGACGTGCAACACTGCAATTTTTACATTGAGTTTTGTGGACTCTAAATAGAACATGGTTGTGTTACGCACAGATCACAAACTGAATCACAAACTCACTCGTGGCTAAAAATATCCTCAATGCAGCTCTTGTAAGCCCTATGAGATTCTCAAACGCTTCCAAAATGGGTTCGTTTGCAGAATCTCATCTTCAAGCCGACTACCGCCTCCAAGTGGAGCTAGATGTAGCATGGCGATTTTTGCCGTCTCGGTCTTCCCAGCACCACTCTCTCCACTGTATCAAACATCTGAATTATGTATAATTTCAACCATTTGATTTCAATTCCAACCATTTGATTTCAATTACGCACTATTATATAATATGAACATGAGAATTCTACATAGGTTCAGAACATATTTCCATGATTTTCATTCCTCCTCTTAAGTCATGCACAAACGAATATTCCAGTTTGCATGTCCTGAAACATCAACTAGTTGACGTACTTGATGATGATTGACTGATTAACTCCTTCTGCACACGTTCCAAGGGAGAAATTCAGCAAGACATGAAAAAGCATAGGGTTCGAAGGTAACGCAAAATCAATTTTGGGTACCTTGGACCATGACCTTGAAGGCGTTGTCGGTTGTACACATGATGATGAGAGCTCTCGAGGGTTCATTTCTGATACGACGACGGCACAGAGAAAGCACAGACAGCAAGAAAGCAAAAACAAGTGTACCTTAGAGCTAGCTAGAATTGAAGAGCGTTTATAAACAAAACCCTAGCTCAACAAAAACCCTAGAATTTCAGCCGTCGGATCAAGGGCACCTGCTTTCAGCCGTCCAATCAAGGGTTCCAAAGCTTCTAGAAGATGACTTGTTCCACAAGTCATTGGTCATCTTCTAGGATGAAAATGAGTCAAACATCATTCATCTTGATTTTTCAAGAACTTCGGACCATCCGATCTCGAGTGGTTTGTACGCAATCATGTGGACCATTGATCTAAAAGGGTCATCTTCTCCCATTCCATTTAGGGTTTGTTTTTCAGTTGAGTCGCTTTTTTCCTCCTGTTTTTGCTCGTTTTCACTTGTTTCACTTGTTTTTTCTTGTGGATGGCGTTGGTGCACAACGTGCAATGTGTGAAGCTTGCGTTCGGGGGATGGCACGCAACGCGCAATTTGTGAAGGTCGCGGCTGGCGGATGGCGCGCAACACCCAATGTGTGAAGCTCGTGGATGGCGCACAACACGCAATGCGTGAAGCTCGCGGATGGCGTACTTAAAGCTATCGCAAACAATGTTTGGGTAAGTGTCGTGGGCATAGTTTGAATTCTAGTCACTATAAGAAACCCATGATTTTTGTGACGTTAGCTGCGATCAAGTGTGTTTTTCAAAACATGTTTTTGCGAACGGGCCGAGCGCTGGGCTCTCGGATTCTGGTGGATGTTGCACCAAACATGGAAAATTTGGCGTAAAAACGCAGAGATGTTAGCATATACGTATTTGTTTTGCGGGACGTCCTAGTGAACATAGTCATGTTTTAGACAATGTCCTCAGAAAGGTGACAATGCCACGTCGGCAGGGGGGTTTCAGTTTCACTGTGAGTAACTTCGAGATTGTTACTGCAACCTCCCGTAAAACACTGCCCAATGGTTAAAACACAGTGGAGATGGGCTGACCCCTACAAAAATAAAAACGTGGATGTCGTTACTGACATCACAAAAAACATGGATGTCCTTACTGACATCACAAAAAACATGTTTGAGCCACATAGGCAAGGTAGAAATTGGATTCTTTTTAAAATGTTTGTGCCACGTAGGCAAGGTTGAAATCAACTGCCACGTAGGCAAAGAGGATGTTGGAACAGACGTCTGGATGGACGTCTACTGTGACATTTTAATGTTTATGCTAACACCATGACAAATCCAAAAATCCCATATGGATTGTCACCACTTGTGCATCCCATTGTATATATATGTAAGGCCTTCTCTCCTATCTCATCACACTTGAATCAAGAGTGATTTACTTTCATCCATCTATTTGGATGAATTTGAATTACCCTTGAAACTTAAAGTGATATGGTACTTTTTGATGACATGGAGTTTCTTTTTGGTGACATGGCACTTGCTTTTGCTGACTTGGTGCTTGCTTTTGGTGACCTCCATCTCAACAAACGTCACAGAAAACGTCATAACGAACGTCACAGAAAACATACCGTGTTAGAAATGATCCAATTTACACTGTCCACAATTAATTATTGCATTAAACTATGCTGATTGGACATGCCACGTCATATTTTAAAAAGTGACACGTCGTATTTTAAAGGTGCCACGTCATAAAATGGCGGGTCCACGTATGCAAGCCTAGTCACAATCGTATGCCACGTCATGCGCCACATCATGGGCCACATTACCAAGGGCCCGGATGAAAAAGTTGGGGATGTGGCACTGCCCGTCCATGTGGCGATGACGTAGACGCGACGTGGCAGCCACATGGCAGATTTTTAACACCTTCAACCCCCAAGTTTTTGTGACGTTTTAAAAAGCGTGGGCCTGTTTTTTGAGATTTTGGCATGTTTTTCGCATGTCAATTATAACGGATTTTTTTGGACGTCAACGTTGACGTGCTGGATGCTGCACAAAACATAATTGCACGTTAGTTGCCCTGTCACAAAAAACACGGGTTTCTTATAGTGAGTTTTGGAATCATCAATGTTCTGTCAATGTTCATGTGAGCGCGACGCAGTTGAGCCAACAATTGCAAATTAGTGGGATGGTTTGATGGCGCGAAGGCGCGATGGCTATGGCGGGGTGTCCCGATGGCGCGATGGCCATGGCTGAATGGCACAACGGCCATGGGTGGATGTTCTGATGGCGCGATGGCAATGTACCTATGACCGCAATTCTAGAATGTTCCGGAAATTGTCATTTGTCTATATGATTGTTGTTGTTGTGTTTTGTTTTTCGTTGTTGCAGTGTGTTGTTTCTCTAATTTGTTAGGTTCGACGCGTTGGAGGGTTTGTGGAGGTTGGTTTACGCGTTGTAAACCAACTAGGAGGTTAAATGGCCCAAGGAAACCCTAGATGCTAGCTTTAATTGTTAATTAGAGTTAGTATTAGTGTTATTTGACTTTTAGGGCCTTGGTGGTGTCTTTTGACACCTCATTTGGGACTTGGAGTCCAAATGACCTCCACGTGTAGTGTGGGGAGACTCATCTTTCTCAAGTTGAGTCTCCCACGTGATGGAGTGAGAGAGTGCGTGCTTGCGTGCACTTCTTAAACTTCATTGTTATTATGCGACCATTCTTTAAGAATGGCATTGGCTTGACTATGTGTAGTTTATGAGTGTTTTCTACTTATTTATTACTTGAGAAAGATCATCACTAAGATATGAGTGTATTCCTAGTGATTTAGTGACACTTAAAACCCTCAAAATGTTGTGTTCAGGGTGTTTTTGAGCAATGTTTTAGTGCTGAAATTTTTGTTGCAAAACCTCAAGCATACTTAGAGAAGATGGATGAGGTTCATTAGATAAGGTTAGAGGAGGGGTGGTGGAGAGTGACTTTCCACTACACGCGGATGAAGATCCGTTGACTTGGCATCTCATCCGAGGATGAAAGAGTAGATCCACATTTGACGGACTTTGTTGACGTTGAGAGGCGCTGCGGAGAGACGACGCAGGTCCCGCGCAGTGTTGGTGTTCTGGTGCGAGGACTCCACTCTTCGTGCGGTGGTGCATCTGGCGGCATTGCAGGGTTCTGGGGAGGGTGTGCGGCAGCCAGCGTGACGTTGGGGAAGTTGTGTTCGTCGTTCACGTTCAAGGCGAGGTCACGTTTATGAGTTCCTTCGGCTTTGTGCAGGTGAGAGCGCCGCTGATGATCAGGTGCGAGGGGCGACGTTGGCGGTGAGTGCGCGGACATGTAGAACTGCTGGATGTCGCAGCTGCTGGAGTTGCTGCTGATGAGTTTGTGAGGGTGTTCTGCTCGTGAGAAGTTCAAGCACGCAGCTTTCTACTTTTCTATGAGACTCGGCGGCACTTGTTGGGTTGCTTGGCGGAACGTGTTCGGGGAGCTCATTAAGTGCGAGTCATTAAGTGTGCCACAGTTGGTGCTCTAGTCTTCTAGATCTTGCTCGTGCAGGTGATTAGAACGCAGTTGTATACGCGGCGTAGTGGTTTGGAGTTGGTGGGTGTTTTATGGCTGTGTGATGGAGAGTGTAGGCGAGGAGAGGTATCTCGTGAGGTAGAGATGGGATTGGCTGCGGCATTTGGGTCGTGAGTAAGTGTCTGTACAGGCGGGGGGAGCTGTGCACAGAGACGCAGAAGTGGACGCGGCAGGAGAGTCGGCGCACGCAGACACGCCGTAGACAGGCGCAGACACGGTCTGTGCACTACCTGTGCCCCTACCCGGACTCTTTCAAGATACCCGGCTGCTTCAGGATACCCGGCTGCTGCTGATACCCTCATCCTGATGATAACCACATCCTGCTGATATCCTTCTCATGGTGACATCCTTATCCGGTTGGTACCCTTCTCCTGTTGAAACCCCGGGTCAAGGCTGATATCCGGGCAGTGGCCATATACCCGGGCAGGGGCATATATTCGGGTGCGGGTTTGATACCCTCCTCGGGGTCTGATACCCGATATATGTGGTGATCCCCTGCCCTCTCTGATACCCTTATGTCGCTGATACCCTGTTCTTCTGTTGGTACCATGTTCTACTGTTGATACCCTGCTACTTACTAATAACCGGTTGCTTCTACTCATACCCATATATTCGTTTGAAACCCGGTTGTAAGGCTGGTACCCTTTGTGAGGCTGGTACCCCGCATGTGAGTGATACCCGGGCATGGGTGGAATACCCGGGACAGTGGAGTCTACCCGGGACGGTGGTGCATACTCGGATTTCTTGTTGCTATCCGGATTCTTGCTGGTATCCGTTTCGTTGCTTATACTCGGTTTGGATATTGACCGCGGCATGTACCCTGATACTATCATACCCGGTGCTGTTATTGATGCCCTGGTCAGCAGTTGGTACCCGGAAAGGGCTGGTACCCGGTATTTGGGTTTAATAACGGGGTAGAGTGGATACCCGAGGCAGGGTTCGTACCCGAGTCTGTGGGTTGATATCCAAGTTTGTGGGTTTATACCCGGACAAGTGAGAGATACCCGGCAGGAAGAGCTAATACCCGGGTGTGGTACGATACCGATTTGAGCTTATACCCGGGTGTGGTACGATACCGATTTGAGCTTATACCCGGTTGTGATTGATACCCTTACCCGCATTTACACTTGATACCCTGATACTGGTGTAGAAACCCGGTGTTGTGATGGTACCCACCTGGATTAGTGACACTCGTATTTGCGACTGATATCCGGTGCTCGGTTTAAACCTGGCCCCTTGGTTGTTGACCGGCTGTGGGGTTGATGACCTGCAGTCGTGTTGATAACCAGCAGTCGGGTTGATGACCGGCTGTGGGGGTTGGTAACCAAGATTGAGACCATATTACTAGTTGCCATACCCGTATGAGGGTAGGTAGGGTTTGCGTATGAGATTACCCTAGTACCAATATTGACTACCAGGAGGTTGAAAGATGATTTTATACTCATAGCACCTGGTGGAGGGAAAAGTGGATTCGTGGAAGCTTGCAGGGACGCTATTACCATGTTTTGAAGGTTTCAAGGTATTCGGGCACTCTAATTATGGATCATGGAGGGAAGAGGTAAGTCCAAGAAACCCGAGAAGGCTAGTGGGCCTAAAGTGGCAATTGATGGGGAGGTGTTGGACACTTTGATCAATTGTTTGCAGAGCCTACGAGTGAAAGGTTCACCAGCCACAGCAAGTAGTAGCCACGGGGACTTTGAACTTTCACCCATAGCCGAATCTCGCACGGGAGCCCAGAATTTACGTAAACCAGGCACGAAGGTGTTGAGTGCGGAATCCGTAAAGTACTGGACTTCACTAGGTGGGGTGCAGAAGATCCGCTCACTTCGGGTAAAGGAGGGAATTTCAGCACCGTTGTGCCGTGCTCGTGGGCAAGTGGGTGTCGAAGACTTGGTTACTGGAGGTAAGGCCGTGGTTCTTCGAAATTTTGGATCCAGATATGGTGTAGAGGTCGAGGACTTCTCTTCAGGCATCCAGTTACCCACCTTCTCCCTCATTTTCACTGAGTTTGAGAGCGAAAGATTTTTATTCCACACTACCTGGCAGTGGGAGGTTAATACGTGGCAAGAGCGTGCCTCGAGTGTGTGGGATACTCTTACCTTAGAGTTATTGGACTGGGAAGTCACACCTACGATTTATGCTCCAGAGATGAGAGGAACCCATGAGGCCTGGCGATTGTTCGAGTAGGAGCACCCAATTAGCAATCTGGAGAACTGGAAGGGTCCCGGGTTTACACGCAGAAACACTCCCTTCTCAGTAGATGCTAGTGGAAGTGTGCTGACAGAAAATCGTGGTCAACCAGAAGAGGCAGAGGGGAGTGCTTTGCCACTGGTAGAAGAAGAGGAATTCCTTGAAAGCCCACAGGTGAGTGTTCAAGTTCCAATCTTACCCATAAAGCCTTACCAATCATATTTTGATTGGGAGGAAATGGCTTCACCATATGGAGGTGGAGAAAGAGGGGTACGAAGATTTTCAGGTGCCACGGGCACCATCGAAGTCGATGACTTCAAGAGGGAGTTCACAATGTGGTGTGAACTCCAGAAGTCACGTAACCCCAACTTCAATCCATACATGGTGTGGAGAGCCTTGTTTGGGTGTCTGGAGGGAGCACCACTAGCAGACTACGGAGAGTTCGAGGCGGCTCATTTCACCGAAATCATGGCCTAGAGGGACTTCTACGCACCGAACTACGTGGACGTGTTCGGTAGAGCACCGAGGGTGACACCCCCACTCTTGTACAAGGGAAAGATGGAAGAAGGCACGAGCTCAACGGAGGATATAGAGCAGCGAGAGGTACTGGTAAATCATCCACCTCCATTCAATCCCACTGTCGGATTTTTTGTGCAACTCCATAGAGACTACCAAGGACAGAGGGCGGATAAGATGAAGGCCCTGCGTTCCTTCACACGTGGAGGTGACGAGTCTCTGAGAGAGACTCATGCGAGATTAAGGAGACTAATCTCAGCCACTCACGGAGTTACAGAACAACAAGCAGTGCAACATTGGTACAGTATCCTGGATAAGGAGTTGAAGACCTTGGTTCGCAATGAGGCGTTGCGATTGGGAGTACCCACGACACTACGGTTTGTTTTTGAGACTTCGGAGCGGATTGAGATAAACTTACTGGAAGAGAAGGCAGCCATGGGCTTTTTCAAACGTGAAGAGAAGGTCCCAGAGAAGGTTAACGTGGCCAAGGTGGCCATTCCTTCGTATACTGCAGAGTCTGGTGCCTTGTGCTTCAAATGTGGGAAGCCAGGACATCAGAGGAAGGATTGCAAGGAAGGCAAGACCTCCACACCTCAGACTGGAGGTTTTTGCTCGGGTTGTGGTGCCAAGGGGCATGCAGAGGCCAGCTGCTGGAAGCTCCATCCAGAGTTGAAGCCCACGGGGAGCAAGGGAGCTAAAGGAGGCAAAGACAAGGAGTCCAAGACCACTGGAGGGGAGAAGAAGAGCTGGAAGGCTAAATTCGCCGAGTTGAAGGCCAAGATGGAAGCTATGAGTGCCAGTACCAATGTGGTAAATAGCAAGCCTCAGGTTACTCCCAGTTTTCATGCTGGGGGCGGTTTTAGCTCAATGGATGATGAATTTGGAGATTTTATGTTGAGTGGCATGGCACTTGCCATCAAGGATGGCACACAGGAGGCCTATGCTCTCACACGGAGCCATACTCCAGTTTCTAAGGATATTCCACGTGGAGCTACTCCGACTCTCGATCCACACCATGGAAAAGATAACCGACAAGCCATGTTGCCACAATCCTTCACGTTAGAAGAGATGGTACCCACGTCATCCATGGTTCCTCCACCACGACCAGTGGCGACACCCACACGAGCCTTACCACGAGCTGGAGGACTCATAGGAGGTTCTGGAGCACTCATGGAGGCAATTACTTCCGTGTGGGAAGCCTCATTATTTTCTGCTAAGATGTTGTCACATGATGGCTTCAGTGTGGCAGAGGTTTTCAAAAGTGTAGCCGCAATGTGTGAGTTGGATAACTCCACGGGGGTGAATGTGTTGAAGACAGAGATAATCCAGGCAGAGGAGAGTCAGAGTGACAACGTGGAGGGGCTGCTTTCAACAGCCATGCGTGTGAAGACAATGGCCGCTAGACCTGCGATTGAGCGATCATCCATTACTCCTGGTGTGGTAGTGGTTGATAATTCCCAAGGTATTTTCCAACTCGTTGGGCCTAAGGGGAAGATATTTGTACCTCGACGTGTGCTTTTGGATTCGGGAGCTCAACCTTTGATGTTGGGAGCGTCTGCTATGGAAGGGTTGGGATTAACTGGGGATACTTTGGAGAAGTGTCCCTGGACCATTAGCACATCCATGGGGGGTACAGAGCACGCCACAGGGATCACAAGGGCTGAGTTAGTTTTACAACTCAACCAAAGTGATGTGGCAGATGCCAGTTCTATGAAGATGAAGGCGATCATTACTGAGGCCAAGTCGTATGACGTCTTGGTGGGCTCGGCGGTGCTATACCCTATGGGATTCACCTTGGATTTCTGGAAGGAATCAGCAAGCTATAGACCAGGATGGTAAGCAGGAGATGGGCGGAAGGCTCAGCTGCCAGCTCGATTTGTTCGAGTTCTTACTGGTAACTTAGCAGACGTGTTTGCCTTCTCTGGATGTATGAACATTAAACCTTCATGGTTTTAGGCAGGTTTTGAGGATCCTTCTATGGTTGACCACATTTCAGAGAAGGTGGATGCCTACATGGGCAATACGAGTGGTGGAGAGGAAGAAGGATATAGACCTGGGATTGAGGCGGCATGGAGTAACACCACCCAGTTGAGGAAGGCCGCGGAGTTAGCAGTGGAAGAAGCATGGCAACAATCATTGCTACCACAGATGCAACAGCAGACTGGAATTGATCAAGACATGGGGCCTCCGTTAGACACTGCTACCATCCATTGGAAGGCACCAATGGATGGTATCGTATTATTGGAGCTCTTTGGAGGAATTGGCTCAAGCCTAGCAGCTGTTTTACAAGCCGGGATCAAGGTTAAGCGCTACATTTACGTGGATATGGATGAAGCAGCAAGACATGTGGCCAAACGTCACACAAGGAGACTGAGGACTCAATTTCCAGAATTGTTGGCCACTAGTGCCATCAAAACCTCTTTCTCTACTCTTGTGGATGATATTTCTGTGTTGTCAGATGATGACATTCACCGTGTGGGTCTTGTGGACTTTGTCATTGTAGGATGGCCTTGCTAAGGCATGTCTATGACAGGCAATCAGAATGGGTTAAAGGATTCCCGTTCTTCCAGGTTCTTTGACATGATTCGAGTGATTCGATTGCTTCAGACTTCTCAGAGGCAACCGCCTGGTTATATTGTGGAGAACGTGCCCGTGGTGAGCAGTTCGAGGTCCAGGACACTCGAGAGTATGCATAGGATCCATCAGACTCTGGGATTGCCAGTGTTAATTGATGCTGCTGCAGTAGGGTCCAGGGCACATAGACCACGCTTGTGGTGGACAAACCTGACACCAGCAGAGTTGCTACAGTCCGCGGTGGGTCGTATTAAACGCCCAGATGTGTATGTGAGTGACATTTTGGATCCTCACAGGACACCACGGCGTGTGTATCACGATGATCAAGCCCCATTAGCGGTGGTTAACCGCAAGGGGGAACCACATAGGGCCTTGCCCACGTTGGTTAGTTTTGCAAGGTCTTATGCTTTCAAGGATAATGGACCTGAACTTGTTTGGGATTCAGTATGTCAAGAGATGGTAGAGCCCAATGTAGATGAGAGAGAGAGAGCCATGGGGTTTCCCACTGGCACCATCGATGTGCCTGGGATTTCAGAACCACAGAGACGATTTTTACTTGGTCAGGCCATGGATTTGAATTGCTTGACTTGGATTGTTTCATTAGTGGTTGCAGAACAGAAGCGGTTAGTTTCTAGTTTGACTAGTTACATCGGTTAATATGAGTTGCGGGCGGCATGAGAACCACTTGCCTCTGTCAGGGTGACAAGCAAGGTGGTTGGGGGCAAGAGGACCTTTGCACCTCATGCATGGAACATGTGGGATAATGCAAATATTTTTGCGATCACCCGGGCTACAGATCTTCACTATGGAGGGGAGAATTGGAGTGAAGGGAGCAGATTGGCTCACCAGAGGATGGATTTGGAGGATGTTGTGGAGAAGATCTTCTTGGAAGAACACACAGCTCTTCACATGGAAGAAATTGACAAATTGGGTCAATTGGAAGGACTTGGGAGTGTTATTGAGGAGGAAGGAGGGGAGTCTCGTTCACCGGGGATTCAATAGCAACCAAGGGTGGAAAACCCTGCTTCAAAGGAACCGAAGGAGGTGGTGACTAAGGACACTTGGAAACCAAGAGTAGGCCTGGCGGATGGAACAGTGGAGGTGGAGGAACATGAGTTCCTGAAGGAGTATTTAGATTGTTTTGCTTTCAGCTTACATGATTTGGAAGTGCTGAAGGGGCAAGAAGTGCGTATTAACTTAACCGACGAAGCACCAATTTATCGAAAGCCATACAAGTACAGCGACATGGAGCGGAAGATGATTCGTGCTCGCACTGAAGAATTGATGGCTGCAGGGTTGGTGGAATTGGCTCCTCCAGATTGTGAGTATGCATCAGCAACGGTTATGCCATCCAAGAAGGACATTTATGGTAATTGGACTGAGAAAAGGATGTGTGGTGACTATAGGAGAATTAATAAATTCACTAAGCCAGACCGTTATGCAATGCCAACTCCTGAGGAGAACTTTGAGGCCATTGGCCATGCCAAAGTGTTTAGTACGTTGGATTTACGCTCTGGATACCACCAGATTGGATTGAGAGAGGAAGACAAGGAGAAAACCGCGTTCTGGGGCATTGACAGGGATGGGAAGGACCGGTTGTTTCAATGGAAGTTTCTACCGTTTGGATTGAAGAATGCTCCAGCAGAATTTCAAAGGGTCATGGACAGAGTGTTCTCGGGGTTGGATTTCGTGAGATGCTATATTGATGACATCATTGTCTTTAGCAGGAATCGAAAACAACATAGACTACACTTGATGGAGGTTTTTGCTAGATTGAGGCTTTATGGATTAAAGTTGCACCCTGATAAATGCAAATTCTACTTTGATCGCATTGAGTATTTAGGCCACATGATTTATCCAAGTGGATTAGGTGTGGTAGCTAGCAAAGTGGAAGTAGTGATGTCTATTCCTAGACCACGAGATGTTAGTAGGTTGAGAGCATTTCTGGGGTTGTGTAACTATTATAGAAAGTTTGTCAAAACTTTCAGTGCTATTGCTAAGCCATTAACCATGTTGACAAGGAATGATCAACCTTGGATCTGGGGAGATGAGCAAGAGGCGGCCTTTCAACAATTGAAAGACCGTTTGGCATCAGCACCAATACTTCGGAGGCCTATAGCAAGAAGGACATACCAGCTACACACAGATTGGAGCTCGTTGGGGATTGGTGCAGTATTGACGCAAATGGATGATGATGGCAAGGAATTTGTGATTGCGTATGCCAGCCGGTCCAACAACAATGCTGAGGCTCAGTATAGCTCGTATGAGGGGGAATGCTTGGCTACGATATGGGCAATTGCTCATTTTCGGTGTTATCCTTATGGTAACGAATTTCTGATATTTACAGATCACCAGCCGTTGAAATGGTTGATGGAGTCTGATAAATTGACAGGAAAATTGGCACGATGGGCCTTGATGTTGATGGAGTATGACTTCAAGGTGGTTCATAGGGCAGGTTTGGTTAATATGGATGCAGATGGCCTTAGCCGCAATCCAATTCCAAACCAAAAGGATGATATAGGTGCTAGGTGGCATACTGAGGGTGAAACAGACCCGTTGCCATGATGGCATTGTTCGGGTTTTCTGGGGATATTGGCAATGCATGGAGACACCACCGAGGAAGCTACTGTGGCCACAATAGATGAGGATGGAGGTGAGGAGTCTGGGGGCGCCAAGGATATCCACGAAAACACGAATGTGATGCAATTTTTGAAGGATGGAGAAATAGTGGCTTCATGGTCCCATAAGGAGAGAGATAGGGTTCTACAACGAGCTAAGAGGTTTGTGTGGGAGAGGACTCACCTTGTGAGAGTGTGGCCAGATGGTACTAAGAAGGTAGTACCAACTCCAATAGAAAGAGTGAAACTGATTAAAAACACACATGAGGACCTTGGACACTTTGGAGTGCGGAGGACTTATAGTCTACTTCAGATTCACTACTGGTGGCGTGGAATGCAATCCCAAGTGCAAGCTTTAGTGGCTCGGTGTATGGTGTGTGACCGGGTATGAGCGTCTTTTAACGCTCCAATGCCTCAGTTATAACCTTTGCCAATTATGGGTTTAGGATATAGATGGAGCTTGGATTTTGCAGGTCCATTGCCAGTGACACCTCGACACAACAAGTATGTGTTGGTAATCATCGAGCATTTCTCGAAATGTATAGAGTTAGTGGCATTACCTGATAAGTTCAGTGAGGGAGCTGCTTATTCATTTCTTGACCGTGTTCTGAGTCGTTTTGGAGCTCCAGCAGAGGTACTCACAGACCAAGGTAGAGAGTTCTTGGGTGAGTTTCAGACGTTGTGTGAACAAACGATGATTGATCATCGTACTACTTCGAGGGATCACCCCGAAGCAGATGGATTGGCGGAGCGCATGGTACGAACCGTCAAGAGGGGCTCCGGAAGTACAGCTTGAAGAAAGGACACCACCAGGATTGGGATTTACAGCTACCATGGATAGCAATGGGCTATCGGTTCAGCAAATAGGCATCCTTGGCGTCTTTTTCACCTTACTATCTATTGTTTGGAAGGCACCCGGTTTTACCGAAGGCCATTCAAGCAGATGCTGACACCGTGTTGGCTAACATGGACAATCCAGACACGTGGGCTCAAGTGTGTGAGCAACGTGCAGAGTTGTTCAAAAGGGTGATGCCTATGGCATTGGAGAACCTCTCCATTGCTCAACATCGAGATACGTTGCGCTATGCTACGATACGGGGAGGTGGTTATCGACCGCAGGTGCGGCGTTTCACACCTGGAGACTATGTGTATTTGCAGCAAGCAGCGCCCACCACCTTGGATGTGACTGCAGGAAGGGTAATCTTGAGAGTTCGTGAGGTGAAGGACTCAGGAGTGTTAGTGTTGGAGGGTCGTGATGGCAAGAAGTGGAAGGATCACACATGTAATTGTGCACCTTGCCACTTGCCACACATTGATGGGACAATACTCCCTGGTCTCTCTCACATCTCTGCTGGATTAGGTTGTCGGTTGTGTGGTAGTGCCAAAAGGGCAGCCACTATGGTTATTTGTGACTTATGTTCTACGGGGTGGCATTTAGAATGCTTAACTCCACCTCTGTTGGAAGTACCAATGGATCAATGGTCTTGTCCTGAGTGTTTAGCACGTTGAGGGTCTGAGTGGACAAAGTCTAGCATTAAAAATATGTTAGAGGCGATTAACGATGGGGCTCTACTTGTACCCGGCCTACCCTTTGTTTGTCAAGTCTTTTAGCGCCTTCTCATGTGGATTACAGTGATTCTATGGTTTTGAGAGGTTTTCATTCGCGGTTATCATTCAGTTTACATGTAAACTGTGTGGTTCGCCAGTGTGAAAGGGGCTTCAGTACGGGCGAAGGGGGCGAGTAACGGGGTACTTGGAGACCGCTTACTACTTCTTGGTGTACGAGGTCATGGGTCATTTATTTCTTTTCCCCAAGTCTGGATTGCTGAAAGTGTGTAAGTGTGCATTGTATTATTGTTTTATAGAGGTAACGGTGGTGGTTATGTCACCGTTACTCCCGAGTTGTCTCTGACTGTGCGTTCTCACCTGATTAGCACGATGTTATCTTGGCACGATGCGGTTGTGCACGACAAATTGTTGTTGTACTGTCTCTTATTGTGCGTCGGAAGGTGCGTTGAGTAGGTGCCTAGGAGTGCTATTATCTTGGTTATGTTTGATTTTGTTCTAATTTCTTATGTTTATCAATGAGGTGTGCAGGATGGAGGATAAGCGGAGGAAGTGTGACGGAAAATTCTTAATCTTGGAGGAATGTCCTCCTTCGCATCGTTTAAACCTCGGCATTAGCTGGACCACTCTTTCTATGAAGACAGAGCTCAAAACATGCATGTGTTTGATTTTTTAATCTTGTGAATTAATGCTGCTTTTATTGATCCGTGTATATTTTTGAATTAGAACATCTTTTGAAGTATGTGCCCTGTGGCGAAGCACCTTCATCATGCGAAGCGGATGATTTACAACATCAACTCAACCTTGAGGATTTGCGGCAAGGTATGGAGCAAGGAGAGGACCTTGAGGATTTGCGGCAAGGTACGAAGCAAAGAGAGGAGTTTCAAGTTGTTGCTGAATCTCATAACGATGATGTGGTTGTGGATGAGTGGTGCAATCTATCGTATGATGTATACCTCACGCAGTCGCAGCAACGTAATTCAGGTAATTTCTTTGATTGTATGTGTTTGCTAGTTTAGATATAGCTGGCCTTGGCCGGCTTGTCGCCGCGCGGCAGCGCCATTTCTTGTCTTTTATCTAATTGTTTAGCCTTCGCAAATATTTCATGTCTAATTGTTTGTATTGCAGCTGTTGGTATTGGTTATGATGTTTTTGGCGTCGGTGTTGTACTCGCTGGAGATGTTGGTTTTAATCGTGAAGGTGTGTTTCTTTTCTTTTTAGGCTTTTTTGTTCCTTGTTTTTAGTGTCTATTTGCTTTTGATGTTTTTAGTGTTGTTTCTAGGTTCATTTTGCTTGTGATGTTTTGCTTGTGATGTTTTTAGTGTTGTTTTAATAGTTTCTGGTCTTTGAATATTCAGTCATGTTGTTTGTTTGGTTCGTGCTTGTTTTTGTAGTGACATTGTTTCTTTGCAAAATGTGTATGTTTTGTAGCGGAATTGACATTTTGCAAAGAACCAACATTTTACAAAATGTGTATGTTATCAAGCTGTCAACTATGAAGTCTCAAGGGTAATATTCTTATTTTAATTTTGAAGAATGTGTTGGTTTTTAAGATATTTCATGTCAATTTTTGAGGTTTACATGTCCTTTTATATATGTGGGGAGAATGACACAGAAAGCGATGAGGAGGGTCATCAAGAGGACGATCAAGTGGATGTGCCTTTGGATGTTAAGTTTTTGGACGATAAGGATGACAATGATCCGGATATGGCGACATTTATGCCTAATTTGGCAGATTTTCCAGATCATGATGAATCAGGTGCCAGAGGTGGTGCTGGTGAGTCAGGTGCCACAGGTGGTGCCAATGATTCAAGAGGAGAACCGGTTTCAGAGGATCAGGGTTGTCTATCGTGACATTGAGACAGTGACGTGCCGTCATGACGTGACGCGTCGTGACGGACCCTCCTGTCACGACATAATAGAGTCAACGTAGGGTCAAAGGCCAACTTTACCCCTATGCATGGTAGATTAGTTACCTCGGCGTCGATGTGGCCATCCTATGTGGCAATGAAATCCAATGTGGCTATCCTAGATGGCAATGATATCATAAGAAAATATCATCAATTTACCTTGGAGAATTAACTCTAAACTCCCCTCAACCCCAATCCGCGCCCCATCCGCGCCTGTCCGCACCTATCCGCGCCTTTCCGCGCCCATCCGCGTCCTATCCGCACCCCATCCGCGCCCGTCCGCGCCTGTCCGCGCCCCCTGTCCG
>OZ020517.1:24883873-24919697 GCA_963971425.1 Bryoerythrophyllum caledonicum | reverse complement strand
GACGTGTCTCTCGAGAGGTAAATGTAAATATTGAGTTTTTTGAAGTCAAACAGTGTCCGTCACAGTGAAGTCACGATCCGTCACGATGTCATGACGTCATTATGTCGTGACATCGTGACATTGTGACGGAAATTGTCCCCGTCACGACACAATAGACAACCCTGTAGAGGATCAAGGAAGCAAGCGGTTTCTTCAGCTCAACCATAAGGAGGCCGAGGCGGTGGCTGCTGGAGGTTTGCGCAAAAGCCTGTACGCCGAGATTTGGGTAGTGAATGCCTTCAACGAGTGACGTTCTTGTTTCGGACATCCAGTAGACCTTAGTGTGGAGGACTTGTCTGAACAGCCTGATGTCAAAGGTTTTGTGCAGATGCTTCACGATTTTGCACTTCAGGTCACCAAGAAGGATGGAAGCATGAATCCTCTTAGCTCGTATGTTCGATACCTTTTGCTTGGTAATGTGTCTTTGGTCTTTTACTTGTATTAATGTTTATTGTATTTCTAATGGATTTAGAATCTGCTTCGGGCGATTGGCCGGGAGATCAGGCGCAGGAAGGAGCAGAGGATTACCCGGACTTCAGTTCCTGAGATCCCTTTTGATATATTTCGAGACGTTCGATACCGAAAGGTAAAGCACGCTGGAGATCAAGCCGTAAATTGATCTTTCAAACAAGGGTCGGGCACCCGGGTTTCTACAAGTGATATACTGTTGTTGGAGGAGGAGATTCTTTTGTTTAAAGTCATGGTGCGAGCTTGAGTCATCCTTAGGGATGCAACGCAAGATTCCGTTATTTTGCATGCCGCAACATATTCATCCGTGGAAAGGATGAGCTTCGGGCAACCACTGTTCAGCAATTCGAAATTGTTGGATCTCAGTGGAAGGGAGCTCTTGCGGTGAGTTATTTCCTGTATTGTGTTGATGTAGTGTAATTTATTTAGAATCGTATGGTTATGCTTTGTTTTCAAAAGCCATTAATTCCATGTGTTGATTGTTGCAGTTTCAAGCCAATTTTGTCGAAAAATTATAAGTTTACTGTGGACAAGTGCTCGAGCCATTCTCTTTGACTGCCTGTAGACATGGTTGATCCGGACATTGTCCTCACGCTCAAGACACTAATGGAGCATCGCCTTCCTCTGCATGTAATGGATCTGTGGAGGTGCCCACCCCCTTTTTCTCATGCCCAAGGGAAAGTTGAAAAAAACTGAGGTCATATGGTTTCAGCCCCGGCCCCATGGTAAGAATCCTTTGTGCAATCTTGTGAAAAATCTGATTGAAAGCACTCATGGGCTTAATATTGTTGGACATAAGTTTAGTAGTAAGACTCCTACGAGAATCGGAATAACAAGAATGGAGGAAGCGAACATTCCCACAGAGAAGGGGATGAGAATTACTGGTCACCGTGATTCTAAATCGTATCAGCAATATAATGTTGCCTCGAACATGATCGACTCAAATGTGTGTGAATTATCATCAATGGTGAGCTCGCCTCGGGTGTGGTTGGCAAGGTTGCTAAGTTCACTGACATTCTATTTGACAAAGAGCAGAAGCACAAACTGAAGAAGGTGCCCCCCATCTCTTGATTTTTTTTTTTTTTGATTTTTTTGCTGAATATTGCATTCTAATTCTGTGTTATTGTTTAGGAGGTGGGAGCTGTCGCTGCTTATAATTTGAAGGAGCAGTAATTTGAACCCCGATATGGTAAATGCTTCGTCACATGTCGGTTATGAATCTAATGAATTTTTGAACCTATTTTTATTAAGAATTATGTTATTTTTCAGGTTATCATCCTCAATGTCAAGCTTGATCCTAATGCATCGAGAATTGCACTCAAAAACGGGATAAGTTGTGAAGTTTTGAAGTTATTTGAAGCTTTGATTTGTTGTCTTGTTCTACTTTTGTTTTGATTGCCAGAAGAAACGCGCAGCTTTGTTGTTGGGAGTGTTAGTGGCTGTAATTTTTTCAATTTCAGTAGTGTTGATTCGTCAATTGTATTGTCCTTGGTGGACCAATTAAAGGTGATATTTTTCATATGTATGTTTGTTTGTTTTTAAGTTTTGACTCTGAATCTTTAACTATGTCTTGTAACTGAGTAGTGTGCAGCTGGGAAGCAGATTGTTGAAAGTGGAAGCGGTTGACATGAAATCCTACTAAAGGTAATCGTTGGTTTTAATCTGTGATTGTTTTTATGTTCTTGGTTTACGATTTTTTTAAGAACCATGTACGAGTGTTCAGGGTGGTTGTCGGTCATGATGTAAGCATCAGCTTGTATCATTGTGCAAAGATTGGTTGGAGAAGAGATACACCAAAATGATTTGAGCAAACTGCGCCACCAGCTCCGGATTGAGAAACCAGGGGTGTAGCACGAGTTGTAGGGATCGTCCAAAGCTTCTATTTCAAGATTACTGGCAATTGTGTGATCCGCAGTTGTATGCTTTTGTAGTTCATACTTTGTCTTGTTGTAGAGTTTAGATAAATGTCTACGTTTTGAATGTTGTAACAAATACTGTAGCCATGGAGTAAAAAGTTGACGTTGGCAACTCTTGTGTTTGTTTTTGTAGTATACATTGTAACATGTATTTTAAAATTGGCATGCTTGTTTTTGTCGCAATGTTTTCTTGTTTGCAAAATTGTCCTAAGTTCATTGAACTATTCCAATACAAATGAGGATGTTTTCTGAAGTATGGCATATCCAATTAATAGTGTGACATTATAAAATGGAAAAAGTAGTTAATATTTATAATATTATAGTGTAGTCTCGGTAGTGTAGAATAATTAAAAATGTAAATTTAATTATTCCACTCCCTGCCCGGTCTTTTGGCGTGGGGCGCTTTTCACGTGGCAGGCTTTTCGTCATGAGGAATTGGGAGGCTTGCTTGCAGAAAGGGTTCAGGTGGATAATCGGTCATCATTCCTAAAGACCACGAATGGGCCAGGGCGTTACGTACCCTAGTACCTGACATGCATGATCTAACTAAATACTTGGTGAACTGCAACAAAACAGACCCTATGGATTGAACTGCATTTATGCGACAAGGTAATATAGTGGGCAGTCTGTACAGCTTGTCTGAGTTTGCAGTGAACACTTGACACTAGGGTTGAGGCACTAGATGCATGGGGAGAAGAAGTCAAAACCCTCAATCGATTATAGTCAAACCTTGATAATATAATACCCTCCGTTTCACTGAAAAGTGTGACATAAACAAGGTGTGATATATTTGAGAATATCACATGTGGCGAATTTATGCATAATGTGATATTATTATAAAAAAATAATTTAAAAGGCAGAAATTTCAAAAGAAATTAACAAAATAACAAACTAAATAAATAAATAAAACTAACAAACTCTCACAAAAATTGAAGGTAAATTTCACATGATATAAGTCACTACAAAACGTACTCACGTAGGGCAATGAAAACATTAATCGATGGAGATGCATTGAATAGAATAGAAGGGCAACCATGGGAGATGGATATTGTGCCTAAATTGAGATCAAAGGCGTGCATTGCGAAGGTACCTTCGGATGCTCTTTGATGATACAATGATAGGATTTGACGGGACAGTGATCAATGAACATTGGATTCAAACGAGGGAAAATTTGGCGATATATGGTTTCAGGACAAGGTTGAGCGGTAGACATGGCAAGTGCGGCAGACGGATTTGGAAGAAGGAGCAAGGGCCAACTCATGGGCAATTGAGTTGTAAATAGGGTTTGACCTTAAACTATCCTACGACGGGCCTGAAGACGAGCCTAGTAGGAGAGGCTAGAGAGGCAAGGGCCTACCTGATTTTGAGCCACCAATTTTGTTGATTCTGAACTGTTGATTATGTTATGTGTATATTGTACCAAAGTTCTGATTCTATTATAGACCAAAGTCTCAGTAGTGCTAGGTGAGGGTTTGAACCAGATAGTCCAAGGGCGACGGAACAAGTGACCAAGATATCATTCATCCAACAATTATTCATCTATGCAACTTGTTATTGTCACACTTACACTACGGATTTAAAAAATAAAAGTGATATTATCAAGGGTGATAGGGATACTAACAAAGGAGTTTTAAACTAAGAAAATTGGTTTCAAGGTTTTGGGTGACAATATCAAGGTGTTCTATTAACAAGTGTCACATTATCAACGTTGGATTGTAATTCTCAATTTTGTCCAGTTTGTTGTAAGAAAAAAATAGAGTCTTGAGCCATGTCTTGCACCAAGTTGATGAACTTTCATAAAGGAGCTTCAAGGCCAAGCAAGCTAGCTCTGATATCAGGAGCTTTCAATAAAATTCAGCTCCGTTTACAATAGCCTCATTGGTTGTGTTTTTTTTATATATAGAGGATTCTATATTGGGCGGTTGTTACAATGGAAGGGGTGGGTCAAGGTTGTATTATGGCAGTATCGGATGAATGGTTTTGGCTTTTTCAATTTAGTGGGAGTGATGACAACTTGGAAGTACACGAATAGCAAAGCCTAGGGAAGGAAGCTAATGATGAGTGAGGTTGTAATGCCAATGGGTCTTATAATGAGCAAAAATTTGTTCTTGTCCCAAGCTGCCTCTTATAATGAGATTGCTATTATATCAAATGTTTTATTAAAGGCAGCTGACTATACTGGGAGGGATGAGAGCATCCCTACTAGAACATGCTAAACACGAATGATCCTTAACCCATTAAGGTTGGGTTGGCTATGGCCAATGGAATATCTACGAGAGTAGCAGAAGATATTCTATAGAATCTATCATGTTTGTAGGTTTGACCTTTAGCCATAGCCAACCCGGCCTTAAAGGATTCATTTTGAAGCGCCCACTTAACCTCTAATGGTGCCACAGGATGTGTGGCTTCCCCTCTCACTCTGCATTGCATTTTCCAAATGTTTGGCTTATGATTTTTATTTTTTGGGTGTAGATTCCAGAGTATTGCAAAGTAGAACTAAATGTCACTTCAAAATTAATATTAAATGTCACTTCAGAAGGGATTGATACAAAGGCTCATTTTTAATTTTCATTTGATGAATACATATTTCAAGGGATTATACATCAATTTAGTACTTGGATCTGAGATCTACTTGACAACTTTAAAGTTTATACTAGATAACTTTATAAGTAAAGTCGCATTAGACATGATTGAAACGCATTGAATGTGGTATATCAAATGTGGTGCATTAACATGGTGCATCAATGTGGTGCATTAGTGCTTGAGCATCATATCAATATCACAAGGATATTGGCCCCATACCATGCTTATGTCTGGTATAGTGTCAAATTGGCCTTGACCTTATGCGTTAACAATTTGTATGGTTGTCAGATCTTGCCTTGATTTTTGGTGTTGTGTCCGGTGTTATTGTACTAATAATTTGTACTTCCTCCTATAGTCTATAAGTCTCACTTTCCCTTCTCTTTTTACACTTTATTTCTACAACTTTGCAAAACAATGGACCCCCTCCCTTTAACAAATTCCCTATAATTCATAGCCTTGATTTTTGTGCAAAGTGTTTTTTAATTGTAATATACCACTTCATGACTTTCAAAATTTATATGTTTTGTACAACTTGATCATGTTTTTCATCCATTGTGGCTTGAAATGCGCACATTATAGTCCAATTTCCATTGTTTTGACATTTCTCCAGTTGTTTTCAATATTTTTAAAAATTAAAAAATACATTAGAAAAATTTGGAAAAATTCAATGCTTTGCTTGACATACCACCTACATTGGCAAAAAACTTGAAATCCTAATTACAAATTCTTCCCCAATTCTCACCAAAGCACACCAAATCCTCTCCAAAATCTCCATTTAATTAAAAACGCCTTTGCACTATTAAAAGGGTTAAAGTAGAACTTCCCAACTCTTCACACTCCTAATCTTTAAATCTGAATTAGATGACAACCAATCAAAAGCCACTAAATGAATATTTGATATCATACTAAAGACAAAAGAATTACATCTAATATCTCCAAGAAGATCTTGACATATTTAATTTTAGAGCATCGTCAACAATCACTCCAACATGAAAGGAGCTTGTATTTTAAATTGCAAATTAGTAACCTTCAAAATAAACATACGAAAAACTTTTTAACACCATATTAAGAACCATCATGGTCGAATTTGGGGGGTAGAGCACATCAAATTCCCAAAAAAAAATCAAAAACTTTGAACCGCCCATGTTACCTTAGATCAAAAAGCCTCACAATTACCGGCACCGTGCGTCCCTCTAAATGTACAATTAATGGTACTGGAGGCCAAGTAGTGTGGTTTTCTGCTTCATTGTATCTTGGACCTTGATCAAGGTGACCATGGCATGGGACCAAGTTGATGTGGATGCCAACGTGGCAAATTTATGATGTGAGGTAGGAAGGGCAAGAAATTTTAAGTGGGGGAGGAGAAAGAACAATGCAGGACAACTCAAATTAAAGAGATAGAGAGGATAGAATATACAATTTATAATTGATTAAAATTTATTTCAATTTAGGAAGAATTCCAAATTTATAGGAAGTTCTTTAAAGGATATGAAATTTTATGAAAGTTTCATAGGGGTTAAGACTTGATATAGACTTTATAGGAGATTGGAATTTTATTGAAATTTTTTTGAAAAATATTTAAGTATATTTGAAATTATAGGACGTAGAATACAAAGGAAATAAGAGCCATAAATAAAAATGTTATTTTTCTAGTAGGGCAATAATAAGAAAACATAGAAATTTGTTGGATAAAAATGTATGTTTTATTTTGCAAAGAGACAAAATATTGAGAATTCTTGGAAGAATGCAAAAATGATATATAAATGAAATGGTTCCTTGACATTTTAAATTTTAAATCCTAATCATGATTATTTGTAAATTAGGGGCGGTTTACACTACGGACCAAGAATTTGTCCCATGCACCTCTAAAATCTGTGATTGGCTCCATCAACTCGTCCCGGTATGACTTAGGTTTACACTACGAGGAAAAAAGAAAAGTGACCAAAGAATTTGAGGTCCTTAGAAGGCCTAGGAAAAGGCCTAGTGGATAATGTTGAAGGGTCCCCCGGATTTTGCGGTGAGAGAGGCAAAAAGGGTTCTCTCATTGTTGAACGAGGAGACTATGGGCCTAAAATGCCATTTTATTATTTTTAAACTGATCTTTTATTTTTTTGGATTTTTTGGAAGGGGGCCAACATTACTGCAGATACAATGGCGGCCACCCTTTTTGTCTTTTTGGCTTGTTTTATTTTCTTCGTTATTTTAGGCAATACTGCCATTTTTAGGAATTCATTAGAAAAATCAACACGCCCACTTTTTAGTACATGGTCATTCCTCCCGGTCCAAGTTAAGTTTACACTTAGTGAGAGGCCCAAGGGCTTTAAAAATTACATTTTTTTGAAGTGTGACGATGAAGTATGACGATGAAGTGTGACCATGAAGTGTGACCATGGAATTAATCCAATTTCCTTGGTCACGGCTCTTGGTCTGTAGTGTAAACCGCCCCTTAGTAGTCATCATGAGCAATTGACGGCATATACATCATCATACTACTAAATCATAATTTGCGCAACGAACCACACAACGATCAACCACGCAGTCAACCGTGTAGTGAACTACAGAAACGCTACAACCAACCGCGCAGTTAATTGCGTAGTCAACCCTGTAGTGAATCATGTTACATGTTATTTTTATTTTTATAGTTTGTAATATAAAAACTACATTTGAATGGCTGGACTAATGCATTGCAAAGCAAGCGCCAATTGCTAGTAAATTCTTAAAAATACTATCACGGTTTGTGACCTCAAGCTTTGTTTGAGGTGTGAAAAAATCAACATATTGAAAATGGGTAGAAGATCACAATAATATACAACGCTGTGTACATCATTGAGGAGATAAATCTCAATGAAGTAGAAACTTCTAAATCACAATGATTTGAAAGACACTAATGGGAATTTTAGTACCAAATTGAAATGGACTATGAGTGGAATACAAGAGCATTAAAGTAGATAACGGCTTAGACAAGAGAAAATAAGAGGAACACAATCAATACAACGTACTTTTAATTTTCAATTACCACAAACGCTCAGTAAAATGATTCCTCAAGGCAAAATGCTTGCCAAAATATTAAATTCAAGCTTTGTTGCATATGGAACTCAAATTCACCCTCCTCATACTAGATTCCTAATATTAAGGTCAAATATATTCTCTAACTTTAAGCTTGAACTTCCTTAATAATCATGTTGTGCTTAATGCTATATGCTAGCATCATGTCAGATATGGTGTCCATGTCCCATTAGCCGAATGAATTTTTGACAATTTTAAGTTTGCGTGCAAGACACCAAAAAAATCTTTGTACATATTTGCTTGCTTGTAGCTTCTTGTATTAGCTTTTTTGAAAACACATTTGCTTCTTATTCTATAGCTCGTGGATTGTTTGTAAAAACAACTTTATTTAGGATAAATTCTATGTGGTTCTAGACAAAACATAGGATATATATTGCTATTCACAATGAATGACAAGTCGTGTCCTCTATAACAGTGGGTCTATGTAAAACATTCAAGTATCGTCTTAGTCAACCTTCTCTTTTTGTGGCAAGTCTCTTGAACAAGCCTTCTCTTCTAAGCGTTGCTTCCTTGCCTGATCGTCCTTGTGATTCTCCAGTTCTCGATGGTGAACCTGTTTATTTTGCTCATGTTGAAGGTGGGGCGGCTAAACTTATGGCCAAGGAAATTCTTGAAGCTATTATGAGAGACCTCAAAAGCGAGGCTGCTTTGGCGGTTGTCCGTGAGGTTGTATTGGATGTTCTTGAGACACTTTAATCAGATAGTGATCTTTGGAAAATGGCAAATTTTTCAACGGGAAGTACGCTGAACGATAATGCTCTGCAATCCGGAGTCAACAACAATCTGGAGATGGCAATTTCTCTTGCTGGAGCTTCTCCGTCTCCTTCTAGGAAAATGCTTGGCTCTTCGGAAATTGATGAGCTCCTTCGTCGTCCTTGATGGGAGAGCGCTTTGATTCAAGAGGTATCTTTAGAGCTTGGAGCTTCCCGTGCTTGTTGTTGTTTGTTCTCTTCTCATGACAAGCCTTGTTGGCATGAAGTTGTCTTCTCATCAAGGCAGTTGTCTTTTGCTTTAGAGCTTGATTGACTTTGAAGTTTAGTGCTTGTGAGCCCCAAGCTTTGTATTAGTAGCTTGGCTTCCTTTTGTTTTTGTGGGCGTCTTTTCTGACACCTTCAAGGGTTTCCCTCCCCTTTGCTTTTGCTTTAAGCTAAGTGTTAGCCTTGTGGTGCCTTTTCCTTCTTGGGCTTGGTGCTGATTTCTGTTAACCCTTAAATTTCCAAGAGTCCCCTCGAGGGACTCTAGAAGGTTTGGGCAAGTTCCTATGGTATAATTTTATAACAATTTTCATTGATATTTTTAATAAAGTTGGACATTATTTAAAGCTTTGTGTGAGTCCATTTTTTCCTATATCTGACATGTAATGAAAAAGTTATAGGGTTTTGAAGTTCAAATGGGGAGAGCGGGCACATCGGGCAGCTTCAAATACTTTTGCTCGGACACTCTATTGAATGTGAGATTTTCAATGCCAACAAGTAATATTTTTTTTTTTCAAATTTTTGAAAAAAAATCTCTTGTCTTCAATGAAAAAAGCATAAAAATCCTAGTCAAACATTTTCACACATTATCGCACATTGTCGGACAAGGTACCAAAAAAACTTGTTTTTTTCATATAAAACTTTGAGATCATCATATTTTTTTCTTTTTCTTTTTTCCACAACATTATGTGGTGTAAACCTTCTCATTGACCATTTGGAGTCTCATTCTAAAACATTTTAAGTTCACAAAAATATATAACGCAAATTGACATTTTTTGAACCTCCACTCCTTGCAAAATAAATTTGAATATGCTACACCCTTTCTCTACCTCTAAAAATTGGAGTACAAGGAACTAATACCATGTTTAACATGACGGAAATGAGTTTAGACCTTGTGTAGTGCAAAAATTTTACACCAAGTGAAGTCAAAGTCTACTGATCCATGAAACGCAAGGAAAATCATGGACCCTTTCTGCAAACACTATAATATTACAATTTGTGCGGTCGAACTTTATGAATTTTTTAATATAAGTCACTTAATAAATCTTAATTGAGATCATACGGTTAAAACTAGAAGTAAATGTTTTTTGTTTTGTCCTTACTCATTGCACTAAAACAAGCAATTTTGAAGTGTTTTTGGTGTGAAACTTTTCCAAGAAATTTAGGGGTTAACCCCTAAAGGACCACAACCACTTTCGCTCTAAAACCAGTCCAAAACTGCCACTGCCAAAAAAAGACATGAAAATCACATTTTAAAGCGAATTTCGGATTTCCAACCGTAAGATCTTAAAAAAGACTTCCATATAAACATTCTGTTAAATTTTGGTTGCAATCCACCGCACGGATTGATAGATTTTAGTGTTTAAAGTCAAAACAATGGTTCGTTTTCTTCCCTGCGTTGAGTAGATCAGCAGACTTTGACTTCACTTTGTATCAAATTTTTGCATTGTACAAGGTCTAAATCTTTTACCATTGTCTTAAGCATGATGTTATTGCCCAACACACCAATTTTTAGAGGTAAAAATGGAGTGTAGCATATTCAAAACAAGTGTGCAACGAGTGGAAGTTCAAAAATTGCCATTCCACGTTTTATTTTTTTGTGAACTACGTATGTATTCGAATGATAATCCAAACGGTCAATAAGAAGGTTTTCACCACATATTGTTGTTGAAAAAATAAAAAGTGAAAAATATGAAGATCTCTAGGTTTTATGTAGAAAAGATGAAGTTTTTTTCCCCCGTTGCCCGACAATGTGCGAAAATGTTTGACTTGGAATAAAATGCCTTTTTTCACTAAAGACAAGATTTTTTTTGAAAATTTCCACAAAAAGAAATATTCTTTATATGTGTGAAAAATCTCAATGTCAATAGAAACTTTTGTCAAAATTTTTGGAGGTGCCCGGTGTCCCCACTTTTGGCTTTAAGTGGTACTAACTTTCAAACCACAGATCCAAAAAATAAAATAAAAATATCTCCACGAAGCTCTTATTAGAGGCAATCTAGAATAAAAAATTCAGAGAAAAAGGATTTTTTTTTGAATTTAAGGAACCTGCTAAAAATCAGAAATTCCCCCGAAGGAGACTCTGGTCCTTTAGGGGTTAACCGGGGAAAGAGGAGCTTTTGAGGTGGTAGTAAATTTTTGTTTACTTTTGGTGAAACCAACATATTTTGGAAACTAACTAGCTGGACTCCTATCTAGGTGGCCAATTTTCATCCACGTCCAAGATATAGGCAAATTAGGGTTAGAATGGGGAGGTAAAGGCTTAAGAGGAGGCTCAAGCTCACTCTTACTTTCTCACCCGTGTGTTCAAGGCAAGAACAACAGCTAGAGGTTTGCATTGAGATTGAGGGCTCAAGGTTACTGAATTAGAGCGGAACATTGTGTATGATTAGATATTGGCCTTAGAACTTGTTGTGAGTTGTTGGAGAGACCAATATATGGAAGTTTACAACATTACTTAATATTAAAAAATGAGCTTTGAATCCTAGGATTGTGTATCGAGTTGCAATGCTTGTGTAAGGCAAAGGTTGTGAAGTGGACATAGATCTTAGGTAGATCCAGAACCACTAGGATTGCTTGTGAAGACGAGATCTGGAAATTAAAGTGATTAGGAGATTGAAGTGAATCTCCCTTTACAAGTTTCTTTGAGGCTCTTTGGTCTCGTTGTACTCCATTTCTGATAATTCAAGCCAAATTGGAGTTTTTATGTTAAACGCTCATTGACAAGTCATTATTTTTTCTACACAAACCAACATATGTATGCCGAGTTTACAATGATTGGTATGTAATGGTTTCTAGAATGATGTTAGGATTTTTATTCTAGAATGATTTTGTTAGGTAGAATTATCCCTGCAATGTTGACAACAAGACATTTCTTTCATATTTATATATGTGACATCCCTTCAATGATGACAACCCTATTCTATCTAGACAGTTTGACCTTTGGACAAAGATTAAATCATAACTAGAAAGGACGTCAATAAATCTAAAGCAAACTCCCTTCATATGCAAAAATGAACCTAAAAGTATTTGTAAACCAAAAACATAATCATTGCAAAAATAATTCTGGTAGATGTGTTGGTGCCCTCGCTCTATTTGCTATTGACATTTAAGGCTCTTTTGCTCTATTATTTCCATCCTAATTTTGTCTATCTCACCTTCATTTTCCATGTGTTTCCCACGCATGGCCCAAATATACTCTTCACACTCATCGTCCTCAAGTTCCCCTTACAAGTTGCAAAATTTGAGCTTCTACCTCCATGATCATTGATTGTTCCATTATAAAATACTTGGAGGTCTAAGAGTTTGAGTAATAATACTTGAAAAGTACACATTACTTATGGTTTGTGACTGCTTTCCGCCTCTCTAAACTCAAAATCCTATAGGTCATGGCTCACAAGGCTCAAACCCTAAGTATCTACATGTTTACAAATTGCAATGATGTGGTGCCACTATGGCTGCCTCCCACACCTTTTACCATGTTATTGGTGTGGATATGCTTTTTGATATGATTACAGTACAAGAATCTCATTAGCATATACATGGCAAGTTCCTTTGCGGTGACCACATATGGCATAGCTATTAGACCCATTAATGTGTGCTCAATACGCTAAACATTGCCCTTCCATATGTCAACATTTTAGAGTGCTCACTACATTTTATAGGGCTCCAAGGACTTTTCATCTATTGTTTAAAAACTAGTCCTATTGAGCATGTTGCAATGAAGATGCTTTGGTAAGCCACTCACTTGTGATAATAAAAGGAAGTTTTTAGGAATCAAGAAATAACTTGGGTTCTTATTACTTTAGAGTATATATCTTTAAGAATAATTCTTCAAATTGAATTAAAATTTATTATATATATAAATTGAATTAATTCATAAACAACAAAAAGAATAAAATTTGTGAAATAGGTAAAAGTTGCAAGATGATGGAGTATTCAATTTGTAAATGAGATTCTATTGGTTGGTATAGTAGAATAATCTCCAAAACCTATACTTTTACTACCTATATTATAGATTGATAATTAGTTCAATTACCATAATTTAATTTATCAACCATTGGATGCTATACATATTTTATCAAGGTTTGGGTCATGGATTAAGTTCAACTTTACAATATTAAATATTAAAATTTCAGGCATTATGTTTTCTTTAGAAGAAACTTCAAAAATAATGATTAGCAATCTATTTAATATCTCAAGTATATACCCAAGGAACTTCGGATTCATTAAAGAGTGATCAAATGATAGCAATAAAGTAGATAGCATTACCCCTATTAGTTTAAGCTATGCAACATACTTGACATTGGTGTAATGAGTATCTCATCAAAACAAAAACATTCAGATTTTACTGTGATTAATGAATGGGAAACTCAAATCCATTTTTTAATTTGAAAAATGACTTTTTGTAAATTTGTGATGAACTATTGAAGTAAATAGGCCTGTAGGCCCCTATCTTCTATATTGGTTAATCTTTTAAGGTCTAAATTCTATTTTTGGGTCGTTTGGGTACATTTATTATTGTTGCAAGCACTACAAACTACCTCCAAGGAGCATAAGGAAAATCTAGAAGTCGAGCAAGATGAGCTTTTACCGGAACCGGTGCCACCAAAATTGTTGCACGCAGGGATTTTTTTTGGCGATCAGAGGCCAAATTGGCGATTATTTTTCTAAAAAAAGAATATGCCCCCAAAAGTGGGAAATTTGTGATTTTACATTGCCAAATTCTTATTGATGACCATTATCGTATCGCCATACTCCCACTAATGAAGAGGGGGGACTCTATTCCGTCGCCAAAAAGATGTACAAGTCTATATTATTCAAAGAAGAATTCTCCAAAATAGATATATAAGAAGAAAATTTGATTTTCAGTGGTTTCAAAAGTAAATTTGTAACGCCAAAGTTGCCGTCTCCAGAAAATTTGTGTCGCCACTCTGGCAAAAACTGTGAAACAAAAAAAAAAGCCCTCAAAAAAAAAAGCCCTGGATGCAGGCATTGGCGTCAATGATTTCCATGAACTGGGACC
Organism: Bryoerythrophyllum caledonicum; assembly: GCA_963971425.1. Lineage (NCBI taxonomy): Eukaryota > Viridiplantae > Streptophyta > Bryopsida > Pottiales > Pottiaceae > Bryoerythrophyllum > Bryoerythrophyllum caledonicum. The sequence goes on along the minus strand of OZ020517.1, from coordinate 24,905,625 downwards.
GCGATGAAAGGTACCCGCTATGTAAACGACGTCCTACATAATCTATCGCGCTTTTAAAACCTTTAAGGCCTATAAGCTCAAGGTATATTCATATCATGCACCAATCACTTGCCAAGTTGTCACCATTTTGATTATGGTCAATAACCAAGTACAAGATAATTTACTCCTTGGATTTTTAGAACATGGTTGTAACTTGTCTACATAGATAAACAAGGCCCATGGAAGATATGACAAATGTGTCTAGTCCTAATTTGTTGGGCCACTTATGGACACGCGAACGGATGACCAGACAACCGTAGATTGGAATTAGCCACAAGTGCAATAATAGGAGACCACTACATGAAGTTCCACACGGAAATAAGGTTCCACACGGAGATAGACAACCTGAAATAGGCCACACGGAAATAGGCAACACAAGAATACGACACACGGAAATAGGAAACACAAGAATAGGACACACGGGCATAGGTGACACGGAAACAGCATCGTCCCCCTGATGCCACTCACTCCACAGCAACAAAGGACGGTTCGTGATCAGAGTTCCTCGAGTTCCTCTCTCTGCAGTTCTTCCGGATCTCGCCTTGGTCGTCCGTGAGGGGCCGGATGTTGCCCATTTTGATGCTGCTGATGGCGAACTGCGAGAAGAAGAGCTCCTGGCTCGCGGCGAAGGCATCCACGAGCTTCGTGTTGAGTCCGGGAGTGCTCCACAGCGTCTGGTCGCTGCGGATGATGCCCTTCCCCGTCTTCAGGTTCCGGTAGTACTTGTTGTCGAACTTGTCTGGCGTTCTCACGTCCAGATTCTCCACCACTTTGAGCTCCTCCGTCACGTTGTCCTGGGGACATGACCTCCGGAGCTCGTCCTTGAACTCCACGTTGGAATCAGTGTCGTTCAGGAAGAGGTTTACCAGTTGGCATCTCACTCTGCCAATTGTATGCGCACCTGAAAAGCCAATATTTCGTAGCTCCAGTACTGAAAAAGCTGCTCATTGTCATGTACAATCTATGAATATGCTAGTGTTCATCCTGGTCTTATGTCAGTAAGGCAAGAAATACGACACACGTTGGTCAAAAAGATAGCGCAATTGGTGATAAGAAAACCGGCAATATAACATCGAGTATATATATGTACCTGAAAGTGCGATGAGATCCAGTTCATCAAGGCCTTGGTAAGAAAAGTTTAGCTTCAGTTCGGCATAAACCGACAATGGTGAAGGCAGGTTTCTGTTGGCTTCGGCAACGCTTGCATTGAGGCTGTCACGACGACCGAAGAATACTGGGTAAGGTTTCGATAGGCCCACCTGCCATCATTAGCATAACCATGTACATGAGTTGAAAGAAAATCTCAAAAAACTAAAGATATCGGTTGCTAGTAGTGATTGGTGAAAGTTATTAACAACAATGTGGACGAAAGATTAGTAAACTAGAGCGTCAGCTGGCTGTAACATAATCACCTCCACGGCAGAATCACGAGATGTGATGGCCAGGATATCAGCACATGAGACAGTGTTGGGACATGACTTCTCTAGCGCAGCCTTGATGGCATCGATCACCTCGAAGCCTCTGGCGGAGCCGCGGTTGTTGGCAGCAGCATCCTTCTCTGTCTCGATGCCTGTTGCATTGTCCAACAGAATGGATCCATCGCATCCCTGGCGCAATTATTCAATTCCAACCACATAGTAAGCAAGCATATATTTATATAGCTTACCAAACTCATCCATGACCTCGCTTAGTTGGATCATTTTCTGCAACAATATGTATGCCCAGTTGTGGCTTAAATCACTGTAGTCGATCATGAAGTTATTCATCGCTCATTTTCATACACGAGCCGTCACGCCGTGGTTTATAGTTCGAACCACCGAAGCTTGACTCAAAAGATTACATCGTGTAAACTAGGCGTGCGATGTGAAATGAACACAGATTCACGCCAGGTACCAGATTGCTGATTCCATTTGGTACAATATCAACACTATGACAAGAATGGAGAACCGAATCTTACTTGGACGAAGCAGTCGTGGAAGTGGAGGCGAACCAAGGATGCAGCCATTCGTGTCTCTTTTGCCACAGCCTTCTGCACTTCAGCCTTGACGATGGAGAACAACTGGGGGCACGACTTGTGGTAGAAGAAAGGCGTCAGCTTTGTTCCCTCAGCAGCAGCTCCTCTTATGCTTGAAACTGCCACCAGCACCATGATGGCCAATCTGGAATTAATTCCCATTGCAACTACAATCGAAGATGGGCAGCGGAATTATTGAGTTGATGGATAGATTGAGTTGTTGAGTGAAGCCAATATATTCTTTGGAGTCTACGAAGTATGGACTTCAGGAGGAATATAGTATTAACCCCTTGAAGTTCACCATGTCCTTGGACTTGGCTTTTTGAGAGATGATCTCTGGAACTACGGCTGAATTTTCAGTCGCATTGAAGAGGTGATGTGCACAGGTGCCAGGCTGCTGGCAGACATGTTTTATCCAGAAAACATGCAACTTTGCAATGTGGTGGGGTAAGGTGGGTGGAAATTGTGTGATCTCATAATTAGTGATGAATTCAAGCCAGGAAGCACGGCCATGGTTACTGCGGCTTGGGACTTGGAAGATGGAATTTACACAAGTTAAGCCTTTGGAAAGCTTTTTATACGGTACAGCTTCGGGATGGGAGGGAAATGATGTACTGTACATCGTGGGGAAGAGAGTTACGTATTCGGTAACTGGCTGGAGAGGAGGCCGGTTCCCTGGGAAGGACGAGTCGCTGGAGCGACTAGTCCTTTCCCGGTAATCGGCCTCCGCCAGCCGGTTTCTGTACGTAACCGGTCGAGGACAACCGGAGCAAATAACGTCTGCCCTGTCAAGTACTCCGCTATGGCTAAACTTGTGTATCTTCATCATCATTCACATAAACCGACGCCCAAGAACATAACCTCATCACAATAATGCAATGGATATTATTGCAAACTGGCTACGGACATGATGTCGAGTCTAACTTTGCAAGCCACCCTCGTTTCACGCATAAGCACTGTCCAATAAAACTGATCCATCACATCTCTGCCACATTCAACCCAATTAAACATGTTGTGCTCCCTTTGATAATAGAGTTCGGTCTCGAATCATGTCATGGGACATGTCATTACTAGAACGTTTATTTTTTTGGAAAACGAAACTGATCCCAACTGACAATGCCAGTTGAATCTATTCATTTACACACCAGTATATCTACTACTCACATTGACAAATTAAAGCAGTCGTGGAAATGGATCCGGACTAAGGAGGCAGCCACCCTCTTCTCAGCTGCCACAGCGGTCTGCACTTCCTGCTGGGCGATGGAAAACATGGAGGGGCATGACACAGTTACTGTGGTGGATATTCAGCTGATATTTAATAAACAAGGATATGGTGAACTTCAAGGGGTACAATCAAAAGTCTTTCAGCTGAGGCAATAGAATGGATCGGAGTAATTTAAGAGTAGCTAATTGGATATGAGAGACAGTCACTGAAACTTGTGTCTCTACCATGTGGATTTCTTATGTAGGATTAGGCGTAGCACTCTCTCAAGAGTCAAGATAGGCTGAAATTTGCCATAGAGGCAAAGTGCAGCTATCTTCATGAATCCAAATTTTACTTCAGACCTACTGCTCATGGGTATGACCCCAATGCATAGAATAGCAATGTTCATTAGAGCCTTTGAATCACTTCTAGAATTGAAACACAGATCAGCTTTCCAGGATCAAGCTGGCGCTAAGCAAGATATATATGTTCACAGCTAATATTGTTTGGGTGCAAACTCTGCACTACGTGATGAATCTGCCATAAGCACTTGTTCGATCACCAAGAGATGATGAATTAAAGTATATCAATTGAAGTTTACTGTCCTTAAATCTGATGCTTATTTATGGCCACTACAATTATTCCTCATTGCAACTCAGATCAAAGAACAGTGAGAAACTCGTCAGTGTCTATTTTGAGTACCCTGATACAGATTTGCGCTACATAGGTTAACGTGCCCACACGACCCAGAAATGGACTTTAGGCGCTAACTCCCATATAACGGCGTGGGTTCATATTTCTAGCAAACAGAAACATCCCAAGACTCCGATGAAAGTTCACAACATTCTTAACGTAAGAGTCTCTGGAGCCCCTCAGGTGAATTGATTTTAGCATGGGAAGAATGACGTACTCACGCTTTGGGATTCTTTTCTAATCAGTGCCGACAGAGTAGTACAGAGAAAAGAAAATTTAATTTTAAAGCTTCTAGTAGGTGAGATATCTGTAGATTCATATGCCTGACGTCTCATGAGTCAGGCAATATTATAATCCCTTCGGTGCAAATAATACCAGTGCGTCTGCAATGACTTCTTCACGGTCTTCAAACTCGTCCAGTGTCAGTTCTAGAAAACATCTCACCTACATGCTGAAACCTTGCCTACATCAAAAGAGCTGTATTCTGGGAAGACCAACCCGTAGCCGTGCTTATCCAGTTATGGTATTCAAACCATCTTTGGAGATAAGATCAGACACGAGAAGAGGAAAATATTTCAGATGGATGTAGTACAAACAAACATGAATCCAACATGAAAACGAAAAGTTCAGTATGTCGTAAGACTTACAAAACGGTCATCATTTTAGTAAAGCATATTACAGAGGTTGTGACGTCCGGTATGTGTATAATTTGGGGTTGACTGTAAAAAGGTGCAGTTTTCATTTCGAAGCATTTGCTTCGGAATGAAAACTCGGCGGGTGAAGCCGAGTTCACGACATGGCAGTTGGTTCGGATCTCGCCTTGGTCGTCTGTGAGGGGCTTGATGTTGGCCATCTCGATGGTGCTGATGGCAAACTGCGAGAAGAAGTCGTCTTGGTTGGAGGCGAAATTCTCAACCACGGCTGCACTGGCGACGCCAGGAGTGCTGAAAAGAACCTGGTCGCTGATGAGGATGCCTCTGCTGTTGAGCAAGTTCGCGGAGTAGCTGTTGTTGAAGTCGTCCGCGGTGGTGAGATCCAGGTTTTGGTTGCTGACGCCGTTGACGCTGCAGCGTATCTAGGAGATGAAGCCCCATATGGTTGTCATGTGCGTGTGCTTCTTAACCCCTAAAGGACCAAACGTCCCCCCGGGATCAAATTGGATGTTGGGCATGTACCTACAATTCGAAAAAAAATCCTTTATAATTAAAAAAATTTATACAAGATAGCCTCTGATAAGAGCTTCATGGAGATGTTTTTATTTTATTTTTTGGATTTGTGATTTGAAAGTTAGTACCACTTAAAGCCAAAAGTGGGGACACCGGGCACCTCCAAAAATTTTGACAAAAGTTTCTATTGACATTGAGATTTTTCACACATGTAAAGAATATTTTCTTCTTTGGAAATTTTCAAAAAAAAATTCTTGTCTTTAGTGTGAAAAGGCATTTTATTCCAAGTCAAACATTTTCACACATTGTCGGGCAACGGGGGAAAAAAATCATCTTTTCTACATAAAACCTAGAGATCTTCATATTTTTCACTTTTTATTTTTTCAACAACAATATGTAGTGAAAACCTTCTTATTGACCGTTTGGATTATCATTTGAATACATACGTAGTTCACAAAAAAATAAAACGTGGAATGGCAATTTTTGAACTTCCACTCGTTGCACACTTGTTTTGAATATGCTACACTCCTTTTTTACCTCTAAAAATTGGTGTGTTGGGAAATAACATCATGCTTAAGACAATGGTTAAAGATTTAGACCTTGTACAATGCAAAAATTTGATACAAAGTGAAGTCAAAGTCTGCTGATCTACTCAACGCAGGGAAGAAAATGAACCATTGTTTTGACTTTAAACACTAAAATCTATCAATCTCTGCAGTGGATTGCAACCAAAATTCATTGGCATGTTTATATAGAAGTCTATTTTAAGATCTTACGGTTGAAAATAGTAAATTCACTTTAAAATGTGATTTTCATGTCTCTTTTTGGCAGTGGCAGTTTTGGACTGGTTTTAGAGCGAAAGTGGTCGTGGTCCTTTAGGGATTAAGCACACTCACATGAACCAGACGGAGCTCCTATCCGAACTCCAACGTTAGATGGTGGTACCTGACGCAAATTTTTGTTTTCTGTCATTTTAAAGTTACACTTTGGAAACATTTGGGAACGGCCGTGACTACTTGGGAACGCACTTGGGAATGCACTTGCGAACATTGGGGAACACATAGGAACAATGTGAGAACTCATTGGGAACAAAGAAGTTACAAATATGGTATAAATTGTAAAGTCGAAGGAGGGTAAACAAATGGTTTGGTTTAGAATCAAACTAGTTTTTCATCTCAACCAGATATGGGTGTCAGGCACCAAACCCGGTCCCATAGAAGCCGGATTTGATACCTAGTGCTCATGTGCACTTGCTTATTGGGAGGTCTCACTTACATGGAAAATAGGAGCTAATTCCAAAGGCTTTTCCACTTCCAATAATTTTCCACCTTGTAACAATCTATTTGTCACATAGGTGACTTGTAGAGTGAGGCACTTGTTTGTAAAAGTATTACAATTTCCCTCTTCACATTGTAAAATGGGAAAGGAAAGCCATTGCCAACATTCTTTTCCATGTCACTTTGTGAAAGTATCACATTTTCCCTTGTCATATTGTAAAATGGGAAAAGGGAAATCATTGCTACCTTGTAAATTGTGTATTTTCCACATGATCATTTCTCACCTTGTAAATCATGTATTTTCCCCACATGATCATGGTTGCTTGTATATCTCATATGGTTTGTCATGGCCAAGTGGAAGGACGAGTATAAAATGTGGAGGCAAATTCAAGCCCTAGCTTGTGTGGTTAGGACAATCCAAAATTGAGGAATTTGGACACCTAAGTTTTAAAGATGAATATCGTTTTTCCTACAATCTACATGGATGTAAAGGTTATTACTTTACCATGATGTGTTTATGGAGAGTTTTACAATGGATGTGGTAAAAGTTCCCTAGGTACACTAAAAATGATGTTTAGTATTGTAAACACTAATTTACACAAATCACTACACTAAATGCAGATTACACATTTAGTGTAGTGACAAAATCGTACACTAGATGCCAATTACAACACTAATTGTCAACGCCTCTAAACATTGCAATACAAAAAAAATCTACTTCTTGACAATTAGTATAGAGTATTGACTGAATATGTACTATAGAATATATAAAATGTAAATACAATATACATTGAATATAGTATAATATCTTAAATATAGTATTGTAAATTTTACCATATACCAAATATACTACTTTAATTGTAGTAGACTAGAGTGTTACCCATGTCCTCCGGACACAACATTTTTTTGTGTTGAGTCCCCACCTCGTCCCGTCCCCCATCCCCCGTCCCCCGTCCCCGTCCCCGTCCCCATCCCCGTCCTCGTCCCGTGCTTTTATTCAAAATCCTAACTTTTAGCTTTTCATTTTATCCAAAACCCTAACTTTTAGCTTTTCATCCAAAATCTTTTTTCATCTATGCGTTCATCCATCGACGCGTTCATCCAAACGGATCGTTTGTCATCCTGTATTCTTTTATAGATATAGATATTGTTATAAATATGTGTATTGTATAATACAATATATATAACATACTATAAATAACATATACATTAAATGTATTGTACGTGCTGTACATTGCATATATCATATGAAATATATTATACTACTAAAATCATAAGCTACGGAGCGAACCACGCGAAGATCAACCATGCAGTGAACCGTGTAGTGAACTATAGAAACGCTACAATCAACCACGCAGTTAATTGGCAGTCAACCGTGCAATGAATCATGTTACATTTTCCTTTTAATAGTTTGTAATATAAAACTACATTGAAATGGTTGGGCTATAGCGTTGCAAAGCAAGCGCCAATTGCTAGTTTATCCTATAATAATAATGAAGGATATGGCTATTTTTAGTCATTTTTATTTATAATATGTATAGTATTTATTTTTAATATCTTATTTATAGCACTCACTACAAATATTACATTCATTATCTATCGTGAATATTAGTATACCAACCCGTTGTCCTTAACGGGTAATATAAGTTTAGGGAAGTTAACCAAATAGTAAAAATAAAAGTAAAAGACATAAAAGTAAATGCCACATGTCGTTGGGGGTATCACTTAAGTATCCCGGTTTCCATCGCTGGGTATGTCCCTTTGTCTTTTACCTAGCTATTGCCATGTGTCAAGGAAGGCCAATATCATGGTAAGTTGCATATCGCCATGTCTCGCATCGGATTGCTTGGATACTGACCGGGTATTGACCCTTGCTTTTTTTATTATGTATAGAAGATAGATACTATAAATAGCATATGTTGTAAATTAAATATTCTATAAATAGTATGTATAACATACTAAATATATATGCTATATATAATATTTTAGTTTGTAATGTATATTGTTACTATTTTAGTATGTGCTATGTATAGTATTCTTATTCTACATAGCAAATGATATACAGTAAATGTGTCACATGTCGTATAAATGCTAAATTTATATAATCTATATCTATAAAAGAATACAGGATGACAAACGATCCTTTTGGATGAAGGCGCCGATGAAAAACGATGTGTCAGTGGATGAACGTGTCGATGAAAAACGCTTTTGGATGAAAAGCTAAAAGTTAGGGTTTTGGATAAAAGGACAGGGCGGGGATGGGGATGGGGATGGGGACGGGGACGGGGGACGGGGGACGGGGGACGGGGGACGGGGGATGGGGGAGGGGGGAGGGGGGACAAGGGGACAAGGATGGGGGGGACGATGGATTGGAGGGAAAGGGCCAGGGGATGGGGAGGTGGGGACTCAACACAAAAAAATGTTGTGTCCGGAGGACACGGGTAACACTCTAGTTTCTTTATACAATAATATATTATATACATTCTACAAGTGTAGTAATGTAGTTACATTTAGAAGAATTTATCTTCTGCTTAAAGAATATAATATCTTAAGCTTGGTGGTCACTGTTAAGCCTTTCAATTGCGTATTGTCAATAATAAAAAAAATTATATTTAGCATTCCATTGTATATTGGTGATATTAATCCTAGGATTGCATTTCAAATACTTCAAACTCTTTCACCACCATGTTGATACATCGGAATCCTTCACAGTGCTTCTGCTACAGCTTGATTAGAATGAGACAAGCTTATGTAAAGTTGAGCATTCTTAGCAAAATAAGGCAACATAATGTAATAGGATGAAGAATACAAGATGAATTTGTAATGAGAATCCCTTGGGAGGGTTTCAAGTGGGGAGTAGTGAAATAAGTTGGTAGATTTAATATATCTTTTTTTATGTAAATCTTTTGGCCTTGAAATTTGACACACATGTATGATGTTGGTAGCTTAAAGGCGATGTTGTGCCAAAACTTTCATGGTCCAAGAACAATTTTTCAGCCCTATGAAGGATGTCAAAGTTGGCAGGGATGAAATTTCTTTCCCTAGGAATGCAAAAATGGCATTTTAATTGGTACCATATTGTACATCCATGTTGGTCCCAACAGAGCAAGGGGAGTCTTGGCGCAATAGCATGTCCAGGATGATACTCTGTTCCAATGCAATACCCTATTGCTACCTCTTGTATTATTTGGATTAGAACAATGGTGTAGTGATTCGGTTGAAGGGTGTAGTAATAAACATCTTTGTGTTTGTACAAAACATCCTTGTAGTTTCCTCTAGTTTTTATTTATTTGTATTGTTTCCAGTTTGTTTCATCTTCTTTGTCACTATCTTGTGCACATGATGCTTGGATTACATTCTTTTGTGTACGTTGGGACATGGTATCAAACTGGACAGGGGTCTCCGGCTGGAACAACTTTTCATGCCGAGATAGGGTCTCGAGACTGTCCCTGCTCCATCACGGACGACAAGGATCTACACTTTTCTTTATATATATAAGTAACAAAAAACAGTCTATCCGGAACATCCACCAGTTTCGCAACAAACAACTTTCATTGCCACGTTCTTAGCACATTTTCGGATGACAAAGCCTTTCGGACGAATCAGTTTTTTTTTTGGATGTGCCCTTTGAAAGAATTGTTTGTATGTGACCTTTGGAGAAATCCTTTGAATGTGCCCTTTCATTAGAACTTGGATATGATATAAAAATTATTAAGTTTTAGAATACAATTATCCACCAAATATTTAAAAACAAGTGCTACCCATACAGTTCAAAAATAATGATTTCTTAATATAAATTTTATTTGGATGAAACTACAGGGTACATGAAGTAAGTATGGGGTATCTAAAGCAAATAATGGATATTTAGTAAATAGTAAATATACCCATGATGCTTCTCCACAATCTATATGCATCATATGGATCATGTAATGGAACCAGACTAATCGTACATTGGTACCACTAATTCCTTTGATTATGGAGAGCGTTGGGCTTTTTTTCTCAGTACGTTGCAAGCAGTTCCTAATCCGAGAGTTAAAGTTTTCATCTATGTACATTTGTTTAACTTAAGGTTGCCCTTGGCGTGTCCGTTACAATGGGAGTTCCACTAGTATAAAAGAAAAGAACATCATTACATACCCGGTGAAGCCAAAACCTTGGTGATGTCTTTGGAACAAAGCTTTTTGCAAGAATCCCTTTCTCCTTTGAATGAGCTATTTGAATCAAATGTGCCTTTCGGAGGAATTTTTTGAATGTGCCCTTTCATTGATAGTAGAAAAATGATTGAGTTTTAAAATTACTACTATGTAACAAAATTAGAAAAACTATTATTACATATAAAATTCCAAAATTATGATTACCGCATAGTGATCTTTTATGAAACCATCAAACTTAAGTCGATTTCAACATCCATAATATGCACACATTTGTGTTTTGGTAAAAATGATTCATAAAACCAATAGTTCAAATTACATTGATAATAAACCATAAAAACAACTTATAGAATCTAATTTGGATGGTGTTAAATGAGAATTTTAGGTTTTGAAACAATGTAGATATATGATGCAAAATACATCATATTTACAATTCATCAAAATGGATGTAAATAAATGATTCATTATCTCTATATATGGAAGTGGGGACTTGAGGACTTGAGAGAAGTAGGAATCTAGAGGACTTGGGGGACTTGAGGAAAGTGGGAACTAGGGGAGAGTGGAGACTTGGAGGACTTGAGAGAAGTAGAGACTTGGTGGACCTGGGATATTTGGGACTTACGGGACTTAAAGGAATAATACATGTTGCTAGATTATACACATATTATAGAGTGGCACAAGTCCATGTTCTGTTGCAACCCCCTATCCCACCACTTCGTTGAAATACCCAATATTTCCAACATATGAAGTGGACTACACTTGTATAATTTTTGGATTTTTTTTTATAATGTAGCGATAATAATCTTCCAATAGTATTCCAATATGTGTACTCAAATTTTATGAAGGTTTGGAGCATTTGCATTTAGTATATTAAATTAAAGTTTTATCTCTGGAGATAAAAATCTATTTGATTTCCAATCTTTGTACTTAAATGAAAAAAAATTGAAATGATTGATTTGCAAATAGATAAGGAATTTTTGAAATTAAGATAACACACAACTTATAGCTCTTATAACTTTGTACCCCAAAGACAATTGGTGGTGGCTTGTAGGTAAGAATCTATGAACTTATGTAGGAGTATAATTTAACATGGAAATGCTACCTTTCTCACAACCTTTGGCTCTTTGACTTCTAAACGGTCATTGTCCCAAAACAAGCCTTTTAAGAACCCAGGCACAATTCTATAGTGTTGATTTTCAACAATTCTCTTTGAAATTTTTACAGAGTTGGGCACTACTAAAAGCTTTGAGGAAGTGCAAGTTTTTTTCTAATTAGACACTTGATGAAGAAGTTATGTTATTTAAGAAGTTTTTGTGGAAAGGCATGTGGTTCGGGTAGTTTGCCAAGTTATTAAAAAAAAAGCTAAGATATTTTACACAATTAACCAACATCACTTCCCTAGGGGTTTTACAATAAAGAAATTTTTGTAGTGCAAAAATTTGCACCAAGAGGCGTCAAAGTTCCCGGCCAGGGTGCATAAAAGCTTTCATTCTTCTACTTATATAGGCACAATTTTTAAAAATTTTGCACTTTCATTCATATCCTTTTTCCAATCTGGATATGCGAACCATCTTTAACATACCTAAAATTAATAAAATATCAAGTACCTTACATCATACAAATTGTGATGGTAAAAGTGGCAACTTTTTTCAATGTAAAGTTTTTATTTTATTAAAAAAAACTCACAGTGTTGACCCCTGTAAAATCATGGTACAAAAAGACCATTGAATCTATTTTAAGGGTCATAGTATGTTAAGGTTACTCACTTTTGGGCAAAAACAGAGAATTCAATTAAAATATGAAAAATGAAGTATTTTACATTTTGGTTGGTTGGTGGAGGAAGTTTACTTGATTTTACATGTAGGCCTAATTTTTTTGTTATCTGATCCCTTCTACAAGGAGTTTTTTAGGAACGTTGAACTTGAGAAGAGGTACATTGTGACACTAATATTTTCTAATTTTGGATTTAGAGTTATTTCAAAGACCAACTAATTGATTGAAAATTTGGATCACCTATAAAATCTTGTTAGCTTCCTCTACTAACTAGCAAAAGTGTAAAAAAACAATTTTTTTTTATAGATTTCCCCCTTTTTTGTGATATCAGTGAAAAAAACTAAATTTTGATTACAAACAGCAAATTGCCTTTGGACACTAGGATCCATTACTAATGTTAATGATTACACCAAATTTAATAATGAAATTCTCCTCATTTATGTACCTTTAATCCCTTAAGGACCAAGTGTCATAAAATGGCATTTTGAAGGTTCGATCAGGTTTCTATGGTGTCAATTTCTAACATTCCTCTTTGAAATTTTTACTATAGAAGGAAATAACTAAAACCTCACTAGGAGAACAATTTTTCCCTAAATCCAACATTAAATGAAAAAGTTATTGGATTTTGAATTTCAAACGGGGAGAGCTAGCACTTCGGGCACCTTCAAAAACTTTTGCTAGGACACTCTATCGAATGTGAGATTTTCAATACTTGCAAGTAATATAATCTCCTTTCATACTCCCAAAAAATGTTCTTGTCTATAGTGGAAAATAGCATATTAACCTAAGCCAAACATTTTCACTCATTGTCTTACATTGTTGGGCAAGGTACCAAGAACATTTCTTTCTTCCCACATTAAATTTAGAGATCTTCATATTTTTAATTTTTAAAATCTTCTACAACAATATGTGGTGTAGACCTTTTTATTGACCATTCGGATTATCATTCTAAAATTATTAAGTTCACAAAAAATTATAACGTGAAATGACAATTTTTGACCCTCCACTCCTTGCCTATTTGTTTTGAATATGCTACACCCCTCCTCTACCTCTAAAAATTAGTATGCAAGTAACTAACATCATACTTAACATAATGTTAATGGACTCAGACCTTGTGTAGTCCAAAAGTTTGACACCAAGTGAAGTCAAAGTTTGTTGATCCACTCAATGCAGGGAAGAAAATGAACCATTTTGCAACTCTTTAACCCCTAAAGGACCAAACGTCCCCCTAGGGTCAAATTGGATTTTGGGCATGTACCTACAATTCGAAAAAAAATCCTTTTTAATTGAAAATTTTATATAGGATAGCCTCTGATAAGAGCTTCGTGGAGATATTTTTATTTTATTTTTTGAATTTGTGGTTTGAAAGTTAGTACCACTTAAAGCTAAAAGTGGGGACTCCGGACACCTCCAAAAATTATGACAAAAGTTTCTATTGACATTGAGATTTTTCACACATATAAAGAATATTTTGTTCTTTAGAAATTTTCAAAAAAATTCTTGTCTTTAGTGTGAAAAGGCATTTTATTCCAAGTCAAACATTTTCACACATTGTCGGGCAACGAGGGAAAAAAAATTCATCTTTTCTACATAAAATCGAGAGATCTTCATATTTTTCACTTTTTATTTTTTCAACAACAATATGTGGTGAAAACCTTCTTATTGACCGTTTGGATTATCATTCGAATACATACGTAGTTCACAAAAAAATAAAACGTGAAATGGCAATTTTTTAACCTCCACTCCTTGCACACTTGTTTTGAATATGCTACACCGCTTATTAACCTCTAAAAATTGGTGTGTTGGGAAATAACATCATGCTTAAGACAATGGTAAAAGATTTAGACCTTGTACAATGCAAAAATTTGATACAAAGTGAAGTCAAAGTCTGCTGATCTACTCAACGCAGGGAAGAAAATGAACCATTGTTTTGACTTTAAACACTAAAATCTATCAATCTGTGCGGTGGATAGCAACCAAAATTTGGTGGCATGTTTATATAGAAGTCTTTTTTAAGATCTTACGGTTGAAATTCCAAAATTTACTTTACAATGTTGTTTTCATGTCTCTTTTTGGCAGTGGCAGTTTTGGACTGGTTTTAGAGCGAAAGTGGTCGTGGTCCTTTAGGGGTTAAACACTGTAATCTTTCAATCCATTCGGTCAACGTTTATGAAATTTTGTGAGGACGTCACTAAATTTGTTAACTTGGCACTGCAATCAGTAGTTTGAAAGTGCCTTTTTCAAAAACATAGTCGTGGTCCTTTAGAAGTTCACACAAGTTGAATGCCCTAATTCCCACCAGCAAGCATGGCCCCGACGCACCAATGGTAGAAAACATGATCGACAGTCAACCTTTTGAACTCACTTTTGAGCAACCCAAAACCAACCGGCAACCCAATACCACTTCTTTCTATACTATTCCTAGATTTCAGGAAGGAAATGTAGCTAATCATCACACTACACTAAAAGTTTCATTTAGTGTAATGGCACGAATAGTGTACTTACCATAATTCACTAATTGCAAACAAGTTGACAAATAGTGTACTAACTGCAAACAAGTGTACTTTCTCAAAAGATTATTTGATCAAAATTTACTTTATCAAAGATTACTTTATCGGAGTACACTTTATGGATTTTTATTTTTTTTAAAGCTTACTTTTTCAAGAGATTACTTTTTCAAGTTTGACTTCTTAAAAAGTTTACTTTTTCAAACTTTACTTTTTCAAACTTTACTTTTTCAAACGATTACTTTTCAAAACTTCACTTTTTGAAAACTTTACTTTTTCAAAAGTTCACTTTTTCGAAAGATTACTTTCTCAAACGTTTACTTTTTCAAATCTTTACTTTTTCAAATGTTTACATTTGGAAAAGCTTATTTTTACAAAAGTTTACCTTTTCAAAAGGCAAATTGTCTCTTTTCCCCGCATTGATGTTTTTCCCTAGTTTTTGATTTTTTCAAAAATGTTGTTTTTTCTAATTGTTGTTTTTCCAAATTGTTGTTTTTGCAAAAATGTTGTTTTTTTTTATTTGTTGTTTTTCCAAATTGTTGTTTTTTCCTAATTGTTGTTTTTTCCCAATTGTTGATTTTTCCAATTTTTTCTTTGTAAGTTTTATTTTTTCTCTTCTTCACCTTTTTGTACACATAATTCTCTTCTACTTTCGATACGCTAAACGCGCACGAGTTAAAAAGTTAATATTCCAATCTTTACAAAAGTTCACAAATAGTGTAGTAGTTCACATTTAGTGTACTATTTTGTCACTACACTAATTGCGTAGTTGACAATTAGTGTACGGGTTCGTATTTAGTGTCCACTACACTAAATGAAACTTTTAGTGTACTTATAAATTCAGTGGTCAACACAAAAGTCATGTAATGGATTGCTACATATCCTCCCTGAAGTATAGAAAGGAGCCATATTGGGTCGCCGGTTGTTCCACCCCAGTCAAATACCGGCATACCGGCAGTCCTGGAGTGCCAGACGTCAAAAAAGCGCCAGTCTGACCTCCCGCCAACCTGACTCGCCGGTGGCACACGCTTATTCATCCGTCAAGCCCAGCACATTCTCGTCCGCCCGACATGGACGTAGCTTCCAACACCGTCCGCTACAACGTCGGAAGGTTTGAGTTCTCGTCCGCGATGGTCGGTGGGAGCGTCGGAGGGGCGGACTGGACTCCGTCGTCGTCGTCGTCGTCGTTCTCCCCGGAGACTGCCAGGCAGCTGCTGCTTTTTCCAAATGCAGCCTGCCTGGCCCTCGCTCGCCATTTCCATCGCCTGCCAGGTTCTGTCGTTCTGCCGCGCGGGCGCTCTTCGACCTTTTGCGCACTCTTCGCTGCCATCACTCTGGCGCCACGGCCTCGTCACGGCGCTTCCACGGCGGCTGCGATTCTCGTGATTCCA
This sequence comes from Bryoerythrophyllum caledonicum, assembly GCA_963971425.1. NCBI lineage: Eukaryota > Viridiplantae > Streptophyta > Bryopsida > Pottiales > Pottiaceae > Bryoerythrophyllum > Bryoerythrophyllum caledonicum. Next base: position 24,889,410 of record OZ020517.1, on the reverse strand, counting down.
TCAAGTAAGTTTGATTGCAGTCCCTCCTCACGTCATCATGGTCTGCTAGGGTTTCGTCGATAGCCATGGCCTGCGCTCTCAAGCTCTGGCGATGGAGGAGGCTAGGGTTCTGGTTCGACTGAAGAAAATCAGTGACCGCTTAAATTGTTAAAATTTACGGAAAGTGTACACCATTCAATGAAAGTTGCGTAGGGTTTTGAAAGAGCGCGGAATTTAATACGGTGTGCGCGTGTGGATTGGTACGCCAGGGTTGAGGAGGTTAAGTAAATTCAAATGGCCTGGGAAATGGAGAAGCTGGTCCAGGTGTAGAGAGGTTTGAGGTGCACAGCTTCTGGTGATTGACGCAAGGTCGAGAAAGGTGATCGGGAATTGATTGGAATCTAGGTTGAGAGGAGGATTTACGGGAAACACTGCATATACACAGAGACCAGTTCTGGTGTGTGATGTGGTGATGGTTGATGTTGGCGACAAAACTTGGTTGGAAAGAATGCTGAGGAAGATTGAACTTGGGAGTATATAATGGTGGGATTGGACAGACAGCATATCTTCCAGCCCGGGCTGTTTGGAGAAGGAGACTGCAGAGGCTCTAGCACGGTTGCGGTCTGAGAGTAGAGAAGGTAGGATTAAGCGACAGAGGGGCTGCCTATCCCCTCTTTGTCGAACTTGTTGAGGTTGACTGCTAACTGTGCTCAAATACCTGGCTCGAACTTTGGATTTTGAACGGTCGCATATGATTGATTCAGCAGGCCGCTCAAGTCACATGGAGTTCAATTACCTTCAGGTGCTGCACTTTCCCATGTGAAGGGTGCTCGTGTCCTACTTTTCTGTATGATTTGTACTTTTGGAAGGTTGTAGCCTTTAATTTTGTCAGAAACACAGACGTTGTAAATTTCGAATCATGCACCTACCTGACATGATTGGCTTTACGTTGTGCGGGATCTCAATTTGCATTTGTTGCGTTCCCTTTCATCTTCATTGCGTTTCGCCCAGCTTGAAACTCCTTGAGTTTGATTCTTATTCTGTACAGTAGAGTATCAATCAGATTCATTACCAAGGCGAAGGGTCATGCTTAAACCTATTGTTGTCCTTGGTGTTCACAGAGAGTGAAAGTATATCGACTGAATGACGAAGGCAAATGGGACGACAAGGGCACAGGTCATGTGTCTGTTGAGTATCTTGAGGTACATGCCCTGACCTATACCCCATGCAACTGAGTACAAGCCATTGTAAATGATAACAATTTTTTGTCACAGCGAAGACGAGAGCTTTATATGACAGACTAGTACGGTAAGGCGTGACTGTAGTTTCCAGATCTGGTACATTATAGAAGGCCCCCAGAGTCCAGGAACATTGGTCATTAATACTAATCTACCTGCAGACTTATACTCTAACAGCATCTGGCAATCTCCTGCATGTGTCACTGCATTAAGCAATAGGTAGAGCTTGTCGGAATTTGTGATGTGAAAAAAATCAATGTCCAGATATTGATTATATTTGTTATATATTTCCAGTTGGTTTATAGAGAGGCCTGACGTCACGATGATTTTTTGGGTTGTCGCAGCGTTCCGATGCAGTGGGCTTGGTAGTCATCGATGAAGAGGACAATCAAACTCTCTTGGTCCATCGAATATCAGCTGATGACATTTACAGACGTCAAGAAGGTTAGTAATGACTTGGAAGGTGGCGTTTGGGATTTTGTTCTCCCTGTCCCTTTCCACTGAGTATGTTGAACATACTTCTATACCCCCACAAAAATTGCTGGACACGAGGGGTGAAATGATTACCTTTGAAGTCGATTTTATCCTATCTGTGGCAGAGTGAATTCTGAAAAGTTATTAATGAATTAGTAAGAAATATTCTTTAGTTGATCATGTTTTGTGACGATTCGAAAACTAAGTCGTTTGGGTCTGTTCCTTTTTGGAACATCCATCATACCGAGTGTTTTTAGCAGTAATGATACTAACCAGTTATTGAACTAATGTTTTTTTAACTCTAAAACAAAGTGAGAATTTGCCTGTTTCAGACACAATCATATCATGGACAGATCCAGAAGTGGCAACAGATCTAGCACTGAGTTTTCAAGAGACAATGGGTTGCACTTTCATTTGGTAAGTTCTTTTCAGCGTTTTCTATATATTGCGGATCTGATGTGAGGTTTTTGTGCGCATTCTACGGACGTAAGATTTGTTCTGCTCTCGGAGTGAGCATTTACTGTTGAGAACCGTGAATGAGATTAGCAATCTGATATTAGTGATAGTGGTCGCAGGCTTTGGTTTCCACTTCGAAGATCCTAGGTTTGATTTAGTGTCAAGCAATGTAAGATATGATATTGGTTCTGCTACTTCCTGCTGAAGTTGTTTTCCTTCCTAATTACGCAGGGACCAAATATGCAGTGTACAAAGATCAATACACTTTCCTTCTGTAGCTGGTATGACCTGTCAATTACCTTTGTGAATTAGTTCTTTGTTTTCTCAGTGACATGTCTTCCACTGTTGTATGCATAGATACTTCTCCGCTTTATGAGGTGCTGTTAATCTCTTGCAGTCTTGATGTGGAGTGCATATACAAGAATTAATCAACTTCAAGAAATAAAGTATTTCAGTTTGTAAAATGGCATTTGGAATCGGCAATTCCCCAGCTCATTATGGATGGCACGCGTTTCCATTCTTGTTAGGTGAAACAGGCGTAGATGGCGCTGGTCGTCCAGGTGCTGATGATTTTGAGCATTCTGGAACTTCTCAAGATGATGGTAAGCATGTGTCTTCTACAAGAGAAACTTTCAGGCGTCCAGAGATCAACTTGTTTGTATGCATCTGATTTCTTATCTTTGAATTCTTATTTCTCAGAACAAGTGAGAAATTTCTATTTGTCGCATAGACTCATCAGTTAGGAATTGGTTTCATTGCAGTGCTATGAGAAGTTATTAAAATAGAATTCTTTCTTCACTTCAATATGCGGGCATTATAGTTCTACGAATCTTGACATGATTTCTTAGAAAGCACTTTGTTTTGAAGGTGGCGGTACTGAAGCACTGGAGCTCCCCCCTGCTGAGCTTGCCTTTCTTCCTCAGATTGCCAAGGTAGGCTTCAATTGTTTGAAGTTACTGCAGAGTCCCTTGCTCTATGTTTCCTGCATGTTACATCAGAGCATATTTCTCTTTACAAATCAACCATTGTGTCAATGATTTGTAATAAATTTACTCTAAGAAGTCAGTGGTGGAGGAAGTAACATTTTTCTGTCTGGTACTTACACGGGTTTCAGTGTGTGATAGTGATTATTATGAATGTGCACTTTGGAATAGTCTGTTGTAACACTTCTTTGCGTTATCGACTGCAGGCTCTTGGAGAAGTATCATCTTTCGAGAAAGATAGGATGGCTTCCTTGGTTGTGCGTGATGTAAGTCAAGAAATTATTTATGTTCGTGGTATATGTTCATGTGCTTGAAAGCAATGAAACTTGCTTTCAGTATTCAAAAATAAATATCTACTCAATTCATTAACTTCTATCTTCCGATTAAGAATAGTAAACATGGAATAGTTCTGTGTTTATAATGGCTCGTTATTTTGTGACAGCAAAATTACATTCGGAAGTTGGTGGAGTTATTTCGCACTTGTGAAGACTTGGAGAACGGTGAAGGTTTGCAATTGATGTTCAAGATTGTGAAGGGAATCAGTAAGTTGGACCCGAGCTGTGTTCCTCCATCTGGTCTTTGTTCTACTGACTTAATTTTGATAATTTGGTGTTTTGTTTTTATGCATTTAGGTTTAATATTACTCTCTTCTGCTCCATCATTCTTGAATTGGTTTGACCTGCGAAGCAAATGTTATTTTTGTTGACCATTGTTGGTCCCACATGGCTCACTCATAATCTTTTTGTTCTTCTTTTAGCTGCTAGTTTCTACAAGACTAGACTGTTCTTTGCTTGCAGACCAATAAGTATGTGTTGTCAATGTTATGCCTAATATCCGTGTATTAACTATCAAGAGAGAAGTTGATTTCTGAAGGTCTGGGATCTATTCTCGGCTTAGCAGTTCTTTGTCAAAGTGTTTAATCTGATCTGTGTAGGACTTTTTATTTGCAGTCTCTCTCAATGACGGCCATATATTCGATATCATCTTCAGCGATGAGTATATTATGGACATTGTTGGAGCCTTAGAGTGTAAGTTCGTTCACATTGCCTTCAGGAATCATGTTTCTGTTACACGTCTTATTTCATATGCTAGGCGTACTTCGTAGACGAGTCCAAGTAAATGCATGTATGGTGATTTCAACATTTGCAAGTCGGTCCAACTGAATAGCGATGTCTACGACAGGGTCCAAAGAATGCACTGAGGAACGGAATCTGCTTTCAAACATCTGTATTAAGGCTGAAAGAGAATTAGATGGTGTATTAGAAATAGACTTTCTAAACTCGGAAAGTTGCATGACCTCAGGTGGTAAATGTGCTTGCGTCTAGAAGCTAAAATTGTAAAATTGGTGATGACCCTTTTATTTTTCACGTATTTATCTTTCTGAGTCATGGGGGCTTGGTACTCTATCATAAAAAAAAGCGAAGTGTTATTGGAATCAAACTTGCAATCATTAAGCATGGAAGGAAATCTTGTACATTCTGTGTGGTATCTAGATATTTATGTTCGAAGAGCAGAACTTTGTTCATTATTGTTCTAGCACCAAGGATTTGAATGTTTTGTATGACAACAGATGATCCAGAGCTGACCACGCGCCAAAGTCACCGGACATACCTTAAAGAGCAAGTTACTTTCAAAGAGGTAGGAAACCATTAGTCACGAGAGCCGATTCTCAGTTCTTAACAATCTCTTACACTTGCGATTCACATGGAATCTGTATCATTGAATTGTATAGTGAAGAAGTATCCATATTTTTTCTGTGAAAGCAGATATGCGTTTGGGCAGTGTACCTCTTCTCTCAGAAATGAGCAGACTGAAGACGTAATGATTGAAGTACAAGATGTGGTAAAGGCTAGAAGCTTACGAAAGGGATGTCTCTTTTGTATACACAGGCTGTTCCCATCCGCGACCCAGCAATATTATCAAAGATTCATCAGACATATCGTGTTGGATATATTAAGGTCAGTCTCCAAAAATCACGTTTTCTGAATTTGTGAATGGTTATTCCTTTTTTTCCGCATATTTCTGGAAGATTTCCTAATAGTAATAAACGAGGATCGATTTTACACAGAATCTAAATATATGATTAGTTTACCTTTATTACTTTGATTAGTCTTTGACATAATCCAGTTGTTTGATTCCAACAAAGACATTTTGTTTTCAACTTTGCGCCCATTTTTGGCAGTGTTTTTCTCTTTCTACACTTAAAGTTACGATGTTTTGTAATAATACTTGTGGTTTCTCACAACTGTTACTCTCAACTTTTGGGGACATTTTTAATTTCGAGGTAGTTCTTTAAATTTACATTATATTTCTTGTGCACAGGATGTAATTTTACCAAGGGTCCTGGATGACCAGACGTTTGCAACGATGAACTCTATTATGCTCTTCAACAATGTTTCAGTAAGTC
>OZ020517.1:24641451-24883673 GCA_963971425.1 Bryoerythrophyllum caledonicum | reverse complement strand
TTTTGTGGCCAACGGGAAACGGTACAACCTTCTGAATTCGGCTGTATTAGAGCTCATCGATTGCATCCGAAAGGTGGGTTCAAATAGCTCGTTTCTTTCCTCTCTGGACATCTTCTAGACTTACGTTTTTCATTGGCCTCATGTGTGAAGTTGTGAGTAGCATGGATTTCTGAAACCTGGACGATTTAAGAGTTTTTCTCATTACTGTAATGCTCATCTTGGGTGCAGGAGGGCATCAAGAGTCTGATTGTACATTTGATTGAAACATACTCATCGAAATTGGAAGCTATTGATTATGTGGATACGTTTCAGGCTTTGAAGTTGAAATATGATCAGGTAAGCTTGCTGTTGTATTAGGACATATAACTATTTGGAGGAAACTCGGAGGAAACTAACTCTTATGTGTATGTTTGAGTCGATTCGCACTTTCGAATGACTGATTTTTGTAATTGGATGTACTGCAGATGCTAGAGTCTCCGTCTGGCTTTCCAGGAGGAACCATGATTAGTGGTGGACTCGATCATGGTTCTCGGGGTATCCATGACAAGCTTAGCCATGTTGGCTTGCCTGGAAGTCGTAAACGGAAAGATGATCGTGCTTTGGACAAAGACGAGGAGGATTATTTCAATGAAGATAGGTACAAATTCTATTACAGATTTTTTTGAATTGTTTCGAGTTTCTTTTGGATGCCTTTTACTTTGGTAAAGTCATGTCATAGCACTGTTGGGTTCCTTTGTAGTCTGGTAAAAACTGTAAGATCTTCCGTGTTTTTTTTCTCTGTCGTGACGTACGGAATATTCAATCTTTTCTGTTGGCTTCTCTACACAGTGATGATGAAGAGGACACGGCAATGGCTAAATCGAGGTCATCTCCAGGTTCAAATTCAATGAATGCTGGATTACTCAGCAAATGCAATGCTCCAGGCCAGAGATCTCTCAGGTCGTTATTACTTACATGGTGTTTATTTTCGGGCTGTTGAATCGCTTTAAATTTAATTGGAATATTTATCATGTGATCTGTTGACACAGTACCCTGTAGGAGCGCTATCTTTCCCTATGTTTTCTTATTCACCACTTACGTACTAGGTGTAAGAATCGGAACTTGTGACTAGTTTTGACTAGAATACCGGTAGATTTTTGACTTAATCGGTTCCGTCGTACGGTTACAGTGGTGAAGAGGATGATACAGCAACTGCAACGTTGAGAATATCTGCTGGTCAGCAGTCAACGAAGGCAGTTGTATTAGTCAGCAAAAGCATTGCCCTGAGCAATGTGCCATACAGGTCAGTTCATTGCACATGCCCACCTTTGTCTGATCTACCGGATCAGAGACGTGGATCATGTTTTCACGTCGTGTGTTTCCCCCCCCCCCCCCCCCCCCCCCCCCCTCTTTTTCCCTTCCGTTTTATCAATTCAATTTAGTCGTTATGTATGAGTCGACTTTTCCAGGTGCGATTATAGATGGGCTGAGGGTGGCCTACTTAGTGGGTCTCGTAGTTCTGGATATCATCCTCAAGTATGGGTAGTGTCGTCTCTAAAATCCTGCTATTTTTTCAGGGGTAATATGCTTGGCTTAGTAGATTATGAAGATGAGGAGGATGACATTCCCATGAATTTGGGTACTAGCAATGGAAAAGATGAAGGCGGGATCATGTTTGGAAAAGAGTCTGACACTGGCCTACTCACGTCAATCCCACTTACAGATCCCATCTGGTCAAGTCTAGAAGATCATGCAACAGTTGCTAAACGGAAATTCCCTTCTGCACCAGATCTGGACCAGAATGATGCAGTTGTCTCAAAGAAACAAAAACCCGGGAAATGCCAGGCAATTGAATGCTGCCCCAGTGATCAGACTCGCAATTTGACAGTTTGCACTGATGGTGAATTAGATGGAGCCGCATCCACTCATGTAACAGGTGCTGATCCTCTTGAATCATCACTGGGGCTGACTAGGATATCTCAGGCTACTGCCCTCGAGGGGTCCGCTTCACGTCCGAAGATATCTCCCCACGAGGAGCAGAAGCCCGAGCAGACACCAGGTAAACTGATCATAAACAAGCAAATCGTTGATACGAATGTGAGCCTTCCCGTCACAAAATCAAATCACGGTGATGGGGGTGATCCCTGGAGCAATGTTACAACAGAAACTGCTGCTAGATATGTCTTACGACGCCCAAATGGCAATGCGAACATGCTCCCACAAAGTGCAGCGCTTTGTGTGGCAAATGCTGCTGAAGGCAAGATGGCGAACGGGTCAACGAACAGTTGTGAGAAAATAAGTGGTCATGAAGGTTGTCCCAAGGTGATTCAGAGCCTGCACATGAATGGTACCTTGAACGGCTTGACGAAAGGAGCAGCCGACGAGAATGGGGGCGAGGGTCGAATCAACACAGCAGCAGTGGAAGGAGGATGCGCAGGTGAAAACGGGATCATAGCGAAGGACACGGTTGTAGAGAGGGTAGAGAATGGGGCTGGTTCCATCAGGCCCGGCAGCACTGCTGTCGGTGGTGGTGGTGGTGTCACTAGTCCCCAGAACTTCAATAATGGCCCGAGTTTAGATAGTGAAAATAAGAAATTGACTAGCTTAGGGCCCGATCTTATGAGCCTGGCGGTGACACCAACCTCTCCAGGGCCCTTCACTGTTCGATAGGATCATAGCATCGGCACCACTCGTACATAGCATCTCTTGCGCTCGATCGATCTCCACTGTAATTTCCATTGTCCGTTAACGAGATTGTGGTCCTGTCACAGGAAACCTAACACCACGTTTTCCCTGTGTCTCTTCGCCACTTTCGTAATCTTCTAGTCTTCAGGGTTCGCCACTTTCGTAATCTTCTAGTCTTCAGGGTTTGGCGATCATACTTATCATGTTTTTGCATTGAGAGATGTGTTCATTTGTTGAAATTAGATTAAAATTGAAGAAGTTATTGAAGGTCTGTGTGGGAATCGCAATTCGAGAGCTACTTCTGCAATGACAGTAGAAAGATGGTAATTCATTCCTTTGTATGAGTGAATGAATACTACATTTTAAAGTTCAGTAACTTTTCCTTCATCAGTAAAACTCCTGTGAACCCAGGTTGGCACCACCCCACCTCTTCAAAAGCTTCTCAAAGAGTGAAGTATATTTTCATCATATTCTTAGCAATTTTAAGAACTTTGTAGGACTTGATTGATTGTCAGCAATCCTTATCACTTCCACAAGTCTATCAAGATTCGTTTTCCATCATTCCAATACACGTCCTTGGGCATCTTAGGTAGGACTGCGAAGGGGAAGCATAGGAAACCCATATGATTAGGCAGCGGAGGATGAGCAAGGGATGTATTCCACGTTGGTACAACCTACCTACATCTGGGCGGTGATAGCGTCCGCCTGTAACCCGAGCGGGAGAAGGGAAGTGTGGACATGGGGCGCCTCATACGGGCCTCCGGGGTCGTGTGGAGGGACTGCCCGCTCCAAACATTGAGTCATCTATGGCACCCAGTCGGAGGGCTGGGTGTTGCGGGTGTTAGAGAGGTGGGGCATCGCGTGAGGCGGGCAACCGAGCAGCGCTCACTCCCCGCTCTCTGTAGTGGAGGGATCACGGGCCTGAATGTTCTCCGGGGATCTTCCCGCATGACCCGTTCCTGTGGACCACTTCCCATTTTGGCCTACCTTCTGAAGGCAAGTATTTGAGGAATATCTGTGCAGCCACGACGAGTTGACATGAGCATGTTGTGATATCATGTGGGGAATAGTTCTTAGTGTTTGAAGAGTGATGAGATGACCATTGATCCCTTGTTATCAATTCTCCCTTGGATTTATGTTATCCAGGAGGAATACTGCGAGCATGGAATCACGTACACTGAGAACCTTGTGACATGCATTATATGCACATGCTTGGAAGGAGCCGGCATTGATTCAACATGCATGAACGGTATCATTCTACCGAACGTCATTTGATGGAAAACTTGTCATTGCCACAAATGTTTGCGAGTCGCCTGAAAAGCTTAATACAGATTAATTCCACGTTAGGATGGCAAATTGAAGTCGGAAAACGACGACTTCACTTGGGAACTTAAGTCCACTTGGCAAGGGTTGCAATGGCATTAACCAGCTCTCCGGACACGCGGTAGAAACATGATCAAGTTGTGATCAAGCTGGAAGTGCCAGGATCATCTCTCCTGGGACAGTAACACGGCCTGGACTCGGTGGTGGTGGTAGCTGAAAGTGACCAACCAATAAAGGCTGATTGTGACCCCCCAGCAGACATGGACATCCAATTCATGAGCTCAAGTCCGGATACAGCATTGAATTCAATTATGCTCCCTGAAAATAATGCGCCTTAGCTACGAGGTCAAGTGATGATGCATAACACTTACATTCCCTGAGTCGACATTGCAGATAGTACTCACATAATAAATGAGTCCTTGCTTCTTTCTCCTTTTTCACTGTATGTCTTTGTCCAAGTGCTTCACCGGTCCCGAGTTAGAGCATAGTAGTGGGGCTCGTGAAGGCCACCAAGCTCAGCGCCATAGCTTCTGATGGCTACCAATACCAACAGTCGGAGGATTTAAGACTTGGCGTTCCTGCATAATGCCGGAAAGGGTCAAGCATCTGAAATGAAGAGTGCTCCGCAAGGACACTGAATTTCTCTGACTCGGCCTTTTATCTGTTTAGTGTTTCATGGCATTTCACTGCAGCTGGTTAAATCTGACAATGCAACTGTTCGTCAACTACAAAGCCAGCGTTGGTTAAGAGTGGTCCATTTTTAATCAAAAAGCTAAGAATCGATAATGTCGGGGAATCATGCATGTCCTAGCAAGTGTTGTCAGCTTCATTTGATCAGCAGGAAGGGCAAATTATGAACATGTGCCAGCCTGCTTCGTCAAGGCTGTGCTACGGTGGCCGGAAATTCCAAGGGCTATGCTTGTAGTTATGCACGGTGGAAGTAAGGGAAACTTGAATGACCCGAGTACATTCTTGATACAGTACACCCCATCCTTGTCATTATTTGTGCGGCTTCGGCGTACCTCGTACACAGACCCACCCCAATGCTGATCTACTACTTCAAAGCACGAAGAAAAGCTACCAATTTCCATGGTCTCCTTGAGGTGTCTGGTGGATGATCATCCAAGATTTCATCTAGACAAGGTTTAGCCAGAGTAAGTCTCCTGATCAAGCTTGAGTGCTAGCTGCAGTGAGAAAGCTGAGGATGTGAAATTGGCTCGCTCCAAACGTAGTCACCAACTCCGTCCACCACAAAAACATCTCTTTTCATTTGTGTTGCGCTTTCTTGAAATGATTGGTAGAATGACGCCGAGGCTCGTTTCAGAGCAGGAGTGCTTAATTTCATCTGTTTGCATGTTGATATAAACCTGAGTCTTTGGTCGACAGAGCAGTACTTAGTTGTGTTGCTCTTGTGAGACCTTGTTATCCCTCAAGGTATATGTTGACATTCTAAATTACGAGTGTAGTCCTAGCTCACGTTTTGAACATATTTTCCTGTTCAAAATCGGTGCGCGTCAGTAATATTGAAATCACACTAGATTCGCACAATGGAGGATATGTACATCTAGAGTTCATTTTTTTGTTTCCAGCTTTAGCATCTTTGAAATGCTTGACAAACTGCGGCACTGATACCTGCACATTCAATCACAGGAGCTATGGCGAAGTCACATGCAGTCAGGATTGCGATGCACACAGTTGTGCTCTTGATCACAAGCAGCGTTGGAGTGCTGGGAGTGAGGCGATCTGATTTCATGAACAGCTCCAAGGCACTAGCTAATTACCGGGACTATACATCAGGTTTAGTCATCTTTGGGGACTCCACTGTAGATGCTGGCAACAACAACTACCTCGTCACAGTTGTGAAGAGTAACTTCGAGCCGTATGGCAGAACCTTCCAAGGACAAGTAGCGACAGGCCGATTCTGCGACGGAAAGCTGGCCATCGATCTGATCGGTGTGCATTCGTTCTAGAGTTATATCAAATGTTAAAGTTTTTAGTTTCACGGTTCAATGGGAGCTGGAATTGCCAAAATGCGAGTAGTTCAATTTTGACCAAAGTTGTGTACTTTGTGGTGCTTGAACAAATGCAGCTGAAAAGATTGGATATCCACATCCATTGCCATACTTGGCACCAAATGCACATGGCCCGGCCATTCTCACTGGCATCAACTTCGCATCCTCTGCTTCGGGGTGGTATGACGGCACTGCCAAGAATTTCGTGAGTGAACCTCAGGACTAATAGAATAATGAGGGTGGCGGTGCGATTGGGGCAGTTTCTACTAACTTTGGCAGTTTCGGAAGCTCTCTAAACATAAATAGTTGGACACATGTAGATTTTGGAACTCAAAATCTCAATTTGAGCATGTATCCACTTCGATGGAATTAAATGATTCAAACATACATGTGCAGAACGTGAAGGGGTTGACCGACCAGCTTGGGTGGTACAAGAGCTGGAAGAACGAGGTGATTCAACTTGCTGGTCCGAAGAAGGGAGACTACATCATCAAGAACGCGCTTCACGTCATCAGCACCGGTGCTAATGACTGGGTTAACAACTACTACATAAACCCCGCACTGCAAAAGCAATACACGAAGGATGCGTACACAGTCTTCCTCATTGGCAACGTCCGCGCCTTCCTCCAGGTACTTCATTTCCATCACTTTCTCACTGCTCCAATTCTTTCGTCTGATGGAGATAAACATTCCCTTGGCAGTTCTATGAGGAAACAGAGGGCGTTCTGAACTGCCAGTGCGGGGAACAAGTCCGTTTTTGACTCTACTGATCAAATATTGGTACCAGGAGCTGTACGGTTTGGGTGCTCGCAACATCGCGGTACTGGGATTACCACCACTAGGCTGCCTGCCATCACAGATAACCCTCCACGGCAAAGGGAACCCGGGCTGCGTGGAGGAGTACAACGCTCGTTGCGTCACATTCAACAACCTGCTGATTCATCTCATAAATAATGAGCTGAAACCAACTTTCCACGGAGGGCGTCTCGTCTACCTCGACGAGTTCACCATCTTTACCAAGATTGTGCAAAGCCCGGCGGCATATGGTAATGCACGTACACACTGAGTAATAATTCATTCCTCGTTGTTTGAATGAAGCCGTGGTTATTAAGGAAGGTTGTTGCTGATGTTGCAGGGATCACTCAGACGAGGAAGGGGTGCTGTGGGACTGGCGTTCTGGAGACGGCCATTCTGTGCAACAAGCTGTCTGTGGGCACCTGCGCAGACGCGTCGTCGTACTTGTGGTGGGACAGCTTCCATCCCAGTGAACATGCCAATTACGTGCTGGCGGATGATTTCTTCGGCCAGGCTGAACCGTATCTCCTCGCCCCGGCGCAACCGTAGAAATCCTCAGGTTGTTAGACATCATCACCCAAGAATCTTCTAACCTTAATGCACTTTCCATTATATAGCTGAAGAAATAAATGAATCGACAAACTTGCCGTCTGTCACAAGTTTCCAGGACTCAGAGACTGACGGGTATTCCGTATTTACTTGTGAAAGGAAACGCGTATTGTGAGAATAGATCACACTTGAACATTCTTGAAACCCGGAATGGGAATTTGTATGTGTAATGGATTGTTAAACAAACGAAACACTTGAATTGCACTGGGTGGAGCAGTGTGGGTGCTCTAAGAGCTTAATTCCATACCCACCCACTCCACCAAATTTGTTGAGGGTCCGGCCACTGCCATGTGTTATTTGGAAATGTGGGCCAGTCATTATTATGACAGGTGTTTCCGAAAATGTTAGGGCTGTCAAAAGTTAATGGTAATCCATCATAGTTTTTGGGATCCCAACATCCTATTTTGCTCAACAAAAAATGGTGTTGATTGGCTTGAAACTGAAATATAAATCACATGATGGAGCATAGACTTGATTTATATTGACTTGGGCTTGACCACATGCAAGTGAGCGGCCATTTTTTTCCCCAACATTTATTAGGAAGCTATAGATGATATTGTTGGGTTGGGTGAAAATAGACTCACCTCGACACCGTGAGCACCCATCCCTCCAGTGACTCAATGTTTGGGGTAGGCATGCCCTCCACACAACCCTCAAGGTCCATATACAACTCCCTATATCCATACTACCCCTATCATCCTCAGGATACATATAGACACTACAACTGCAAAGATATTAGGTGATGGCTTCAATTTAGAATACACCCCTTAGGCATCCTCCACTATCTAACAATACAAAACTTAGCAATTATGCCCATGGTCAAGTGCAATGTACAGTAACATGTCGAGTACAAACACATCGTGCAAAGATAACATTGTGCCCAACACGTGAGAGTGTACAATTAAAGACAAACCAGGAGCAACGATGGCTGAACTATCACTGTTGCCTCCGTAAACAACGAAAACAATAGTTTGCCACAGAAACTATCAACCACTCAAGTTTCAACAACGTAGGCTAGAGGAAAAAAAAATACCCAGACCACAACATTTAGTAATTGGTCTACAAGGACCCCTTTACTAATAAATAAGTGAAAACCACTCACAAAGCACAATGAGTTGAGTCCATGCCACTCTTCAACAGTGAAAGCATGATACCAATGAGGCTAATGATGTGCAATACGCACACACCCTCACCTCATCACGTAGGAGATTCAACTTGAGAAAGATGAGTCTCCCTCAACCATACGTGGAGGTCATTTTGGCCCCAAGTCCCAAATGAGGTGTCAAAAGACACCACCATTGACCTAGCCGTCATACGGCACTAATCCTAATTCTAATCACTAATTAGGGCTAAGTTGTACGCCATCCGGTAACTCCACAACTTCCTAGGTGGTTTCTAATCGGAAACCACCTATACAAACACCTCCTTGCGCCGATCCTAACAGCTGTCGTGCACAAACACATCGATCAAAGATAACATCGTGCCAATAGGTGAGAGCGCACAATTAGAGACAAATCCGGAGCAACGGTGACTAAACCATCACTATTGCCTCCGTAAACAACGAAAACAACAGTTTACCACAGAAACTATCAACCACTCAGCAACCTAAGCTAGGGAAAAAGAAATAAATACCCAGACCACAACATTTAGTAATTGGTCTGCAAGGACCCCTTCACTCGCCCTCTTCGTCCGTGCTGAAGCCCCTTTCACACCGACGAACCACTCAATTTACGTAAACGGGAGGAACAACCGATCATGAAAACCTCTCAAATCCAGAGAAGTCAAGTCAATATACAAAAAGGACACTAACAGACCGTATAGACAAAGGATAGGCCGGGTGCAATGAAAGTTCCATTGGTAATCGCCTCCAACACTTTATAATGGTTGGACCTTGTCTACGTAGACTGTCAACGTGCCTAACACCGTGGACACGACTATTAACCCACTAGTATCTCTAACAGAGGTGGAGTTAGACATTTTAGATGCCACCCCGTAGAATACAAGTCACAAATGACCATTGTGGCTACTCGTTTGGCACGACCACACAACCGACATCGCAATCTAGCAGAGATGTGAGAAAGACCAGGGTGTACCGTGCCATCAATGTGTGGCAAATGGCAAGGCGCACAATTGGGAGTGTGATCCTTCTACACCTTACCATCACAACCCTCCAACAGTAACACTCGTGAGTTCTTCACCTCACGAACTCGCAAGATCACCCGACCCGCCATCACATCCAAGGTAATGGGCGTTGCTTGCTGCAAATACACATAGTCTCCAGGAATAAAACGCCGCATTTGCGATTAGTAGCCTCCTCCCCATATCGTAGCATAGCACAATGTATCCCAATGTTGAGCAATAGAGAGGTTCTCCAATGCCACAGCCATCATCCACTTAATCGAATCCGCACGTTGCTTACACACTTAAGTCCACATGTCTGGATTGTCCCTGTTAACCAACACGGTATTAACATCTCCCTAAATAGCCTTTAATAACACTAGATGTCTTCCAAACATTAAGAAGTATGGAGAAAACAACGTCAAGGATGCTTGCTTGCTAAACTGGTAGCCCATGGCTATCCACCGTAATGGCAAGTCCCAATCCTCGTGATGTCCCTTATTCAAATTATACTTTGGAAGCCCCCTCTTGGCGGTTTGCACCATGCACTCTGCCAATCCATCCGCTTCGAGATAATTCCTTGAAGTAGTGCAGTGATCTATCATCGCTTGCTCACACAACGTTTGAAATTCATTCAAGAACTCACGTCTTTGGTCTGTGAGTACCTCTGCAAGAGCTCCAAAGCGACTAAGAACACGATCAAGAAAAGAATAAGCGGCTCCTTCATTGAACTT
The DNA here is from genome assembly GCA_963971425.1 of Bryoerythrophyllum caledonicum. NCBI lineage: Eukaryota > Viridiplantae > Streptophyta > Bryopsida > Pottiales > Pottiaceae > Bryoerythrophyllum > Bryoerythrophyllum caledonicum. The sequence goes on along the minus strand of OZ020517.1, from coordinate 24,873,418 downwards.
GTCAAACAAGGCTACCAACTTTGTACACTTTGAGAAGTATTCAATCATCACTAATACATACTTATTATGTTGAGGTGTCACTAGCAGTGGACCTCCAAATTTTAAGCTCCACATGTATCCCAAGTCCATAATTGGTAATGGTTGCAACTGTGGCATCAAAACATTAAAAGACGCTCGCACACAATCACACACTATGCATTGGGCAACCAAAGCTTCAACTTGTGATTGCATTCCACGCCACCTATAGTGAAGCTGGAGCAAGTTGTAAGTCCTCCGCATTACAAAGTGCCCAAGGTCTTCATGCGTGTCCTTGATAAGCTTCACTCTCTCTAATGGGGACGGCACAACCTTTTGCGTACCATCGGGACACGCTTTCAAAACGTGAGTCCACTTCCACACAAATCGTTTGGCTCGTTTTAAGACCCGATTTCTCTCCTCAGAGGACGAGTAGACCACGTAGGTACCACTTTTCCATTTTTCAGAAATTGCATCACGTTTGTGTCCTCATAAATATCTTTGGCGCCCCTAGATTATTCACTCTCATCTTCATCTATTGTAGCCATAGTAGCTTCTCTGGTGTCATCTCTACGCATCGCCAACACACTTAGAAAGGCCAAACAATGCCAATCTGGCAACGAGTTGGCCTCATCCTCACTCTGCCACCTAGTGCCTATAGCATCTGTTTGATTTGGAATTGGATTACGGCTAAGGCCGTCGGCATCCATATTCACCAATCCCGCTCTGTGCACCACCTTGAAGTCGTACTCCATTAACATTAAGGCCCACCGCGCTAGTTTTCCTCTTAATTTGTCAGACTCCATCAACTACTTTAAAGGTTGATGATCTATAACCAACAGAAACTCGTTACCATAAAGATAACACCAAAAATGAGCAATTGCCTATATCACGGCCGAGCATTCTCCTTCATACAAGCTATATTAAGCCTCCATTTTAAATTGGCTTAGTCTACCAATCTCCTCCATTTGGTGAGTTGTGTGTTCTTCCATGAACATCTTCTCCACAACTTCCTCCAAATTCCTCCTCTGGTAGACTAATCCCCTACTTTGGCTCCAATCCTCCACTTCATGGTGAGGATCCTCAGCCTTGGACGTTGCAAAAAGATTCGCGGTACCCCACATGTTCCATGATGAGGTGCCAAGGCCCTCTCGCCTTCAACCACTTTACATGTCACCCTGACAGAGATAAATGGTTCTTCGGTGGCCCGCAACTCATAAGACCCCATGTAACCAGCCAAACTTGAAGCTACCGCTTCTGTTCTGTCATTAGCAACAAAACAATCGAAGTCAAGCAGTTTAAATCCATTGTTGGCCTAAGTAAAAATCGCCATTATTGCTTCAAAATCTCGGGCATATTGGTAGTGCCCGTAGAAAATCCCTTGGCTCTCTCCCGTTCTTCGGCATTGGGCTCCACCATTTCTTGCCACAAGGAATCCCAAACAAGGCAAGGGCCGTTATGCTTAAAGGCATTTGACCTAGAAAAACTAACTAACATGGGCAATGCCCTACGCGGTTCTCCCTTGCAGTTAACCACAAATTAATGAAATGTATTAAACAAATAGAGAAATTGGCTAAAAGTTCAAGCTAATTCCTAAATTCCTTGACAATTTCACACCAAAAATACTTCATAACTGATAACTCTAGTGCAAAGAATAAGGAAGAAAACAAAAAATTGTATCTCTACATTCAATTCTAGAATCTTATTTAACACTTGATAAATAACATACTCACCAAATTTCATCAACTTTGACTGCACGATTGAAAGATTCTAGTGTTTGAAGAAGGGAAATGGTTCATTTTCATCCCTACGTTGAGTGGATAAGCAAACTTTGACTTCACTTAATGTCAAGCTTTTGCACTACACAAGGTCTCAATTTTATATCATCATGTTGAACATGATATTAACTCCTAATACACCAATTTTTAGAGGAAGAGAAAGGGTGTAGCATATTCAAAAATATTTTGCAAGGAGTCGAGGTTCAAAAAGTGCCAATTCACGTTTTAGTTTTTTGGACACAAAACATGTTTTAGAATGATAATCATAGCGGTCGATAAGAAGGTTTACATCATGTCTTCTAATAGTAAAAGTAAAAAGTAAAAAACATGAAGATCTCAAAGTTTATGTGGAAAAGAAGAAGTTTTTATGGTTCCTTGCTCAACAATGTGTGGTAATGTGTGAAAAGCTTTGACTTGGGATAAAATGCATTTTTCCACTAGACAAGAAATGTTATTTGACAAAATGAAAGGAAATAATATTCCTTATTAGTATTGAATATAAGTGATGTGCCTGACATGGCCAATGTGCCCGCAATTTAGATGAAATAATTGAATACAAGAAATGCCCAACGTGCTTGCCCTTGACACTCTTTTCTTAAGATTGCATAACTATCTTTTTATAAGTCTATCAAGAACAAAAATCATACTTCCACGTACCTCTTGTCTTCTTACATCTTTGTACATAATTTTCGAAAATTACAAATTTAAATTGCAACCACGAGAATGTGCCCGAGATATGCAAAAGCCCACCCGAAGACTTTTCTCATTCGGGGTTAAATTGGCTATCCACACAATGCATTTGGTTCATAATTCCAATGAAATTGGCAGAACCGACTGCAAAATTCCTTGGGAAAAATTAGAAATCGAGTTTGCACTTTTGGAAATTCATCATAGCAAATAAGAAATGTATGTAACACGTTTCATGGTTTGTTGAACGTCCGTTGAAAACTCAACAATAAGAATACTAAAAGAAGTAAATCCAATTGGTTTTAAAAATTGATAAATGAATATTTTTCTCTTTTCCATATAGTCTACTAGAATACTCGTACTGGAATGCTTTAACCCCTAAATTTCCAAGAGTCTCCTTGGGGATTCTAGAAGGTTTGGGTAGGTACGTTTTGCAGTAGATGAACAGTAGATGAACATTATTAAACTGACCCAATAATGTTCATCTACTGTAAATCTACTTTTGAAAATTTTACAGTAGATGAACATTATTAAAAGCTTTGTGTGAGTCCAATTTTCTCCTAAATCCGACATTTTATGAGAAAGTTATATTTTTGAACCTCCACTCTTTGCACAATTATTTTGAATATGCTACACCTTCCTCTACCTCTAAAAATTGGACTACAAGGACTAATATCATGCTTAACATGATGGAAATGGATTTAGACCTTGTGTAGTGCAAAGATTTGACACAAAGTGAAGTCAAAGTGTGCTGATCTATCAAACGTAGGGAAGAAAATGGACCCTTTTCCTCTACTTCAAACACTATAATATTACAATCCCTCTGGTCAAACTTTATGAAATATTTTTGTAAGTCACTCAAAAGTCATAATTGAGATCCTATGGTTAAAACTAGAAGTAAAAGTTTTTTGTTTCGTCCTTACTCATTACACTAAAACGGGCAGTTTGAAGTGTTTTCGGTGTGAAATTGTCAAAGAAATTTGGGGGTTAAAGGAGAGATACCGGTAATCAAGGAGGTTTAAGTACTAAACAAAAGGATTTAGGTGAAAAACCTTGCAAGATCCATAGAGATAAAGAGGCAATACAACGACTATTTTAATCCGCAGATATGTTATTCTCTGGGATTCAATCAGGAATAGACAGGCTCCACGTCATCAAGATGATCTGGCAGATCAGAATGGCGCAGCACAAGCGTGGTGGGCCCATAACCCACACGCTCTGATAATTCAAGGACACTAGAGAGCTTCAACACCACTTTTGCTCACTTTCTCCGGCCTTCTCGACACACGCGTTCCGCACACAATGCCTGCCTTCTTACCAAGCTAACCAACAAACTCCGCACTAACCAAGCGCGCACTGCGAATATGGTGCGCAGAATTACGTCGCAGGATTACGTCGTTCCTCGTCCAGTCGAATCAGTTGCCGTAAATGTAACGAGGGCCCACACACTCATCATATATTCAAACACCAAGTTCGTCTACAATCTTGCCTGCCACCCCAGTTCACTTGATCACAACTGCCACCCCAGCTCATGCCAGGGGCGAACTGACATCGCCTGCCACACTCGGACAGCTCACCATTGTTCACACGCAGACAAGGGGAGTCAGAGCGCAGGGACAGTTCCATGCCCAACCCCTACACCTGACACCACACAACTCCAGACGAGCGAGGGAACGCTCCCGCACTCGACGACGCTGCCTCGCCTGCCCATCCGCTGTCTCACTCCCACCTCGGACGCACACATTCAACCGGTCCCATCACACAGCGCACTGACCTTAGCGTCGCGGATAAACACGACACTCCAAAATGTTACCATGCTCTCAGCATACGCCCATCACAATCAAAGCCAACGATTTATAACAACACCAATTCGATTGTGCTTGGTCCCCTTACCTGGCCCATGGAAAATCGGATCAACAAATCACGCTTTCATTCCCTAACAAATTACATTGTGCTTCCGCCCCGCTACACTGCATCCCGTTACATCTCCTAACAACTTTGCCCAGAAGGGCCCCTATATTTAACGGCCCGACTGACACCATACCTCTGCACCCTCCAACCGCCCCCCGCTCTCCTCCGTCTGAACTCCCAACCACAGCTTTACATGCACGACGAAGGCCCTTCCCGCCATCCCGCTCGCGTGCGCCAATCACCCACGCAACCACCCCACCAGCCCACCCCAATTTCGCCTCCTCTCGGCAGCCCATCCTCCTCCCTACCACCACATCGCCGCCATTCCCGACGAAGGCTCAAACCTACAGCTACCACCATGCCATCCGACCACCCCCAGAGACGCAGTTCCCATGACGGCCTTCTACAAAGCTCGCCTCTACTCACCCCACCGGAACTTCTCAAACACCTTACTCCCTCTCTCTCGCGAGCGCTCTCACTCTCTCTCCCGCTCCCAACCCTCCGTCACAGCGCCAGCATTGGGTTCTGCTTCCGCGCATGCTCCGGTATCAAACGCTGCAGGATGTCCAGGGTCGCGCCCTTCAACTCTGCACCCGCACAGGACATCCACCCCACACGTTCAGACCACGTCAACGCCCCATCCCCCACACACACCAAGCTCCACCTGCTCCCAACCCCGACCACACCAATCCCCCAACCACCCACCTTGCGGCTTGAAGTTGAACAGAGGGGGCAGCGGCCGCCCGTTCGGCAGCCGGCAGTTCGGGTCCCGTAGCTCATCGAAGAACGGGTGCACGCACGCTTCCAGCTGCACACATCCAACAAACAGACCCCCTCAATCACCGAATGTGCTCTCCCTCCAACCCACTGCGCCGCCCACAACACAAACCAACCCCCACATATCATCCACCACCACCACCACTCCCTCCACACTCACCGCATTGCACCGCAGATTCGGCGAGTACTGCAACAGCCTCGACACCAGGTCCACCGCTTCTGGTGGCATGCGCTTGTGAAAAACCTGCGCCACCCAAAACCTCCATCAGCCCCGCACTCTACCAACACCAACCCACAATGCACGCCCCCACCCTCCCACTCCCCCACACCATACACCACACACCGCACCCATACCTTGTGCCACGGGTGCGCCTTGATCTGGGGGAACTTGAACTCCGTGTAGTTCGGGTTCATGCACTTGATCTCCTCGCGCGTCGGCGTCCCGAGCACCTGTCCCACACACACCACCGCACGCGCGTCAACCCCCTTCCCACACATAACACCGCAATACACACCCACCACCACCACCACGTGCCACCCACCTTGATGATCTCCACCAGCTGATCCACTCCGCTCTCTCCCGGGAACAGAGGCTGCAACAACCACCATCCACACCAACCCAGTCAGAACCCACGCACTCCATTCTCCAACAGAAATACCGGAAACATCACCCAGGCCGCACTCCACCCCCCACCCACATGCTAACAACCCCCCTGCACACCCCTCTCTCGCCCTCTGCCTACCTGTCCCAGAAGCAGCTCCGCCATCACACAACCCATCGACCATATGTCGATAGCTGTCGTGTACTCCGTCGCCCCGAAGATCAGCTCAGGGGCCCGGTAATACCGCGAACAAATGTACGAGATGTTCGGCTCCCCTTTCACCTGCACACCAACCACATCAAACCTCCGTCACACTTCCCTAACACCTCCCACGCCTCACTCCACCTCTGCCTACAACCACCACCATCGCCCACCAACAGCCTGCCTCCACCCCAACAACCCCACCACCCCTCACAACCCTCCTCGTCTCTCCCCACCCCAACCCCCACAAATCAACCAGAGGCCCTCACCAGCACTTTCGCGCTCCCAAAGTCACACAGCTTCAGCTGATGCGTGTGCGGATTCACCTGTTTCCCACACATACACACCAAAGCAACCCCGTTATGCCACCGGACCAATCCGGCACAAACCAAACGCCCCGCCACCACAACCCCCCAACCATCATCATCACCCTCTCCACCACCCCATCCCTCCCCTCCACAGACCGCACGCACGCACCAGCAGGTTCTGTGGCTTTATGTCCCGGTGGCACACACCGATCCCGCTGTGAATGTATGCCAGCGACCGGCAGATCTGGTACGTGTACAGCTTCACATACACCAGCGGCATCCGCTGGTTCATCCGGTTGTAGTGCTTCGCAATCCGATACACCGTCTCCGGCACGTACTCCAGCACCAGGTTCAGGTACAGCTCATCCTTCTCCGTTGTCGAGAAGAAGCAGTGCTTCAGCGCCACGATGTTCGGGTGGTCCAGCAGACGCATGATCTGCAGCTCCCGGTTCTTGTACCTCTTGTCCTGCAGAACCTTCTTGATCGCCACTGTCTCCCCGGTCTCGATGCACTTCGCCTGACACACACACCCACCCCACTCAGTGCCTCTTCCACCCTACTTGATGCCTCCCCTATCCCACCCCCCTCCATTCCCATAAACCACATCCCGCAACCCCACACCCTGCCCCGCCTCCACAAGTACCTGGAACACGATCCCGAACGATCCTGTGCCCACGACCCGCTCCGCCGAGTAGCTGATCGTCTGCACAATCCAACCCGTTCCACGAACATCAGTCTCCCACCCTTCCACACCGACATCCCATTCTACCATGCCACAGCATCCACCCACGCTGCATTCTCCTCCCCACAACCGCACACAGCGCCATTCCTCCTCTGCACCATTGCACCCACACTCCAAAACCTAGTTCTACCCCCTCCGCTGACCACTACTCCCTCCACTTCTTTCTATCAACAACCCACGGCCCTCGTGCACCCACCCAACACTCACCATCCACATGTGCAGGTTAACACCCATCTCAATACCGTACCTGCTTGGGTTGCCCATTCCGGCCCCCGATCGTCGTAGCTATGATGTGGCCCGTCTCCGTGCCGTTCCCGTCCACCACCGTCGCCTCGATTTCCTGCACCAACCACTCCGCACCATCATCACCACCTGCCTGCCAACTTCCCATGCACCACAACCTCGGCCCGTCACACCCAATCCGCTACGCACCCACTCCGCTTCAACACACCAACCCAACCGCCATCAGCCCCGACTCAAAACCCATCTCCCAACCACCTACCTTGTCATCATGCTGCCCGGCCTTGTCGTCCCGAAGCTTCATCTCGTTCATCTCTTTCGGCAGCGACTCCACGCCACTCGAACCTGCTTTCGTTGCCGCAGCCCCTCCTCCTCCTATCATGTTTGTGCTTCCGCCCACACCGGCGGCTGCAGCTGCCATACAACGCTACCCACACAACGTCCACGCCCCGTCTCACTTCTCTCCCTCCACCCCCGTTATCTGCCTTCACCTATCTCCCGACCAGCATCCCTGCCTCCGTGTGACCACATCCGTCCGGCCCTCCAATCAACACAGCGAAACTGCCGCTCACAACTCCACGCCCACTGTCACAGTCCAACACCCAACGCCCGCTCAGACATGCACTCATCACCCCATCCACATCCAACATCGCCGCCGCGTCAAACTACGAACAAAACCATCTCAAGTTGTCATCATCGTGGGCCCCCGAAACCCCACTACCACTACGGGAGGAGCCCCACGTCGCCATCCACGCCCTGCTAACCGCAACCGCTCTACACCAAAGCAATACCAGAGTGATAGACCAACCACGCACGGGCTACGCACAAACTGCTCCTTTCAACACCCATCCAAACCACCTCCACACAACCAGCCATCCCATTACGCATCCAAAAGCTCCACTCCTGCTCCGCTGAGACAGAGGAACAGAGCACCACTCCTCCGAGGATATGCTCTCCGCTGCTTCGATGGTGTACGGCACAAACACAAATCACGGACGCATTCAATCACTCCCACTGCGACGCGACGACTCTTTACCACACTACCGCACACACCTCATTCGCATCGTCTCGGCATATCAAGCACGGGACAAAACGCATGAATCTCAAAGCTACGCTTCAATCTGCCGATCGCATCAAGTAACCCCATTTCCGGCCGCACACAATTATGAGCCCTCACCATCCTGCACCCTACAACGACTCGACCGAATGCCCGAGTCCCGCACTCCATCCACTCATCGACCACGAAATGTCGCGCACATACTCCTGCCCATCACACAAGCAACCCATGCCTCACAGGAGACGAAGCGAACACTGCCGAGTGCGCAAAGTCCTACCCACATGAGTGCGCCTCAATCGACCCGCATTCCTGTCTCCGACTACTGCCACCACCAGGGCCAGGACCAGACCCATGTCCTGGAACCTGCGCACGACTACCCCTGACTTCGGCAACATTGACACCACCCTAGATGGACGCGAAATAAAAGCAAGCTGGAAGAATGCGACAACCACCCATACGTACCGGCATCCGCCCAAGAGCCCAGAACGACTTACATTTCCAGCCACCCGCCAAAGCTAACCCTCGGACCGCCGCATCATACGAGCGCCACGCTCCAAATCACCCCGCCTCCCTCGCCGCCAGGTCATGCCGCGAATGCCATGCGCTCGCGCTCCAGATCCCCTCCTCCGGCCCCGGACGGCCCCCAATGCGCCCACACGCCTCGGGGAGATCCCACCAACCAACTCTTCTTCCACCGCCTCAAGGGAAACGCTTCCAAGAGACACCACCCCTTCCACCCCGCGCATGACCCTCTCCCAATCCCTCCCGCCCTCCCAACAAACCCCAACCCTCCGCCCCCGCTGGCCTAGTACCCTCGGGACACCCGCCCTCTGCGACCTCCGCGGCCACCCAAAACCATCCGCCCGAGGACACAAATTAACGACAGCGGGACCTAAGACGTGCAGCGGAGCACAGAGAGAGCGCACAAGTCAAGGGCCAGCGGGTGAGTTAGGAACGCAGCAGCGGGGGCGGCGCTGCGTGGCGCGAGGCCTGACGCTGGTGCTGCTATGCAAGTGCGACGGCGAGGCCACGGCCATGGAGCATGATCGCCATAGCCACTGCTGCTTTGCCTTGTTCCCCCCTGGCCTCCTCCCTTCCCTGCCCAACGCAGCTGCAGTCGCCTGCCTAGCTCTCGTGACGTAGGTCTCGTTGCCGCTCCCTTCACTTTGCGCCCCTCGACCGCGCCTCCATCACCGTGGTCCCGTTCATCTCACCGTGGGTTTTTGGGTGGTTGTTTTTACTTTTAGTCAGTTGTTGTTGTTTCTTGGTTGGTGGATCGCAGTTTCTGCTCGTAGTTGATTTGGGCGTCGTTTATTTGTTTGAGTTCAGTAGCATGTCAACCAGTTCAGCCAGCACATACTACGCAGATGCACATGTGTGCGGATGAGCCTCCGCTAGGAGCCCCAATGATCGATGGTGGCCCCACTAAACGAAAGGTAAATTTGGATAATTTTTAACTATGTAAACTGGTTCCAAGGTGTAAACGCCTTGGGAACTCTTCGGGAACATGGAGAACGTGTTGGGAACCCGTTGGGTGAACACGGTGGGAACTCATTGGGAACGCGTTGGAACCCATTGGGAATGCGTTGGGGACTCATTGGGAACGTTTTGGGAACATTGTGGTAATAATATGGTTAAAAGGTAAATTAGAAGAAGGTGTCCAAATGGTTTGGTTTGGAACCACATCGGATTTTACCGTGAAATTCATGTGGGCATGAGGAGCCAAACCCAAACTTTTAGGGAGCATATCTGGGAGATGAAGCCCCATATGGTCGTCATGTGCGTCGGCCTATTGTATGAGACCAGGAAGCGTTAAAGCATTTCAAGGGGTTCTCAGGACCAGTGGAGCTCTTTGGAAAACCTTTTGCAAGGCTATAGCAAGCTCCATCAGCTCTCGAACACCGGCTCTCCAATGCAAATGTTGAGGTGAATATCGATGTGAACTAAGTGTGGTCTATAAACTCATACTAAGCGTTAAACATGTTGAATTCATTTTTAAACATGTCCGCTTGTTGACTTGCTTAGGAAAACCTCCCTTAATATACTTAGTTGACATCTAACTAGTGACCGTAGTCAACATCAATTTAGTGAACTAGCAATCTTGGTAAACTTAGTCGACATCCAAGTCAAGTCAACATCCAAGAAGTAAACTTAGTCGACATCAACTTGGTAATCTAAACTTAACCCCTGAAGGCCAACAATATTTTAGCACCCAAACTCACTGAAAATTGCCAATTTCAATGCATTCAACACAAAATGCAAACAAGCATAGTTTTTACACACCAAAGCGTAGGATCTTGTACTAGGATTGTACAAGTCACTGTGGTAAAAATTTTGTTGAGTTTGAGGGCATGGATTGAAAGTTATTAGTTTATGAAGTAAGACATAAAGTCTTCTTGAGGTCATACTAAACACCTTCAGCAAACTTTGACCACCTTCTATGGCAAATTTTTGCACTACGGATTGTGATTTTCTAATTTTAATTTAAAAGGATCAAGTTAGGCACATGTGAACCAAATTTAAGAAGTAGAAGAAGGGTGTAAGATGTCCATAAAAATCCTGCAATGCAACTATGTGTTGAAAATTAACAATACACTTCAAGTTTTGCATACATCATATCCTTTTCATATTTTTGAAATTTGAAAATCCATACGATAAATGCAAAAAATTCTATTTTCTTTTCAAGAGAAAATTTTACTTTTTTAAAATGGACAAAAAATCAAATTTTTGTTGAGTTTAGAATTAATTAAAGTGTTGCTACACTATTTGTTATATGTCACACTAAACCGCTACATTATTTGTATATATTACTAAAAAAAATATAACTTTTGAAGTGTTAGTCGGATTTCTATGAAAATTTTGTCTACGGGAAGCTAATAAAAAGTTGCCCATTCAATTAATAAATCTCAAAAAATCATGGCTAAATTTGAGGTCGTGGGACCTTATCCAAATTCAAAATGTCCCCGAGGGGACGTTGGGCCTTTTCGGGTTAAGTCAACACCTTAGTGTTGACACTTAAGTTGAACTTAAGTCAACACTCTCATAACAATACTTTTTACTAGAGATGCAAGAAATTCCGACCGGTTTTTAAATCAACCGTACTTGCAACAAATGCGTAGGAAAAACAAGCCAATGGTGATTAATGAAATGCTTGCGGGGAGGACCCTCGGGGCCGTTGCCTTGCCGGGAGCAAATTGTACCGGAGGCCCACTCAAAGGGGACCCTCGCCAATTTTGGTGAGCGATGGAATTGTTTCTTAAGAGAAACCCCACTCGTCCATGGGTCTTGGAAATCGGTGGAGATGCTCTAGGGAAAAGCAAGTGTAATACTTACTCTTGCATTTGATAGGTGATAGCTTTATATTGGTTTTTGAAACTACTTTAGCCATTTTAGTATATTGACATGTTGTCTCCAACGAAACAACATAGCAACTTTCGTTCTTTTCCCGTCCCTTCCGAGACCCCTGATCCCCATCCTGTTTAAGAATATAAAACGTAGGATCTTCTTCTAAACTTATCTCAATACGTAATAATTTGAAGATGATTGATTTTGTTGTTTGATGTCATTCTAATCCTTTCTATCTGGATATTAAACTATGTGTACACTAAAGGTGCAACATCTCTGGAGGGTGAGAGGTGCTTGAGCTCCGACAATTGTGGTTAGGAAGCTCGGGAGTTAGTCGTAGAATGGAGTCGTAAGCGCAGCTGCTGCTCTCACTTATAGCTGTATTTTGAGCCTGTAATAGAGGATGATGCATGCTATGTGTTAGGCATATTGAGTTTCCTTTAGGGCAATAGATCTAATGAAGCTTATACTTGTGATGCTTGGTTTTCATAATCTAGTTGGGGGCAGCTGAGCAAGGGACCCTACGTGTTGGCGACTAGAACTGGAAGCCTTGTTTGCATGACAAAGTTTAATTAGATCTATGAAGGAAGTATGCAACACCCCTCATGATAACCTCCACTCTTCTCCACACAAACTTTAGATACACATGAAACACCACCAGTCATACAAGATGCACTCACACACCGTACTCACATCTCCACAATCACTAGCTAGAACACTTGCTAATAGTTCCAAACACATTCTTGACCACCCATCACACACACATGCCACTCACACGCACAAGCGCCACTGTGATCTACACATCCACCAAATAGTGATGCAATGTCTACTGATGTTGGTTGCTTCATCACAACATCGATTCTGTTGCTTCAATCTACATAGATTTTAAGTTGCCGCTTCCCCTCAATCATTTCTGCAAGAGCACCATGTCGTGCCGCGTGCGACGCAGAGCGCAGTGCAGAAATGGAACGCTCATCAAAGACATCAAAGACAAGTTCAATCTCTTTGCACGCCACAACTCCGATCGATGTGTGCCATTGTAGACGCAAGACCCATTTCTCGATCCTCAATCATCTAAATTCGGACTAGATTGCCAAGCCCATGTGCCACCATGCGGACAACCGTGCAACATCTCCGAATCCAGCATCCCCTCGCACCCAAGCAGTTTGTGACAGAAGAAGCAATTTCTTGCTCCGCGCACGCTGATCCAAGAGTTGACCCAAGAGCGCAAAACCTCGGCCCTTAGCTTCTTCTGGAGACACCAAGCGACATGCCTGCAGCGCGCACACGCCATTGGCAACTGGAGCGTCAGAGCCGAAACCTTGTCATCGACTCCTACAACATTGCCATCGGAAAGCGCCAGATGCATGCCTCTTATTCAAACTATTATTTCTATTATTTTCTTTTGTCTTTTCAACTGCTTATCACAATCTAGTTAGGAGTAAGAAATTGCATTCGATAGAGGACGTCACCTCCAAAAAGCGCAAGCTCAAATGTGCAAGCCAACCGACTCTATGGCTAGCGCATCCGGTGCAATGTGTTCATCTGCACTCCACTGGCATTGTGCTTCTCAGCACATTCTCGCACTCCATTGTCATGTTTGTCTTGTGCTCAAATGTCCTTGGCGAGACCGTCATTTGGAAATCTGTCTACTGCACCGCCAATCGCCGAAGGAGCGTCCTAGCACTATAAGAAAACCCTGTTTTTTCTGATGTCTAAACTAGACATCTTGAAGATTTTTGGATGTCTTCGTGTCTTAGATGATGTCTTAGAGGACATCCCGATGTCTTGGATGTCTAATAAGATCAGTTGGAATTGGCGAGGCATGGAGACGGGGATGTCTGCCAGATGTTCGTCGAGACGTCAGAGTTTTTTAGATGTCTTACGAAACATCTCCGATGACATCAAATTGCCACGCTGGCAAGGGATTTTGGTCCAACGAGGTCAAAACGTGTAAAAGTTACTGGTATGCGAGGTAAAAAGCATTTCTACTGTTCTAAAAGTAGCTTAATGGCAGCGGTTTTCAAGAGTGAAAAAAAAAGACATCACACTTTTCAAAAGTGTTTATTTTTTTCCTATTAAATTTTTTATTTTGTAACATGGCAATATTGGAAATATTAAATTCAGAATATTCTCACTGATTTGTCATTGGTCCAGTTTTTGAATAATATAAAAATATAATTTTATATTTTAGTAAAAACATAATAAGTAATTTTTTAATATATTTAAGTAAATTATGATATTAAAATAATGTATTCAAATAAAAATATTATTCTTTATTAATATAAAATTATTAAAATAATTAAATAATATTATATAAATAATTAAATATCAATAAAATATTATTGGTGACAAAAAATAGATTTTCAAAGTATAAGTAATTTCATTGATATTTAATCCTCAAAATACACATGGACATACATGAAAAAGGTAATTTACAGCGCTTTCGTTGTTGGCAAGAAAAACTCCACGTCGGACGACTTGACAAGTCATACTACATCTAGGCGGATGTCTCTGTGGACATCCGGCTTACTATGACTACAGTAACGCATAAACCTCACCGTAGACATCCACTGGGATGTCCGTAAAAATGTCCTGCACGACATCCTACTATACGTCCTTTACCCCAAAGCGGCAGTACCAACTTCTTCTGTTACTACTCATCCTGCATTTCACCATCACTGTCTGAATTTGTTGTGGCTGTAACATAGGACCCTCCAGTCGGCGCCGGTCTCTGAATAGGCTCTATCTCCAAGATCTGCGGTTGTAAGCCTTGGAAGTTCGCGTCGTCACCAATTGCGATTCCATTCGCCACAGGTTGCCGATGATGTAATGTTGTACGCCGACCGCGGACGTCTGTTCGGTAGATGATCTTCCATCCGCGTCTTGTCGGGTCATCGGAGAAAAAAACTTGTTGACAGTGCAAGGGGAATGCAAATGAATCCGGATGCACTCTATTGTCCATGTGGTTGAAGTTTGCCATGCTGAATCCGTACTTGTCACGCTCAATACTCGGCACTCGCACGTCCGGTGAGGCTCTTACCCATTCGCATAGCAAAACCGTGGTGCAGTGATTACGGTAATCCAGCTCCACTATCTCCTGGATATATCCCACATGCTCTGCGGTATGCTCAATGGGCCTCCCATTGCGAATCCCCCAACGCAACTGTTGTGTATAAGTGGCCACTACACATGAGTCTCGAGTAACAAGGCCCGCCTCCGACGTCCGCACCCGCAAATGCATCCCGAATGCATTCATATGCCGATGAGAGGTTGCAAACCGCTCCGGAGGTCAGGAATATTGTACGACGTCCTCGTCAAGACGATCACCGGCCGCTTCTGCTTGCAGCACTCGTGCCTTTAGCCAATCTGCAAAGCATGGCAGATCCCTCAGCTCGGGGGGGTATGTCACAGGTCTAGAGGATCGATGACGTCTTGACTGTACTCGAAATGCTTCTCGCTCTTTCCATCGGCGTCCCTTCGCAATGATGTATTCCCTGTGCACCACTCCCACTTCTGTTATTAGACTATTCAATTCCATGCTTAACACACACAACACATGTGTCAACTGCTGAAATGTCCTCGAAGATGTCTGTATAGACATCCTAGCGTCCGTGCTAACAACGCCTACTACATCTACATTGACGTTTGCAAGACATTTCTAAGGACTCATGAATGTTAGAAGGGATGTCCTACTAGACATCTTCCTTGACATCCACGTCTATCAGACTTCGATTCGATCATTCATGTTACCAAGGCCCATTTCTACAGGTGCCAACCATAGGGACGGCCTGACATGCCCAAGTACTGGTACAGGAACTCACTCTCGCAAAGGTTCCAAGCACGCTGCGTTGTCGATGACGAATGCATGTGCGTAGCCCCGTACCTCATCAGACATTCGGCGCTTTGTTGTTTCATTGCGCCCCAAGATCT
The DNA here is from genome assembly GCA_963971425.1 of Bryoerythrophyllum caledonicum. Classification (NCBI taxonomy): domain Eukaryota; kingdom Viridiplantae; phylum Streptophyta; class Bryopsida; order Pottiales; family Pottiaceae; genus Bryoerythrophyllum; species Bryoerythrophyllum caledonicum. The sequence continues at coordinate 24,857,822 of OZ020517.1, read as the reverse complement.
CATCATTCATGGTAGCATCTTTGTTTGCGTCCCATACTCGGAAATTTGTTGCTCTATGGCGTTTCATGTACTCTGTACAGAATCCAAGTGTTTCGTCGAGACGGTACCCTTCTGCTATGCTCCCTTCAGGATGTGCGTACGTCCTTACGTAATCTTTGAGCGTCTTCATGTATCTCTCGATTGGATACATCCATCTACAGTGGACCGGTCCACATATGAAGAGTTGTTCCACAAGATGTACAGGAAGATGCGCCATCACGTTTAAGAACGTCGGTGGGAATTCCTTCTCCAACACGCATGTTGCCATTACCACATCGTGCATGAGACTATCGCGGGAGTCTTCTCGTACCTCCTTCTCGCATATGCGCTGGAAAACCCTGCACATTTTGATGATCGCAACCCGCACCTCTTCGCCAAAGACGTTGCGAATGGCCACCGCAAGTATCTGCAACCCCCCATACAATCATCATGTGCAAGTAAGAAACTACTGATCCTCTGACATTGAGTTATGCGTGCTTGTAAGAACGGATTGCCAGTTCCATCTACCTCAAAAGAGGTGTACAAAAACATCAACCGTGTCTGCATGGACATAAGGATGTCCTTCTCGACATGCTTCTAGACATGCGGACGTTTGAAATGATGTCTCAAAGTGATGCGGGTTCCTACTATATTCAGTTCTTTTTAGCACCTCAACTCTTCTATGTACTTTAGTTTTTTCAGAACTCATTTCCAATTCAACTTCGTACCTGTTGCATAAGGACATGGTAGTCGTGCGTCTTCATATATTGTAGTTTCCCGTCCTGCAACCGCTTGTGAATTGCCCCCACGTACTTTGTTGGAGTTCGCATACTTGAAACTATATGAACGAACTGTTGTTTCTCCTCTAGCTTCAGAATGTATGGGGCCTGCGGCATGTAGTACTCATGACCTCGACAACGTGGGGGCTGCAACCAAATCTCCTCACGTATGTTCAAGTCCTGCAGATCTTGGCGACTTCCAGGGCTGTCGTTCATTCCAAACAACGTCTTCAGAATGTTCTCGCATAGATTTTTTTCACAGTGCATGACATCCAAGATGTGTCGAACCTTCAGATGCTGTTACATAATAACCATTCATGTGATTAGATCCATATTCCTCGTGCTCAATATGCCGTGATTGTGCGGTTCACTGTCGTCCACGTCTAGCTGTTGTAATTGATGTCTACGAAGACGTCTACGAAGACATCTGTTAAGTCTCAGAAGACATCCGTGCGGAGTACCGTGACGATTATATGCCCGTAAAGTGCGAACGACAACTGTTACAACAGAAGATGAACGACTTATTTACCTGCCAGTACGGTAGCTCGAAGAATGCACTGAGACGCTTGACTCCCGTGCTGTGAACAGGGTCACCGGGAGCCCCTTCCCGCCCACCAAGATCCAAGTATGATTGCCGCCATGCAGCGTACCGGATAACGTCTAACCCTGAGACGGTTGGTGGCGCCGTTCGAGTCTCACGGTGGCCATTGAACCTAGTGTACCTCCGATATGGATGCTGACGACCGAGATATCGACGTATTCCCCCATACACTATCTTCGAGCCTCTTGCCGTACGGTCAGGGCGCAGATCCCCAGTCTTCGCCATACGAGCATCTGTTTGTGGGCCACAGCAAGGACAACCTTTATACCCCTTACATGATAGACCAGAGATCAGGCCGTACGCCGGGAAATCCGAAATAGTCCACATGAGCAACCCGCGTAGGTTGAAGCGTCGAGACCCCACGGGTTGGCTGAAATCCTGTGCTGGTACACCTCGCCAAAGTTGCTGTAGCTCGTTCAACAATGGGCGCAGGTATACATCAATGTTTGTCGCCGTGGGCGACCACTTCCCCGAAATCAATATGCACAATGATATGAAGAACTTCTTCGTAACAAACCACGGCTCCAAGTTATAAATCAATACCAGCATTGGCCACGTCGACCAGTTTGTGTTGCTCAACTTGAAGGGATTTACACTGTCAAGTGCTAAAGCAAGTCGCATGTTTCGGTCCTCACGTCCGAAGATGTCAAACGCAGCGTCCGTGTTGATGTGCTTCCACGCGGGACTGTCAACTACAGATCGCATAATTCCATCGTCACTAACATGTTTTTTGTAACCGGTCAACATGCTTGCAATCTCTGGCGATCTCCACATTCGTTGAAGCCGCGGAATGAGAGGGAAGTGTCTTATCACCTTTGCTGGGATGGAAGTTGTGCCCTCCAACCATCTAGACTTCGAACACTGTGGGCATGTCACCAACTCTGCATGATCATTCTCATACAATACACAGCCATCTGGACAAGCATGGATGTTGTTGTAGTCCAACCCCAATCTCCGAATTGTCTTTGCGGCGGCATAATGAGTGTTGGGCAGCTTGTTGTCCTTCAGTAGTAAATCCTGTGCCAAGTACCTGAACAATTCGGTTCTGAAAGTGTTGCTGACCCCAAACACAACACACATGTTCATCAGAACGATTGTAGCAGAGACAACGCTGGTTTTTGCTCCTGGATACACTGGTGTCGTGGCTTCCGCATACAAGTTCTGCAGTTTATCAACTGTGTCGCTATCGAACTCATCATTGTCTACCACATTGGGTTCGCCTCCTGCATCCCTGTGTAGTGCATCACCACGATCCAAAGCATCCATAACCTGGCGCTGGACGTCGTGAAACTCATCGAGTAGTATGGCGTCTGCGTTGACATCATCCCTTCTAGGGACATCGTGAACAACATCGTCGGGGACATCATCAGCGTCAGCTGTGCCACCATCATGTACAACGTCGTCATCGTATGCAACATCCTCCACCCATATATCCTCCGGTGGATACCCATGAGGCGGGTCACCCCCGATGATGGACTTAGTCAAAAATGGGTCTCTGTCAATGGCTGCGAGGTGCTCTCGGATGACGGCGATTCTCTGGCGTCGACCCCCATGGCAGGTTTGGCAAGGGCAGTAAAATGATGATATGTTTTGCGTCGTTGCCACTCGTAGCTCTGTTTGGAGGATAAGGTCCGCAAGCGGGATGTGACGCATTGTCCGCCCATCAGCATCAATTCGAATCATTGCGCCATGGCGGCACCGCTGTGTACTCATTGCCGCAACTTCGCTGCGAAGTATAGAAAAATATATTATACCATGTTAGAAATCATACTGATCGTAAGGAACACGGAAGAAATGACTTGTACACGACTGCGCATTGTTCAAATTTGGCATCATTTACTGCAGAATGTGTACGAGGATGTCCATTTAAACGCAGAGACGTCTATGATAGCATCCGTAATGATGTCTCCTAAGACATCGTACGTGGTTGGTATATCTACGTCAGAGACCACAACGTATTATCCCTGTTCTCTACAGCCATGCACATCATTATAGATGGATGATTATAGGTGTTCTGCCATAGGTGATGGTAGTATACATCCACTGCATTGATCGTACGTGTACATGTGCATGCATACATTGCTGATAATAAAAAATAACCATCTTAAGAGTACTTAGTGCAATACAGAAAAGACAATCTTCACATAACCATACATAGAACGTGAACATGCAATTGTAAGACTGTGTCTTGATCATTAAAGATGTCTATGAGAACATCCATGATGACATCACAGTAGACGTCCTCAAAGAACGAACCTTGAACAGATTTCATTGTCCTTCAGCACTTACACATGGAGAATGGAAATGACGGCGTCTAGAAGTATATGCACAAATTCACATCATGAATATCGAATATGTGGATCGAAACTTTCTTACACGATAGTATGAAGTAAATGAAGTACTGTACTCAAAATGCAGACGTTAATATAGCAATCGAATACATTGGGTTTGTACCTTGGAAGTAAGTCTTCTACAAAATACGAATTGCGCAAAGTAACGTCCTCATATAGAATTATTATCCACTTGTACACTATAGGCATGAACAAAATTTTATACATAGATAATGTGATTTTAATTTCCAATTTACTTCACTGTACAGTGCATTTCATAACATCAATGTGCATGGAGTGCGAAAAAACATCGCAAGCTTCTAGTCTCTTCAATTTTCCTTATGTTCAAATAGTAATTCTTCATACAATGAAAGAAAATACATTCCTATTGATTTCCAAACTCCAAACTTGGTTGTTCTATGTCAGCTGAAAGAATGTTCTGAATACTTCCCATGATGCTTAACTTCTGCCAACGTAAAGTATGAAATAACTTCTTCACCTGCAGATGTCTCATGGGATGTCTACGTAGATGTCTAACGAGATGTCTAAGTAGATGTCTAACGAGATGTCTAGACGTCAAAATGACAGTAGGAATAAATTATAAGCAACCCTAATCCACGTGTCCAACCTACTTAGCATCGGCTGCGCATACTGTCAAACAGCTAAGGCAACTGTGATAAGCTACGACTCCTACTTTTCATGCAACCAAGGTCCTCAATATTCCTACCTTAGTGCATACCATAGCATTCTGAAAACATGGAGGGAACTAGAGGATTTCATGTGCGTTATAGACATGGTGGATGTGGAGACACCGTACCAGAGAAGTTGCGAGCGTCCGTGGTTACAAACGCAGCTCTCGACGTCTTCAATAACTTTATCGATACCCTTGCAAGAGTCACACCGCCTACAACAACAATGAAAGAGCAATGTCAAAATCCCGGAACAGAAGTGCGGCGGAGCGCGCGATTCAAGGAAGCCATGGAAGCAAATCGGCGACCGCAATTACCTCTTCCTACACCAATCTCCGTACGAAGTATTGGGAAAACGATGGATCAGAAGGTATGTAGCAACTGGAACCCTAAGCTCCACCTCAAATTTCGTCACTTCCTCCACATGCGATGTGGACCTCCACTTTGCTCTTGGGATTGAGGTCGCACGAGCAGATTGATGCCTGCAAAAGGGGAGGAAGTTGGAATCGGGGCATGGAGACAAAATTTTCAACAGCGCTGCGCCGATCAACCAGCGCTGGAGAGGGTTTCTGAAATCGCACGGTGATAGGGCGAGGGGCACGGTGATAAGTCCGGAGGTCGGTGATGGGTGACCGCGGACCGAGCCTTTAAGGCTGCCGCCTTTCCTGCATCGTCTCGCACCTCTGCATTGTGCAAACGTCTCCTGCGAGGTCACCTCCCCTCCTCCGAGCGCTCTACCGCTCCGCTTCTGCAGCTCGATCCTCGCTGATGAGCCCGCTCTCTCCCTTCTTGAAGATGTGAAGCTCCGATCCCCGTCGAACGTTTTTGTTTCTGGTTTTGGAATTGTCTGCTTCCGTCAATTTGTGGTTCTTCTCCTTACCTCCACATCTGTTCTGCAATTGATTTTCAGCTTCTTCATTCGTGATTTCGTGGCTGTGAAATTTGGTGAGGGAAAAGTTCGGTTTCGTACGGTTGGTGTGCTGCAGGACGTCTGTTTGTCCATTTCATGACTCCCGAACAGCAGTTGTAGCAGTAGTACGACGAGGTGGTGTATGTGCTTGTGCTCATGTTCATGATCTTCTGAATGATGTGGTTTGATCCGCATTGTGAATACCGTGATTGTGCTGCATGTTTACTTCGAAGTATGAGACGTTGTCCGCGAAGATGTCTGACTGGATGTCTAGTAAGATGTCTAATTTTGTGCTTCTGTTCACTAAAAGTGTGTTTTCATGTCTGTGGCATGGCTGCGAAGTACGAGGCGTTTGTTGAGTGGCCAGCCAGGCGCGTCATGATGACGAGGAAGGGCGAGAAGAAGCGGCCGCCATCGCCACGCAGAGAAGACAGCCACACTAGAGAGTTGCGGACAAAGAATCGCGAAGACGTGCAGGCAGGACCCAGCAACAAGCAGAAATGGTCCGTGGCAACTGAGGCACAGACCCGGACAAAGCGGATGAAAGACCTTGAACTGCAACAGGATTTCCGGTGAGTGCACCAAAAGATTGAAAACATGTGATTACTTTGTGGTTTTATGTTGTATTGTTTTATCAGCCAAGGTTTCTTGTTGTACAGTCGGGGGTTTGAAGACCCAGAATATGAGGAGGAGGCAAACGACACAGAGGATGAGGAAATCGAGGACGATGACATCGCTGAAGAGGCAACACCTCTGCAGCGTGGATCAGCACGGCAGTTGAAGAGGGAAGCGGTGAAGAAAGTCTTGACCGTGGACGAGAAGGGCTTCCCTAATGGGAACTTGAAGAAAACATACGAGGAAGATTTGCGCTTGATCTCAAAGGAGTTAGATCCAAACTACAACTTCAAAGAGCAGACTCAGGCGATGAGGGAGAGATTCTTCAATCGCTTGGCAGGAGGTAAGAGAATTGTGCTTCTGTTGGAGGGGATGACGGTTTTCTGTCTAAGAGGATGTCTATTAGGATGTCTTCAGGGCTGTCCGGCAGGATGTCTACGAAGATGTCTGCAGGGATGTCTCACAGCGTCGATTGAAATATGTTTTGTAGGGTGGGACGTGAGGGCGGACGGCGTTGACGACGAAGTGGACTCAGCATGGATCGCTACGAAGGTAAACAAGGCGTTAACGAACCGACGCTATGCACTGAACCAGCTGATCGATAGAGGACATCGGAAACCACCAGAGGTGACAGATCAGCAATGGAACAAGCTCGTGAAGAGAAGGAGCACCTCAGAGGCCAAGGTGCAGTCTGAGAGAATGGCATATGTCTCGAAGGGGAAGGGCAGCAAGCGACCAAGGCCCGCAACGCTCAGGGAGGCGGCGGTAGTGAAGCTGGTAAGCATCTTCGAAGTTGTTGGGGACATCCTGAGACGTCTGTGCAAATGTTATCTTTGTTGTCTTTGTTAAAATCTGTGCCTCCAATTCTGTGAATACTTTACTGCAGTGTTGCCGGCTTCACCGCTCACCGTACGAATCAGAGATTAACGAGGAGATGGAGGCGCAGTACAATGAAATGCAGGAGGATAGGGACATCGATGACAACGATGACGATGTGCAGGAAGTCGAAAACAAGCTACAAGAGCTCGAGCAAAAAATGGAGGCATCAAACGAGCGTTTGGAGGGGAGGATTTATGCCTCCAGCACGCGCTTGGAGGCCAAGATTGATGACTCTCATCAGCGCTTAGAAATGATGATCCGCCAGCTTTTGGACTCCCAGACTTCCTCGACCCCGCAACCTCACATGGAGCTGCCAGTACCTACAACACCCGTGTTATTGCAGGTTACTTTGGAATACTTCTCCTTCTTATCTTCAAAATTATATCCACACAAATTCTACAGTTTCTACACTTATAGAATCTCCTTAAATGATCAGTTTATGATAAGATGTCTACGAAGATGTCCACAAAGATGTCTTAAGGGATGTCTAAGAGGATGTCGAAAAACATGTCGAATGGGCTAACCTGCAGCGCGTTTCGTTATTGCAGGTTACTCCTACACCAACAACCACTATGGACAAGACGCGGCCAGCATCTCCAAACCATGGCACATCGGGCGTGTCTGAGCGCATGATTGGGCAGGATGCCAACATGGGAGCTGCGACGGACAAGAAAGAAGGCACGTCCATGGAGGTTGCAGAAGGAGGGGGATCAGAAGAAGGAGACACTGTGGTAGGCACGAGTGCGGTGGCTGAACTTGTAGAGGAGGTTGAGGAGGCCATTACACCGGTGCTTGCAGCAGAGACGGTAGAAACAGAGGAGATTGCAAAGGTAAACTTAGATTAGACATGCAGTGACCATGTTTGGGACTCTGCACGTCACCATGTTCGGAATGCCTTTTGCAGCGACATCTGGTGGACGCACAGACGTCTTTGGAGACATCCTTGCGTCAGTAGAGACATCCAGCAGACATCTTTGCAAACACTGTTATGTTTTAAGCATGTGTCTGAATGTCATGGTGGGAAGCCAGTGCACATAGTTTTCAGTGTTTTATGGTAGCTACATGTTCATGTCACACATTTTGCTTATTTGTGCATAATATTTCATGTTTGAAATATGTTAGAATCAGGAGGCAGTCAAAAAACAAGATGAGTCCTTGGGATATTTTGTAAGGTGCAATGCGAAGGCAGGTACCGAAACAAAGGCTCCGGTGAAGATGCCCAAGCCTGCAGGATTGTCAAAACCGGGAAAGTCTGTCACACCAAAGGCAACGGGACAATCTCAACCGAAGAAGGCACATGAAGAGAAGCAAGGAAGCCAGTCAAAACCTAAGAAGGTGGTTGATAAGGTACAGAAGAAATGACTATGATGTTATGTTTGGACTTGGTTACTTGCATGTATGCACATTTTTTTCTGAAATGGACCCGTATGGTGGTAAGGAAAGCATAGAAAACACATGAAGATAGAAGAAATAAGCCCTGCTTTGTAGTATAGAATGAAATTGCATACGCAGAGTAAGTGAGCTGTTGTTTTTTCGCAATTCCAGAGAGGCAGCGAAACAAGATCAGAGGCCGCGAAGAGAAAATGACGGCAGAGGCGTGCACGTAGGTGAGTGGAACATGACATCCAGAAGATGTCTTCATAGACATCCAGTAAAACCTGTCGAAGATGTCTACTTTGACGTTTGTGTGGACATCTTATGGCATGATTCACCTTGTAATCTACTATGCTGACCGTTCGTATAGTACAAGAAGTAGGGTTATCAATTTCTTGATGTTAGGAAGTCAACCATGTGTAGGTAGGTAGTGCAAGTAAATGAAATTAAATCAAAATTCTTCGCCTTTGGAAACCCTTTTTTAAGTGCATTCGTTGTTGGCTTATTGAACATGTGCAGCGGCGGTCATGCGCACGACCGTAGGGGGGTATCGACAGCAAGGGATGATAGTAGAGGGGCTTGAGGTTGTGGGTGCGTAGTATCTCGCAGTTGTTGACTGGTGTATTACTGAACATGCTAGTTTTGTGCTATGTGAGCAGAGCACATGCTGATGTTATGTAAGACGTCTGTGGTTTACGGTTCTGATGTCTATATAAACATCTACAAATGTCATCCCAGATGTCCTTTAATATGCCCAAAAGACATTAATCGTCACATCCTCGCAAACATCACCAAAACAGAAAACGTTTACTTCGATGTCCCACGAGATGTCACAACAGACATCCGTGTAAACATCACAAATATAACGGAGACATCAATCTTGACATCGTTCTAGGCACTGGAGACATCAAGCAAGACACAAAGATGTCTTACATGATGTCTAACAGAAACATCATTTGACCCTAAAACCCCCGAAAACTTTGCTGACGTGGCATGCCACATCATTTTCCCGGGTCCACGTCAGATTATCCCGGGTGCCACGTCGGATTTCCTGTGTGCCACGTCGGATTTTCCCGGGTCCACGTCGGATTTTGGCGCCGCCACATCAGATTCTACGGGACCACCGAAAAGTCCACATCATGATGAAATTCATTGCCATGTGGCATTGCCCGTCCACATGGCGCTGATGTGTCACCTACGTGGCACACGTTTTACCTCCCAAAGTTACCTCAAGACACCCTGAAAATGAGGATGTCTTTAGATAATTTTGGATGTCCGATTAGACATCCTCGTGTCTAGGATGTCTTCCTGTCTAACAAGACATTTTTTTTGATGTCTCTGCGTCAGATTTAGACATCAGAAAAAACAGGGTTTTTTTATAGTGTAGCAGCCAACCGAGTCCGCGCAATGTGGAGCAAACAAGATTCGCGGCAGCAGTGTTGCAGCATCAACCGCGCCAAACCTCAGGTAAGCATCCTAACCTATCTCATACAATTTGCATACTCCTCATTATTCGTTTTCGTTTCTAGGTGACAAACACATACAATACTCGCCTCAACTAGCGATTGCAACAACCGATCAAGAGCTTACCAAGATTCCTGCCATCTTTTCCGCCACAATCAACACTCAGCCAATGATTGCAGCCTTTCACATGCCACCGCCACTTCCAAAATCCAAGTATATTCTTCCCAACTATTTGTTCATTTTTTATAGTTACCTTGTCAGGATTGTAGACGACCTTCTTGTAGTAAGCATCTAGCCCTTGACGGACGCAACATCATCAAAAATAGCATGATCCGTCGGTGCGCCGTCCACGGCAACCAATGGAAAAAAAAGACACAAGTCGCATCCCACCTCACCTCCAACCAACACCCTCAGCTCCCACCGAAAGGAAAGCTTGCCAACTCAATTAAGCTTAACCTCTACCTTTCAAAGAGACAACTCACCGAACTTGACATTAAGCTCGACTTTCTCTGCGCCAATGGACACCGCATGCGAAGCACCATAGGGCGCCGAAAACACCACGTCCAGATCGTCACAAGGTCGGTCGAATCACAACAACGGCGTCTTTTCTAATTTATCTTTTCACCCCCAGATACCCTAACCTTGCCACACCTCTATAAAACCCTAGCTCAGTTTCCGTTCAAACCCCCTCTCACCATTTTCCATTGCATAACTACTACTGTAGCACTCCATCGCCAAAGCAACACCTCTCGTCTATTTACCCGTCGTAGCTGCATATGTCATAGCAATTTTTGTTACACAAGACATTGTGATCACAACCTTTGTAACCGAGTACAAGAGCAATGCAAGAGGCGTGTGGAGAGTAGTACAGGAGACCACAAGCGCAAGAGAACTGTGAAGAGTAGCATAGGAGACCACAAGTTGTTTGCGAAAGACGAGTCGTTGCCGGAACCTACGGCCCTCTCTAGCTGCCACTCCAGAAGGTGCGGCCAAAGGCAATCTGCTCCAGCCCGACCAAAAAGCGGCGCGCCTGTAGCGCCTATTACATCGCAGTCCGTGCTCCGTTGTCCAGCCACCATCCCACACAATGCCAAGGGTGTTACCCTTCAAACTCCAGAACGAATACAAGAGCCTGCCGAGCACAAGATCGAAGTTTGCAAGAGAACCTGCATTGTGCAAGAGCGAGCCGTTCAAGTCGTTTCTAGCGATTGGAGCAGTCATCGTCACAGGGAGTTGGAGCACGCAATGAGACCGGCCTAACCAACTCCTTATTCAGCAAATGTCCAGTGACTCTGGCCTAGGCCAGAACTCCAGCCTCCTTCCCAGATTCCATTTCCTACAAAATCCTTCTTTGTTGATTTATCAATGCATATAGCCACAGGATTTATTTTGCAAATCCAAGTGCGCACCTCTCTAATTTATTAATAATGACAACAACTTTTTCACAGGGAGGTGACCATTATTATGGCACCTCCCACAAGAGTGTATGGTATTTTATTAGATGTCATATTAGAGGTCTTCATATATTTTTTCATTTTCAGTCTTTGATATGTATATGTTTACAACTTTATTTAAAAGTTATTAGATATTTTCTCTTGACTATCTTAAACCCAAAAGGCCCTCAAAATAAGTTGTGGGAAGGGAAAGGTGTCAAGGTAAAAGGAAGAAAAACGGAATTCATTTCTTTAGACAATCGTTGTAACATTATTTTTATTTTTTGTTGCAAAATGTCTCATGTTCATGCTGCCTCAACCTCTAGGGCACTAGAATTAATGGAAGTAGTAGAAGAGAGTGTTTGTGATATGCTGTCGGCACAAAAGCGGTTTGATGTTGATGTCACTTCTTCTCCAAGCCAAAAGAAGGTCAGGGCAGCTAGTTTACACAGACCTCTATACTAGTTGGAATTTAACACATTAAATACCATAGCGATGAGAGAAAATAGTCCAAAAAAACCATTTCACACCATAAATGAGCTTGTGGGGATGGGCTTGAATGAGAAAGAGGCAAAGGAGAGGATAAAAGTTCTTCCCTCTTTCCCATATGTCTCTCAAGAGGAGTGGCCCTCTAAGAGAATAGATGGGAAAGGCGGTCACCATTTAAATCTAACTCAACTTCCAAGTGGAGTTGAGGTAGATGAAAATGGATTTGCCCTAGACTATCATGTCACAATATTTTTTCAACTCGGAGATTTGGAAGTGTCAATAAAAGATGTCGTTCAAGAGATGGGGAAAGAAAGATTGAATGTTGTGGGAATTGAACTCCGGGAAACCTTGGGGGGACCTTTAGCTATCATGTGCTATCACAAAACAAAGAGATGGAGTGGCACTATTAAAATTCATCTCAAAAACCCTGAGATAGATGGAGTTGGTCTCCTTCGTGGCACTAGGCTAGGTATCCTAACTCTTGGAGAAGGAATTCCTAACCATAGCAAGGTTTGCAAAAGTATGACACTTTAACACTTGCAAACCTTCTTTCCGTCAAAATATCTGGACCTAATCTTATCAATCAACAATGGTATAAAATTCACAAAGAAATTGTCCGAGAAGGTTTTGCAAGGGATTTTGACTATGAGGTCACCGATGAACAAAAAAAAGTTGACTTAGACTTAGAGCTTCACCCAAATAAGCTCAAAAGATCAAAGACCATAAGGTTGCACTAAATTATGAAATTTTTACCATGTACTTTGCAACTAAGGGAAAAATGAGTGACAGAGATAAGGCTAAAAAGAACGCATTACTTCTTATAGCGAAGAATCTAAACAAAATAAAAAGCATTGATGAATTAGAAAAGAGTCTTGAGGCGTATTTTGGTAAAGAGAATGTGAAGGGTGTCTTTTTCAAAATGGAGCATGGCAAACACGGCGAGATTTGCAACATCCACTGCCTCAATCTCGGGGTTTACAAGAATTGGAAAATGCTCCTTAAATTGAATTGTCAAAAGAAGAGTTACAACGGATGGTTCAAAGCGAAGTGAAGCACGGCACCAATCACACCATTGTCGAAGTTCGACGGGAGATGGCCACAATAAAGGAAGAAATTGTGGAGGAAGCCCGCCACTATGCGAACACCATTCAAACGATATCAGCACGAATACTCCACGGTGAAATAAACACATTTCGGATGACTCTCATCCAAACTATTTAGGCTCATGAAGCGGAGGCATTCAAATGGGAGGTTGAGGCATCTTGGGAGGTAGCGACATCTCATAGGAGTCTGTCCATCATGGAAAAACAAATGGATATGACAAACTAGTTTGTTCACCCATCGCGGTGGTATATTATGTAATATATTTTTATATTGATAATAATAATTCCAAAAAGACATATATAAAATTCCAAAAACCAATAAAATACTACTACAATACCATAGAATATTTATACACCAAATCAAAAACCAAAACAAGAAACAAAAATTTCCTTCAAACAAACAAAAACAAGAAGTATTTTTCTATGGTATAGTCAGCTCCTTTTATAACAACCCTGTTGGTTATGCCTGTTATATATAGAGGCTGTAATATTGAATGGATGTTGTAATGGGAATGGTGGGAAAGGCTGTTAAATGATATTGTTGAATGAATGATTCTATCAAAGTATGGCATCAAAGGATGATGGTGCAAGTAATCTCTATATGACGCACACCAGTCAAGGGCTTGGTCAGACACATGCAGAACTAAAAAAATTGAGCATTTAGTGCAAGCAATTAGTGCATATCAAGGCAGTTGATGGGCATGTAACCTCAACAATGAATGGCATGTAACTAAACTTCATCACTAATGCCAATTTTTTTGTAATGGTGTGTAGTGTGCTTCAAAAACTAATCTTGAGTACTGGTAGTGAGCATGGTGAAGTATAATGTAATGTATGCACTGTGGTTGATTTATTGAACATGTGAGTAGGTGAGCTGATTGATGCCTTAGTATGACGACTCATACTTACAAATTAATTAACTCTCATGGGAATCCACAATAACAAATTTATCTTACCAATAGGGACTATTCCTTGATTATGACCAATTCTGACATGCCTTAGATTGAATGGATGTTATGTGGGGTGACAATTTGGTTTGATGGAAGTTGCTATAATAGCAAATGACTGTTGTAGAGAGCAACTAAATGTTGTGGGCCCACGCCGCCTGTTATAATGAATTTGTTGTTATATCATATGCTTTTATAAAGAGAGCCCACTGTATATTCAAAACCAAACACAAAGTAAATATCAAACATAAGACAAACAATACATCAAAATACACACCACACAACAACATTAATAATAACGATACCAACAACGCTACTTACACTTCCACTAATAACCCCATTACAATTTGCACAACAATATCTCATTACACATTTGATGCATCAAACCTCTTTTATAGATGTGGAGATATTGAATATAACCCAAGTTCGATGCCTAACCTTCTCAAAATTCATCCACCATGATTACATCGACGACGTGCAAGAACATATTTTATTTCTAGTACAATTAAATTATACCCTGAATATCAACATTTAGCACAATCCTTTGCACCTTTCCTTAAACCAAACCATAATCAACATATAGAACAAAGCAGTCAATTTCCATACCTCAATCAATATATAAATAGTTTAAATAGTTACATAGCTCCTTATATTTGATACGCTATAATTATTATTGTTCATCCTTCAGTATTAACTTGCAATCATATCCTTTCTAATCCAAATAATCTAATACCAACATTAGAATAGACTAAAACACTTCTGCAAAAGATGACTTTCCTCACAAATACCCCCGAACGACACATTTACATAACACATCCATATACAAACTTCCAAAATAACTCCAACCACATTCTTACAAATAAAACCTCAATCCATGAAGAACTATACCATTTCTTATGCACTAAAATACCAACTCTCACACGAGAAAAATCTCAAAGATAGATTCCATTATCTACCCGAGCACTTACTGAATTAAACTTATCACATTTTTCAACCTATACCTGAGTATTCACACCCCCTTCATCTCCCTTCTCTCATCGCACCACCCATACAATCCGTACTCACTGACAGTCCACAAACCCACATTATCACTTGGAATACCTTCCTCCTCCACACCTCACTTCCTAACATTCAAAACATGCTTCAAAACAATACAAACACTCATGCAGTCATAAACATCCAAGACACAAAATTAATTGCCAAAAAATCAACCACATATATACAAAAATTATTCCCAGACTATAAAATCATCTTTAACAACACACATGCACTTACACGATGCATTCAACGCAAAATTCCCTATACTCCTACTAGAGGAGGCCTTATCACCATGATACATAACAAATATGCATTCCCTTGTAATATTTCAAAAATTCCAACACCAACCTCCATCTCACCATATCTTCAAATACTCCGAATAGCAAACCAACAATTACAACCTTGGTTAATCATAAACATCTACATGTCTACACATCCCGAAGATCTTAGACTCATTAGTTATATCGAAAACACTATTTCTAACACTCTTAACAACCATCAAAATCATGTACATCTTTTATGTGGCAACTTTAATAGAGATATTGCTCTAATTGGCCGTACAATTGATAATATATACATCATCCCAACAACGGACGATATACAATAGAAATTATTCACCACAAACAATAATCTAACCTACATTCTCACAAATACATCTTACTCAAGACAAGGAGGTCTCCACTTCTCTACCACTAGCCTAATTAACGGATTCTACATGAATTCCACTAACCACCCCAACATCACATCAACCACTAATACGACTCTAAATCTAAATTCATACCATTATCCCATTCACTTACATTTACCACCAAACACACTAGTATAATCTAGATTATTTTCTCCGGTGAAAACACGAATCAAAAGAATTCTCAACCCCATCCCACCACATAACATTTCACTCGTTAGAACTCAATTTATGGAAGCAAATTCACATACCATTGATACTCTCATCAACATACTAGATACCAACCCTCACTTAACACAGACACAATGGCACGCAACATGTATAACCTTGGATACACTTATCTCTAACTTATGTAATACCCTTGAAAAAACATGCTCTAAAACTCCTCTACCACAACTCACCAAACGCACCGCTCAACAAGGTGGTTTTCTCCCTAGTAAACTCTCTAAACAATGGAAAAAACACCTCTCTACATCACTTTATACGGAAAATCATCTATGTAGTTAATAACACCGACAACTAGAGAAATCACCCTATCATAAACACAATCCAAAACCACCTTTATGTTCAAATACCACCACCCCCGGCCAACTCTATACCACACGAAGATTGGCTCCAAAATATTGCAATCATTGCAAAAAATGCTAATCACCTCGCTAGAAAAATTACCACCAAATATTCCAAAGATTCTATTAAAAAAGAAATCTCTAGATACAGAAAATTTTATGAAGAAAGCCCAAAGAAAATAAACAAAAGAGTATTCAAGACAACACCTCATGTCCATTAGATTGTATTATAGATCGACACAACAATCTAATTACAAACCCTGAAGATATCACACACGAAATATATTTACAACAATCTATAAACAATTACCCCATTGTTCCTACTTGCTATTATCAACCACAACATCATTCCAATGTACATGTGGAGTGCGACAATACCCTTGGCACGACTTAGATGGCTTTACACTTGTGAAACGTGGAGAACAACAAATTCCTCTCTATGAATACTCTATCCAAGAACTCTACGATTAATGCTTAAAAAACCTTGGTAATAACAAAGCTCTCGGTCTAGACAAAATCCCTAATTCTATTCTCAAAAATCTTCCTTTGCGTTTCCAAATCTTACTATTTATATTTTTCAAACACTGCTACAAACAAAAACAAATCCCACCCTCCTGGAAGACTAGTCTAACAATTTTTCAATATAAAAAAAGAAATCCATCATATTTATCCAATCACAGATCAATTGCACTTGCAAATACAATATAGAAATTATTCACAAGCACACTAACATCCATCTTATCCACCTACGGTAAAAAAACACCGCATTCTTCATGACAACGAGGAGGGCTTTAGAGCAGAAAGAGGAACAACTAGACAACTTCAAACTATCATTGTTCCCTTAAAGACGCCAAATTTACAAACCAGGGCATTTATATTTTACATATAGATTTCAAAAATGCTTTTGGATCCATTGATTACGCTAGACTACTTGCTATCATGCACGGCTCAGGGTATCCTTTAGACGCCGTTGCTCTCATTGGTAATATCTACTCTAAATTCATTACTACATTTATAGGTGAACATTTTGGACAAACTTGCCCAATTTTCATTCAACGAGGAACTATCTAAGGAGACACGCTAAGTCCATATCTCTTCATCATTTTCCTTCAACCATTACTCCAATGGCTGCAACGTGGTAATAATGGTTATAATTTTCAAACATCCAAAACTACTATCAATTCTGCTCCATATGCTGACAATCTAGCAGCTCTAACCGCCCAATTACATTCCATACTAACCCAACTTAACAAACTTGACAGATTCTGTCAATGGACCGGAATGGACCTTGGAGTTTCTAAAATGTGCACTAACAAATAGCCCTAACAAATCAAAAATGAATCCAACCAAATTCAAAGCCCATCTCTAAGCAACAAATATTAACTTCCATGGACAACCTATACCTACTTTACACCGAAACGAATCATATCCCTACCTTGGAATTCAACTTGTAGCTTCTTTTAAATGAAAGATACAAATACACGCCACAACCACTAACTTGATAAAACAATGCAATGATCTTATAATATGCTCATGTACAATGAAACATAAAATCCACATGGCAGATACCGTAATAAGAGCACGCATAGCATATAGCTTTTACTCTGTACCATATTCCATGCCTGCCATTAAAAAATTAGATAAGAAAATTATCGCGCTACATAAAACCATTTGTGGTCTCTCCAAATGCATGTCAAACATAATAACCCAACTCCCAATAAACTTTTATGGAATGAATGCCTTGTCACTCAAAAATGCATACTTTTGATGTATAAGAGACCAATTACTCAAAGCACTTAAGGACATAGGAAATATCGGAATTATATATAACGGTCTCCTAAAATTCATCCTCACTAAATATGGAGGATCTCAACTCCTAAGCCGCCTTAAAAAATTGGATTGCATACGTTCCCCCATCACCCGTACTATATTTTTACTAAAGACTTATGCTGGCCTTCACCTACGCAGCACTCTTGAACAATTTCTACTAAAACCATCACCACTAGAATAAACTTGGCTCACCGAAGCAGAATAACTATCCAACCTTAATAATGCATTATCAACTAAACTGTTACAAAACTTCATACATACAACATAACAACACTTCAGCATATTACTCTCCCTAATGGTACTCATTTCATGAGTCATGATGATTTCAAAACATTTTATACCCCTTCTACAAAATTAATTAAATCAGCGCTTCACATTGCTACACAATTATTTTGTCACCCAACATGTACCGTCCCAAAACATGTACTACACATTATCCACTGCGTACACTAAAATCCACATACATTATTATACAAAATATTACTACCATTCAAATTACAATACCTCTTGACCCCCCAATGACACATAATGCCATTAACTTCACACGTCCTCCCTCACACATACTCAAAAATCCCACAATATATCCCATTTGTAATACAATAAACCACCGTACTTGGAAATACACCAATATAAATCATATAATAATAAATGACACAGTCTTTCTATGTCAATGGATAATTAGTAACACACAATATATGAAATGGCAACCACAACGCCATCTTCTCCCATGGAATAACACTAACATTATCAACCACAACAACTTCCTCTTTATTAACTATTTTCAACAACAAGAGTTCAACCATTATGCCAATATAGTAGCCGCCCACCACCCTCAAATACAAACTAGTGATACCCGTTATGTCCACCCACCTACGAACATCTCACTCCTCTCAGTTTCTATCATAGAATGTAACCTTGATTCTGACATTAATATCTCAACACCCACCATAATAGTCCAAAATGACAAAGCCCACCTCTATGAACATAATGGACATCACCTCACCACTATAAGCACTACAAGATTAGAATGGTTATGGAAACAATACCACCAATCCAACCACAATGTTCTTGACATCACTCCACGTATTCAATCTTTTGAAACCGAAATAATATGGTTATACCAACCATATAAATCGTAAATCTCCAATAAACCTCCCCTTAAATCGGTACAATACACTCTACCAACCGAAATCCTTCACTCCCTCGCATATTTATTTGATATAATTCACTCCTACTTCTCATCACCATTCACGTGTCCCACAATACTAGAGAAGTTTTTTTCACCTTTTGATAGGGACAAAATATTTGGCTCACTTGGGAAAGCATTTGATTCCAAATGGCAGGGTATAGGACTTGCACATCCCCACACAAATGCGGATATTAAACAAGCCATACATAGGGCCAAATTAGTTGCACAACAACAACCCAACAACATAACCTTCATAATTGCCCCAAACACAATTTGGTACACAAACCCCACACCATTTACAGGACCATTTCTTGACACACACATCATTACATTCTTTGATGCCGATACCATTATATTCACCAAGCCTAGTTTCAATAGCCCATCTCATAAACATAATACTAAACCATCTAACTTACAAATCTTATGCATACATCACCAAAACAATAATATAAGTAATGTAGAACAACTAAATACAATTCATACCATAGCACCAACCCTAGGCATTGACTACATCTACACTAACCCCAAACCATCAGCCCCAACACAACTCAAAGTCAACCATAGCAAACATTTGTCCGCCGTTCCATATCCTACCTCCCACTGTAGTAATACCCTTTCTCCACCTCCTCTCCTACATTACAACACACGTCCTCCTATGAAATTCAACCCTGAATACTGCTACTATACAAATGGTTCCTTCATGGAACCTATGGAAATTAGTCCTCAAATCTGGAAAAGTGAAACCGCCGGATATGGCATTTATAACAGCTTAAAGGAACTAAATATCTCCAAATGATTACATGGCCTACAAAATATTCTACGAGCTCGGATGATGGCTCTTTATAAAACTCTGAAAATGATTCTCAAACAATTCCCAAATGAACCAACATATATCTTCACAGATTGTCTAAATATCCTTTATCTTCTTAATACCCATATTACACACCCAACATCGCATAATAACCACCTCGACTGCACTCTCTTAACTTCAATAATTCACCTCCTACTTAAAAGAACACATCCCATTACACTACTCAAAGTTAAAGCCCACTCCCATATATCAGGCAATGAA
This sequence comes from Bryoerythrophyllum caledonicum, assembly GCA_963971425.1. Taxonomy (NCBI): domain Eukaryota; kingdom Viridiplantae; phylum Streptophyta; class Bryopsida; order Pottiales; family Pottiaceae; genus Bryoerythrophyllum; species Bryoerythrophyllum caledonicum. The sequence goes on along the minus strand of OZ020517.1, from coordinate 24,837,811 downwards.
CATGTAGATAAATTAGCCAAAGCGGGCACCAATAAACCTCACAAACATGCCTCCAAACCACACGAATACGCCCACCCTACCCCCTACTATTATCACCAAGATCAATGGTCTGACATGACAAATTCACCAGACAAAGGACCAATAAGATTTATAGAGAAACACTTACTAAAATATGATAGAATTCATAACCTAGAAATCATAGCAACACAATTTTCCAACATAGAAAATTGGCTCAATAATAATGACATTGATACAAGACTCTCAACAAGCTTCTGGAATAACTCCACCCTCACTGACGCACAAATTACTTGCCTTATCAAATTCTGAACTGGACGATACATGGGAAACGCTCGAAAACAACTATTCTTTGGACATATTTGATTTCCTACTGTAACATGCTCAATATGCAATTCGACTGATTCCGACACATGGCACCATGTCTTGTTAAAATGCCAACACCTCCATAAACATGCTTTAATCACCAAAAGACACAATAAAGCTATATGGGAACTACAAAAATGTTAATTTCCTCGAATAAATCACGTTGTTACACCCTCATGCATGCAGGTACATATAACAATAGCCCACCGGAAAATACCGTTCCACCCTGGATTCTACCATGTACATGTCTCCTCCCCCATTGCCAATGCAATGCTCAATTTAAGCCTGACATACTATGTGTTCGAGGCCTCCCACTAAACACCACCCCTCCCACCGCTACAAATCCAAATTTAACAATTCAATTTATTGAATTTGCATACTGCAATGATAGATTCTCTACTCAAACAATTCTCAACAAAACTATTAAATATCAACCGCTACTTGACAGTATAACTAGCCAAGGCTGGAAAATAGATCCTATTATTATTGTCACAGCCGGAGCTAGAGCCTCCTCACATAATTTGCCAATAACAATACTTACAGACAGATTTAATATCCCTATTACCACCATTTAACACACATTTAGAAATATTAACACCATCCTCGCGCACCATGCTATGTCTATACTATTATACAAACGACGAATTGAAAACAACCAACCAATATCCACAATCCAAGATCCCCCATAGTCTGTTTACATTAAATGCTATGAAATACTGCACTATTAATAATTTATGCTCAACGACAAATTCTCTAGATTCCATTTCTATATCAAGAAACCAGCCAACTTGACAACTGACTTATGGCCAACATAATCAATTCATTACAGCCAGAACCACCGTCATATAATTTCTGTCAAAAAGTTAAACGGTCCACACATATCTTGACATATGAATAAATTTCACAGGAAGATGACTTTGCCTACAAACTAAAATATCTTCCCTAACACCAAGAACCTAGTCGATGTAATCCTCCCACATTCCATCGAGACAAATCCCCAACCGATGTTAGTACCAGAAGTTCCACAACCTAAGCGAGAGCTTTCATTTTTTGATCTTCCAAATCACAATCTACCCCTCACACAACCATCGTCTCCTTAGAGTAGACATCGCCCATTTCTACCCATGATTGACGTGGTTCTACAACCCCCTACTCAAAGGCCAAGGGTAGATCCATCTCCAAACTTTGAACGTCGTGGTAGAGCCCATCTTAGTCCAAGACCTCCAATCTATCCTCCTCTACCTACTCGAGTGCCAGAGAGGTCTGAACCCTCTGCAACTAACACAGATCAAGTACAATTCATTGGAGATCTCATTCGCGATCAAGCCAGAGTATTGGGCCAATTTCTATGGTTGGAGAGGACTAAAGTTGAAGGACCAATTCGTTACTTTGAAGTAACATATAAAGGACCCAATCATGATCAACTCTAGGGTCATAGTCCACTAGGGTTACTCACTTTTGGGCAAAAACTGAGAATTCAATTAAAAATTCAAAAAAAGTTTTAAACATTTTGGTTGATTGGTGATAGAAGTTAACTTGATCCTACATGTAGGCCTGATTTTTATAATATTTTATTCCTTCTACAAGGAATTTTTTAGGAATGCTAAACTTGAGAGGAGGGACATTGTGACGCTAAAAATTCCTAATTTTGAGTTTACAATTATTTAAACAATGAACTAATTATTAAAAAATTATATATACCTGTTCAATCTTGTTTATTTCCTTTTCCAATTAACAAAAGTGTAAAAAAGATTATTTTCAATTTTTTATAGAATTTCTCATTTTTTAGTGAAATAGTGAATAAAACCTAATAATGATTACAAAATGGTGAATTGCCCTTGGACCCTAGGATCCATTAGTAATGTCAATCATTCCACCAAGTTCAATTATGCCATTTTCCTGATTTATATATCCTTATAATAAATAAGTAGTGTTTTTTTTTACTTTTGTGACACTGTGACACCAAAAATGGGGTACCTTAGTGGACCGTGACCCTCTAGGGTTTAATTGCAAATTTGATACCGCCACAAGAGGGAGCAACGCATTGGGGCCATAATCGATGGTTGCTTGGACATCCAAAGGAGTTATCAAAAGAACAATTGGCGGCCCAGGTTGGACACATGATGTAGAGAACACTACAATTTTTACACCTTCCTTAAGCTACTTCTCTTCTAAACATCATCATTAGTTCCTATCTTATCCGAGACAGACTATTAATTGTCAAGCTCTACTTCACAAAAATTAGACTATGATCTATTCTACTTATAAACTATTCTCCTTAAAACCTTACTAGGGCTCTACTTTAGACACATACTTTAGTTATGAAGTCTTACTTTGCCTTCTCCAATGATTGAACCGTGAACCATCTATACTAGACTCTCTTAGGATTTCTTTAGGATATCTCATGTCTTAAAAAAATTAATTTTTAAAAAAAATTAAAAAAATTAAAAAATTAAAAAAAAAATATATATATATATATATCCAATAACGTTAATAAAAATTTAAATTTTTTAAAAAAACTATCATATGTACATCTTTAAATCAATAAATAAACTCTTCTCTTAGTTCCACTCTTAAATCCACCTATCAAAGGAGATACTTCTCCTTTCTCACCTACTACCTACCATAGTGTCTACCTCCAAAAGGGGGCAGTAGTTCCGATCCACTTATCTTTGTCTTTTGGACATTGATATAGTGAAGGGAACAAACAGACACTTTATTCATGCCGACCTTCTTGAAGGCCGGAGTTCTTACTATGACTGTGTACACTAAAAAATCATCCACATTTCTTTTAAGACCGTTGGCTTTTTCAATTGGGGCTCCATAAGGACTCTGATGATACTCGGCCAACATCTTCAAATCCATAGAACACCGCATGACCTTCTTCACTGATATTGTTTCAATCTAATACCCCGCTTGTAAGTAGTGAGACACACTATCCACCAAAAATACCTTGAGTGGTTTTTTTACGGGTATCAAGAAATGGAAAGAAGGACCTTTAGAAGAATTTCTATAATACATGCATGATGTAAGCTCAATAGAAAGTGTCGCAAGAAAGTGATATAATAGTCAATCAAAGCTTTCGTACACAAAGCTTCAAAGCTCCAAAGAAACCCACGCCTTTGGTCTGTTAGAATCTTAACTAGGGCTCTGAAACGAGCCAACACTCGGTCGAGGAATGCCATGGCCGCCAACTCCAAAGAGTTTTGGGATAGTGCCACAACCTCAATCCACTTGCTAAAGTGCTCCACCATAACTAATGTATATTTGGCTCAACGTGGAGTGTCAACAAGCTGCTTGGCAAAATCCAAACTCCATAATAGGCAAAGGCTGCTGCTGTGGCGACAAGGTGTTGAAGTTGAATTGGACTTGATTGCTCACTTCACATCGAAAAACATACATGGCGGTCTGTTGATATATATCGGTCCACTAGTAGTGGATGCGCGACATCAAATGAGTCTGTCGTAGACCAAAACGACCTAGATTGGAACGTCTTCTCACACGTCTCTAACAACTTGGGTCTTATCAAGCTCTTATCCGTTGCCAAATCGGAGAACATAGATGCGGAGCCAGATATCAAAGTGAGGTAAGCCACAGCATGCCACCTAGGGACTAATTTTCTATTATAGTATCTATGCCACTTGATATCGGTGAAATCCCCTTCAAAGGACTTGGATTGCAAGAAAGGCAATCCCCATCCAAGTTTTTGATGTCGGCCTGATGGACAACCTCAAAGCCATACTCCTGAAGCAACAAAGCCCATGTGGCAAGCTTGCCAGAAAGCATGTCTGACTCCATGAGCTATTTCAAAGGCTGATGTTTGATCATCAACGTAAAACTTTGCCCATAAAAATAGAATCTCAAATGAGCTACATGGACCAAACCGCGGCCAAAGCCTCTCTTTTAGAAGACAAATTGTTTGACTCCACGTTGTTGTTGCTCCTAAAAGCAAACACCACAACGTACTGTCATCCCTCATCATCCTTCTGAATCAACACGGCTCTCAGTTCCACAACACTCCAATTTGTGTGCAAATAAAAGGGTCGTGTAGCATCCGAACGCCGCAGCACAGACGCTAAACCGAGTTTAAGTTTCAAAGTAGCTACGGATTTTCTTCTCCAAATTTCATGTGAAAAATCGTGTCACGAGCTAATGCAGGCTGTCTATGTTAGAAACTGAGGGTCCACGTCAGCCAATTTCAAATTCTACGACAATGACCTGTTAGAATGGAAGTTGATGAAAAAAGTCTTGTGTGGCACTACGTAAAGGAAAATTTTCCTTGTGTGGATACAAACACCTCTCCACCTGGAGCCTTTTCTAAAGCTTTTTAGACCACGTTGTTTTGGACCTTAAGAAGTTGACAACCCCAAATCAACCTTGTTAAGAAAAATCTTGGACAATTTTTTCTTGTTAAGGTAGAAGGATTTTAGGTGACATCAATATTGATGTCACAACATGTTTTTTTTTACAACAAGTAGGTTTTTCAATGCATTGAAAAAAACGGGGGTTTCTCATAGTGTCAATGCACCAAGCAAGCTTTGATAGCTTTTTTTTTAAAACTCAGAAATAAGGACTGCAGTCAAAGTACTTTGGGTGGATTTGTTATGAGCATTTTGTTGACCATTCCAAAATGATGCAGTGTCATCCAGATGGATTGGTGAAAGTTTGAGCCAAGTTTTCTCCGTTCTATCTCCGTTCGTCATGCATGCTCTATGATATTGTTTAGAGAAAAGTTCGGTATCTTCTCGCTCCTTTCCATTATAATCCGGTATTGATACCATGGTTGCGATGAACGGTCTCTTCTTTTGCCAAACGTTTGTGCTCTCGGGCTTTAATATTAATCCTTCATGTTTATTGTTTAAGCTGATAGCGCCACATTTTGACTCTTGTTTTTGTCGCTCTACAAAATGGGACCACAACTTCTCTTCGAAATATGTTGTCAAGGATTCTTCTCTCCCTAAATTAAATATCGTCTGCATCTTTATTTGCTTCAAAAATATTCACTATTTGTGAAGAAATCTTCGCTAAATGTGAAGAGATCTCTCCTAACTGTGAAGAAATCTCCGCTAACTGTCAATAGAAGTGCTTCAATCGTTTTTTGCAACTTTGTCACTCTTTTTGTTGATTTGAAACAAAATGTGCCAAATCTCAGAAGTTTTGAAATTGAATTTAAGCTTACCAACTTGTTCGCGATAAGGTCGTAGGTTATCTACACGCACCTCCCAGTTCCCTGAAACTTGGTTTCAAACCAATTTTGAATCTCTTTTCACCTAAAGGTGATGTGTCTTTTTATCTTTGGCAATCTCTAACCCTGCAACCAATGTTGCATATTAGGATTGATTGCAAGCTAAGTCGTTTTCCAAGTTTCGGTAGAATACTTCTTGTTCCATTTCGGATCTTTCAAGACCATTCTGGCTCCGGCCCTTAAAACCTTTGAACAAGAACTGCCAAAGTTGAGTCTCTAGGGCTTCATCATTTCTCATTTTGAACCTCACACTTCATCAGCGTGTATAAATTTGGTCCACGAACTAACGACATTTGGCTCAAGTACGTTCTTTCTATACTTTGTCGATATGCGGTATCAGTCACCAGAAACTTCAAAGTACTTGTTGCAGCTGATCTACACGCTCAATGGGAGTCCTAATCTTATGCTCTAACCTCTCTATGTTAATACCGATGATGTCGTAGTCTAGTGGTTTGTTATTCTCAGAATTAACCGAAATTAACCTTAAGCAAGCCCACCTTACCAGATCGTTTCTAGGGATTTTTATCGTGCATCAAATTCTTTAAATCTTAACAACAATCCACACATAATACCTCGGCACATCCCGAAGGATGGCTTCCCCGGTACCTTAGTAACGGGTAACAAGTAACCACATGTGTTTCAGTTAAACTCTGTTCAGCGTCAAAGTACATTTCCGGTAAGTTTTTACAGTGCTCGGAAAGTCACTGCCCTCCGTTCTCGCAGTCCAGAGGCTACAATATCCACAATCTAACCCTACACCTTGAAAGAGTTAAAAAGGTCGCAACCGGTTCACCGGTCTTCACAATCTACCGGGAACTTGTCCTGGTAAACCGGTCACGCAAGCCCGGGTTCCAACTACAACCACATCCAATGAATCAAAGCAAGAAGATACAAGACTCACAACAAGTTAGTACTAAGCAAATCATATAAGCAAAACAACCTTCCATTGGGATCGTCGGAACTCATCCACTACAAGGGTAATAATCCCGATATTCTCCAGACTTAGGCTTAGCCGGGATGTCTCCCGGTGTACCGCGAGAAAGGGGATGTCACCCCTACTCCCCACCAATCCGAACACTTCCCACTTAAGGGAAGCTATCATAAATAGCCGTGGGCTTCCCAGATCCCATCCGGTAAGCAACTCTTCCCGGTCCCACCGGTAAAAAGTCTAGAGCATAAGTCCCGGACCTCACTCTACCTATCTAACCCGGATATCCTAGTCCCTCGGGATGTTTCTACTCACACTAAATCACTTAACACACAACAAGTCACAACCTTGCACACCTAGCAAAGACACACTAGGAGGACTCAACTCTCTCGGTCTACTCGCACAAGCTCAACAAAGACTCTAGACACAAGCAATGAAAGCAAGACACGAGGAGATCAACAAAGAGAAGAGTACATAACACAAGCGCCCAAGGTCCTTAAGTACACAAAGGCCACTAGCTACCCTCCAAAATTAGATCCCCAAAAGGTGGAAATGGCATCTAAAGAGTGCACTAAAGTCAATAGCTGCACTCCAAAACTAGACCGCAAAAGGACAAAACGGCATCTAGGAGGTGCACTAAAGTCAATAGCTACCCTCCAAAAGTAGCTCCACTAAAAGACAAAACGGCATCTAGATCCTAAAATCAATGGTAGCCTAGTCACCGGCGGATTACCGGTAGACCGGTAAACTGGAAGACTCCCGGTTCGGCGGTCCCGGGACCGGTGAACCTTTTCCTAACAAAAATAAGTAGCCGGAGAAACCATTCAAGTGGTAGTGACCGGGTGCACAATGGGGCCCCATCGACATCACTACTCTCACCCTAGTGTATAGATATATGTGGAGTCTCTTTAAGCTCGATTAGTATAGCCACAGAAGACTCCACCAAAGACTCCGGAGTTGAGGAAGGGAGGTCTACCGGTTCCTTCCCGGTAGAAGTTACCGGGAGGCTTCTTTTTCTCTCATAGACCTTCGAGTCCCACTCCTTGAAGAATGGGAAATCCACCCGACTCGCCAGAGAGCCATGTTGTCCCGGGTAGACAAAATCCTCAAAATGCCTGTACTTCCACCAATCTCCCTATTAACTTGTCACAAACTCCGGTGTCGTGTAGAGAGGGGAGCGCTTTGAGAATACGCGAGGTATCTGGCTGCGACTTCGTATAGTCTGCTACGGAGTTCTGTCAAATCTTGTGGTCTTCGGTCTTCAGTCTTCAGTCTTCAGTCTTCAAACTCCTCCCCGTCGGCCTATCCTGTGGTGGCTCTAAAAGGTTAAGGGTAAAGGTGGGTGATAAGAAACCACGGCCTCGGACGGGTAAAACGGGACGGCCAGACCACAAGCTGAAACCGTCCGAAAGATTGGCTCCTAAAATTCAAACCCACGGTGACCAGCAAACGTGCCTCACCGGTGGGAACGACATAAACACGACCGTGTGGGCAATTAACCCCACTTCGCCGCAACAAAGTTTACAAGAACAGAATTGAAATACAACTAGCCTCCAAAACTGGCTTGGAATCACAAAAAAAGAAATCGGACCACAAGCCACAACACACTTGTCCCCATCTTCTCTTCTCTTCAATCCTCAAGTCTTCAATTCTTCCATCTTTCAACTCCAAAGTCTTCAAGTGTTCAAAAACACTAAGAAACTCAAAAGAAGTGTTCAAAAACACAATGGAAAAGTTTCACCAAGGCTGTAACCTTCAAACAAGTGACACCGATGACTCAAAACTTCAAATACTAAGTGTAATAGCTCTCTGGAAAGCTAATTCAGACAACTAACACTCCTCCAAATTTCAAGTCAATCTAAACTACTGTCCGAAAGATATACGAGTTCAAAGTTCTGCCCCTCCAGATATTCAATCGCTCATAACTTCTTCTTCAAAACTCCAAATCTAAATTGTATTAACTTTTTGAAGAGCTATGACCATGGTTTACGCACCTTCCAATTCTCAAACAATTCCAAACTACTGTCCAAAAGTTATGGACAATCAAAGTTCTGCCTACCCCTATTCATTCAAATCTCTATAACTTCTTGCTCACAACTCCAAATTTCAATTGTAATATCTTTCTATAAAGCTAAGATAGAGATGCACAGTCCCTCAAAATCTCAAATCAAATTGAGAACTACAGAAAAAGTTGTGGCTCCTCGAAACCTCTGCCCCTCAATGGATGGCCTCGGGTTTTCACAGAATTAAAACCTCAATAACTTTTTCTCTACAACTCCGAATTCAAATTTTAAAACGAGTATGGAAAGCTCTTGAAACAAGGAACAAGATCACAAATTTTCAATTCCATAGCATTCAAGCTCAACGAGTTACACACAGTCAAAGTTCTGCTCCAAACCCTTCCTCTCTCACCCGCACACACACACACACACACTAAGGAATATCTTTTTCAACTTTTCCACCTCAAGTGGACGTGGGCACTCCAGCCCATGTCACCCTATCCAAAGTACCCCACAAGGTACTTTGCTACTTTCTTATCCTTTCCACTTTCAACCACATAAATCCCCTAGTCTTTTATTTATTGGAAGACTAAAAATTTAGACCTTCCAACCAACAAGATAAGTAAAATAAAAAAAATAACTAAAAAATAAATAAATAAAAACTTATCGAAAGTTAGCTGATGGAACGGACGTATAAAGGTGTTGATTCGCACAACCTGATCGCCAAGTCGTGGACTTGGTTGGCTGGAAATGTCGTGGTCAGTGGCCGCCGCCAGTCCGGGTTCGAACCCGATCGAGCCCGTCGAGTGGTTGAGCGGCCCACGGCTTGGCTCGCTAGTGAGGCAGGAAAAATACCAGTCAACCCGCTACCTACCCCCCTGAGCAGTGACAAGAGCGGTGCAGCACCTACATGCTAACACTTGCCCAAATCCTCAAACCGTGGTTCTCACCACGACCAAACCTTTTTATCCCAACTCCTTACTTATTAAAATCCACACATATAAAGACTAATACTTGTATGTACATGATGGAAGAATTTCCATCAGGACATTCACCCTCTCCAAACCTGCACATCCTCTGGTATGTGCCAAGCTTAGTCATCCTCACTATCTTGGTTGTCCCGAACTGCATCTTCTAAATCTTCATCTTCATCTTCAGGTTGATCAGTGTCATCAAATTGTTGTGGATCGAGAATGTCCTCTAAGTCTTCAAGATGAAACCTGTCACTCCTTCGAAAGACTTTGATGCGTTTTCCAGCCACTGGTACTCAAAGAGAAACTCCATCTAACTCTCGAAGTGAATAAGTGCCATTGGGGTGCACTTTAATCACTACATAGGGTCCAATCCATCTCTTTGCAAATTTCCGTACCGTGCTGTGTTGATGCTCCAATGTACTATCAAATACAAGGACCCAATCACCCTCTCTGATCTTCTTTCTCCTCAATCGATGTGTTTTGTCAAAGCGTTCTTTGTTGCCCAATCTAGCAGTTTTCATCTTCTCCAAGGCTATCTCAAGGTCCTCAGGCAATCTTGCCAACTGCTGAATACGAAGTTCCAACAGTCTTTCCCTACTGATGCCATCTTCCCATGAAAGAAACACCCATGTGGGAATATCGTTCTCCACCGGCATGATAGGTTTCTGCCCATACATAAGTTCTACAGGCATGTAACCGGTAACCGTACTATGTGTTGTTCTATCAGCCCATAGTGCAAACGGTAGCAATTTTGGCCATAAACTAGGCTTCCCTTTGCAAGCTTTGACTAGAGCATGAATGATTGGAGGATGTCCCCTCTCGATCTTGCCGTTTGCCTCAGGATTGTAAGCAGTTGTCAGTTTCAACTGCACACCATATCGCTTGAAAAATTCTTTGGCTTCCGTAGCATTCAACTCTCCTCTGTCAGCTCTCATTCGGCCAATACTCCCATACCGACTAAAAATATCTTCAAGTATAAATCGGCATACATTCTCCGTGGCCTTGGTCCTCAATGCTCTTCCCTCAACAAAGTTTGAGAGTTCTTCTCGGGCCAAAACAAGGTACTTCATTCCCCACATTGCACTTGGCATAGCAACCAAATCGATCATCCATTGAAAATGGATTGCAATGGGATAAGTTGGATGCAATTCGTCTCTGTGTCGCACCTTGGATTGTAATTGGCATACTACACAAGAAGCTACAAACTCCTCAACATCTTTGTACAGCCCCTTCCACCAATATCTCTCCTTGATTTTTGTATAAGTGGCCCACACTCCTCTGTGACCGGCCCAGAGTGTATCATGAAGCTCTTGTAGGATTTGGGTCTTGGTTCCAGAGTCTCCCACCACTCTTAAAGGCACATCACCAGCTCTTTTTGCCCTCTTCCATAGAAATCCATCTTTCAGCAGATATCCATAGGACTGATGTCTGATGTCTTTGAATGTCTTATCCATCCAACTTCTTTGTCGTTCCATTGTGCTCAAGTAGAGCCCAATATCTCTCAGCTTTCCTTCGTACAGCTCATCCTTGAAAGGCAATACTCTAGTGGACGTGCTTTCACCATCTATGTTCATCACATAGCCTCCGTGTAACAATTCTTCACCATGTTCGTGAGCCATCATCTCCTCTTCTTTGAAATACCTTGCTCTAGACAACATATCGGCAACTGAATTCTTTTTGCCTTCAATGTGAACTAGAACAGGATTCAAAGACTTGATGTAGGCTATCCAGCGTAGCATTGCAATGTCTGGTGAAGAACAATTTGCTATCATCCCCAGCAAAGGCAAGCAGTCAGTTTCTAAAACTACCTCCGCACCAATCAAGTAGTTCCTGTCTGCTTTTAGAGCTGTAAGGGCACCCCAGAGTTCTCTTTTTACTTGTGGATAAGCCCTTTGTCGCTCTGTCAAGATCCTTGCTCCAAATCGGATAGCAAATCTTTTCCCTTCTTCATCATCTTGTCCAACAGCCCATCCAATAGCTATTGGACTTGTATCAACAGTTACAATCACCGGTCTTCCACAAGTATAACTCACTTGTTTAAGAACCGATGGTGACTCCAGGATTTTCTTCAGCTCTATCATAGCTTTGTCTTGCTCACATTGCCAAACAAATTTGTTCCTCTTGCGCAATAGCTTGTAAAGAGGTTCTGATATATGAGCAAAATGAGGGATCCAAATTTGGTAGAAGACACAGGCTCCTAAAAACCTCCTTACTTCAGTGACATTGCTACAGGCCTTCATTCTCCCAATAGCATCCACCTTCTCAGGATTAGGCTTTCTTCCATAAGAACCACACAAGTGTCCAACCACCAAAATCTCATCAACCCCAAACTTGGACTTCTCAATGGAAAGAGTCAAATTGACCTCCTCCAATTTGCTCAAGATTTTGGCCACATCTTCAATATGATTACTCACAAAGGCTCTGCAACCATCATCTTGAATGGTTAAGTCTCTTTCTTTCTCCTCGCACCCCTTCATGGGAATGTCATCCACGAATGGTATGGTTTTTTCAGGCACAAAATCTCTTAGGATTTGATTCATGGCGCTCTGCATATGTGCCACCGAGTTGGTAGCACCTTGAGGCAATGTACACATGCGCACTAATCCAAGTGGAGTCTTCATGGTTGTTAAATCTCTGCTCTCAGCAGCGAGTTGAAATTGATCATAACCAGAGTATAGATCTCCAATGGAATAAATTGCATGCCCCGCAAATGCTTCAGCTACTTCATCAACATTAGGCCCTGAGCCTTTGTTTCTGATTGTCACTCCATTTGCTGGCTGCATATCTTGAATGAATCTCAATGCTCCCGATTTCTTTGGCACTGTGAACCATCGGTTGGAATATGGAGCCATCGAAGGCTCAAGTATGCCCATGCGTGTCTTTTCCTTAAGCAGCTCCACAAGCTTTGGTAGTAGAGCTCGAGGAACTGGAATTGGCTTCAAATCCCATGGTATATGTGGTACTGTAAAAATAACCATTGGTGCCACAATACTTGGTTGAACGCACCCAATCTCATCTGGCGAAGAAGCAAAGGCTTTTCCATGCATGGAAAGCATGTCCTGAAATTTCTTCTTCTCCGGCTCAGTCAAGAAATCATCTCCTCCAATCTTCAAGTTTGCCAACGTCTCTTTGGTAAACTTGTGTCCAATCCTTCTTGCTTCTCTCAAACTTGGCTCTTTCTCAGCTTGTTTGATATGATCATCAGTATCAGATGGTAGCTGAGTAGCCACTGGCTTCACTTTCTTGGCCACAGTTTTATATTTTGTATAAACTGCAGCCTCCGGTCTCTGTCCATCAATTTTGAAGTCACACAGCTTTGTTATTGCTGTTGAAATCTCATGATACATTGAACTTGTATGGACATTGACAATGCAATGTGTAATCTTCTCTTCATCCTTATCTGCCTCTAGATCTTGCAAAGTCTGTAAGATATCATCTGGCATTCCATTTTCTTCGTAAATACCAGAAATGCTTTCATCTACCTCTACAACATTCATCTTTTTAAGATTTTTCTCCATCTTTTTCACAAGCTTTCTACATACATGGTCCAAGTCTTTGACACCCGTAAATCTTTCAAAGCCACACTTTGTCACACTTAAAAATCCACACTTAACACTAGTATGTACATTGGGGAATCTACCAGTCTTAGTTCCCTTAGCACCCGTGGATCCCCACATCCCACGTGTGCCCTCTAGAAATCCGAGAAGTTCGAAGAAGTTGGTAGAGGGATTTCTCTGAGTTGAAGTCGATGCCTCTCATTGTCAGGTCTCACCGTTAAGAACTGCACTGACCTCTTTCCATCAACACTTCGGATACGGGCATAATGAGACCCGTCATCCAACACCTTGGTCTCCATTCGTGAAGCAGTGATAAATGGTTGGCCCAAAATTATCGGATAGGCGCTAACATTTTGAACAAAAAAATTTTGTTCAACCTCTACATCTCCAATCTTCGTGAGTACTGCAGGGCAAGCACCATGCAACCGAGTCCGTCCACTATTAGCTGCTCTCATGACCCAACCATGATCCGTGTCGATTGGCCATTTGCCCTTCTCATAGACATTTCGAGATATTATGTTAATCTCTGAACCATGATCAACAAGGGCTAAAACGTGGTCATCGATCCCTCCGAGCTTTATCTTCGTTTCAGTAGTGGCCCTAGCCCAAAATGGTAGATCGAACTCAATCTTCTCTTCATTTTCTTTCATGTTGGGAAGATCATAAGAGAATTGAAAGGTTCGTGCTTCCTCCTTGGAAATTTCTTCTTCTTGACCTATTGGCTCACCCATCATAGCAAATACCTCACCAATCTCTGTCTCTTCATCTTCGGTCATGTGAGTATCTAAAGCTCTGACCATCACAGCCTCAGCTGTCATCTGCATCTTCCTCTTGATGATGTCAATGATTAACTCATGGAAATCTTTCTTGGCTATGCCAAGTGCTTCTCTCAATGTAAATTCGATCTTGGCATCCAAGATCCTTTCCTCCAATACCCCTTTCAGATCAATAGAGGTCTCAATGTCTGACTGGAGCTTGTAAGCAGGCATTTTTCCCTTCACCTTGGTAGAGTCTCCTTTTTCTTCTCCTCTTTTGCTATCACTGGAATGTCTGCTTGGCCCATTCTTCTCTTTCTCTTTATTCTTCTCCCACCATTCCTTTGGTAACGGTGCATCACTAGGGCGCACAGTACTAGGGTCCGTCGGCTTTGAACGTGTAGGAACCCTCTTTCTCATCTCCTTTGCAGGCTCATTCTGCACTGGAGATCTTCTCTTTGCTTCTGGCTCAACACCATCGTCAGCATCAAGTCTTACACGTTTTTCTTCAACGGAGGCCTCGCGGAGCTCATCATTGTCCTTTTCTTCATACATAAATGCTCTGATGCTATTTGCATCAACTGGATCTTCCCATCCAGTTGCACTTCTGATGGCTTGAGCTCCTCTCTTCATTAATATTTGAGTTTGAACAGATAAAGCTTTATCTGAATGGTGCTCGACTTGAACGTGGTAAGTATCAGCTTCGTGCACTTGTACGTAGCTGGATCTTGCCATCTTCTCTTCCATGAGCTTCCTCATTCCACCTCTTCCAAAATTGGTCCCCAATGGAGAGTTTGTTGAGGCATCGTGAATCTTCCCATCTTTGTAGTAGACATGAACATTCTTGAGTGCCTCTTCATACGATTCACAGCCTCTGAGATTGTGCTCAGTCTCCTCATCACACCAAACACACCTCCTTGAATATTTTCTCGCACCATCGGATGGTTGGGAAGAAGAAGCTCCCCTAGCCTTCTTCAACTCAGTAAATTCCACCCTTAGCTCTCGAAAACCCTTAATAAGTTCTTCGAGGGCATTTCCTTCGGTGGTCTTAGTGGTTTTCAAAGTAGGTCCCGAAGTTGTCGAAGGTGTTGGGGCAAAAGACACCTTAAGAGACTTCGGAGTCTGAATAGGCTCCACTTCAACGCCTCTTGACCTCACACGCCGTTGTTTGGCCAAGAGAATCACCGTTTCTTCAACCCTCCTCCAATCATTGGTAAAGCCCCCTTCTGTCGTACGATCTCCAAGGAGTAGAAGCAGCTTGTCTTCAAGTGCAGCATCTGTTGCTTGGAGAAAAAGTTCTGCCTTCCTAGAATCCAAAAGGCGCCTCTCTGCCATGGGTAGTTGACTGAACTTCTTCTCAAAGTCTCTCAACAGCTCGTTGGGACCCATCGAATTCCCAGGCCGTTGCTCCACCCATTCAAGAAATGACCTCTTTGTCATTCTCTCAGAGTCTTCATCAAAGTATTCATCTCGGAGCCGCTCAGCAAAGTTTGGCCATGAGATGACCATCTCGCGGATCTCTTGAACCCGGTCGCGAATGTCAGGTACAACCGCCATACCAAAGATGTGCATCATTTGATTGTCATCAACCTGATGCACTTCCATCTCACACACGTAGGTTCGCAAGAACTTAGAGATGTTCTTGCCATCGAACCTTCCAATCTTGGAAACAACAGCTTTAAGAGCCTTAGTGGCACCTTGCCCACCTTGATTTGCTCTATGTTGTTCCATGAATAGGGCCAACGCCCCTAAAATGTCCTCCATAGGCATTTGGACTCCACCGGTGCCTCTTCCTCCAACACCAGCGGTCCCATCAGCGTCTCCCATAGCAAAACCACGCAAGTCGCCTCAAAACTCTCTCAGTGGAAGCACCAAATGTCGTGTAGAGAGGGGAGCGCTTTGAGAATACGCGAGGTATCTGGCTGCGACTTCGTATAGTCTGCTACGGAGTTCTGTCAAATCTTGTGGTCTTCGGTCTTCAGTCTTCAGTCTTCAGTCTTCAAACTCCTCCCCGTCGGCCTATCCTGTGGTGGCTCTAAAAGGTTAAGGGTAAAGGTGGGTGATAAGAAACCACGGCCTCGGACGGGTAAAACGGGACGGCCAGACCACAAGCTGAAACCGTCCGAAAGATTGGCTCCTAAAATTCAAACCCACGGTGACCAGCAAACGTGCCTCACCGGTGGGAACGACATAAACACGACCGTGTGGGCAATTAACCCCACTTCGCCGCAACAAAGTTTACAAGAACAGAATTGAAATACAACTAGCCTCCAAAACTGGCTTGGAATCACAAAAAAAGAAATCGGACCACAAGCCACAACACACTTGTCCCCATCTTCTCTTCTCTTCAATCCTCAAGTCTTCAATTCTTCCATCTTTCAACTCCAAAGTCTTCAAGTGTTCAAAAACACTAAGAAACTCAAAAGAAGTGTTCAAAAACACAATGGAAAAGTTTCACCAAGGCTGTAACCTTCAAACAAGTGACACCGATGACTCAAAACTTCAAATACTAAGTGTAATAGCTCTCTGGAAAGCTAATTCAGACAACTAACACTCCTCCAAATTTCAAGTCAATCTAAACTACTGTCCGAAAGATATACGAGTTCAAAGTTCTGCCCCTCCAGATATTCAATCGCTCATAACTTCTTCTTCAAAACTCCAAATCTAAATTGTATTAACTTTTTGAAGAGCTATGACCATGGTTTACGCACCTTCCAATTCTCAAACAATTCCAAACTACTGTCCAAAAGTTATGGACAATCAAAGTTCTGCCTACCCCTATTCATTCAAATCTCTATAACTTCTTGCTCACAACTCCAAATTTCAATTGTAATATCTTTCTATAAAGCTAAGATAGAGATGCACAGTCCCTCAAAATCTCAAATCAAATTGAGAACTACAGAAAAAGTTGTGGCTCCTCGAAACCTCTGCCCCTCAATGGATGGCCTCGGGTTTTCACAGAATTAAAACCTCAATAACTTTTTCTCTACAACTCCGAATTCAAATTTTAAAACGAGTATGGAAAGCTCTTGAAACAAGGAACAAGATCACAAATTTTCAATTCCATAGCATTCAAGCTCAACGAGTTACACACAGTCAAAGTTCTGCTCCAAACCCTTCCTCTCTCACCCGCACACACACACACACACACTAAGGAATATCTTTTTCAACTTTTCCACCTCAAGTGGACGTGGGCACTCCAGCCCATGTCACCCTATCCAAAGTACCCCACAAGGTACTTTGCTACTTTCTTATCCTTTCCACTTTCAACCACATAAATCCCCTAGTCTTTTATTTATTGGAAGACTAAAAATTTAGACCTTCCAACCAACAAGATAAGTAAAATAAAAAAAATAACTAAAAAATAAATAAATAAAAACTTATCGAAAGTTAGCTGATGGAACGGACGTATAAAGGTGTTGATTCGCACAACCTGATCGCCAAGTCGTGGACTTGGTTGGCTGGAAATGTCGTGGTCAGTGGCCGCCGCCAGTCCGGGTTCGAACCCGATCGAGCCCGTCGAGTGGTTGAGCGGCCCACGGCTTGGCTCGCTAGTGAGGCAGGAAAAATACCAGTCAACCCGCTACCTACCCCCCTGAGCAGTGACAAGAGCGGTGCAGCACCTACATGCTAACACTTGCCCAAATCCTCAAACCGTGGTTCTCACCACGACCAAACCTTTTTATCCCAACTCCTTACTTATTAAAATCCACACATATAAAGACTAATACTTGTATGTACATGATGGAAGAATTTCCATCAGGACACCGGTCCGGCCCGGAAACACAAGTCTACCGGTCAATTGGTAAACAACTCCGGAATACTTTGCTAGAGTATGTGGATATAGGTGTCTCACACATCTAACAACATACTCACAACACAAGGTCACATATAATGATAACGAAGAGAGGACTTTGGAGACAAGGACTTAGAAAGAGGTTTTTCCCGGTTGATTGGGAAGACCGGGAAAAAGATAGGAATTGGGGGCAAGACCTAAAATGATAGGAGGAGGGAGACAACTCTAAATAACAACTTGCCACAAGGCTAGGATAATTGACAACAACTACACATGTAAACAATAAGGTCTAGATGAAGTCCCCCGGGGGATTTTTCTCTAGACCGGGGAGGATGTTACCGGGGGAGTCACTCCGGTAGACAAGAGAGGAAAAGACTCACAAACAAGAAATTCTCACAAACAAAAGAAATCCAAGATGGGCAAGAGTCACCTTTGTTGTTGCACCCGCAACCTCCTTCTTTTGTCTCTTTTATCTTCTCGCTTCGGCCACAAATCTCCTCCACTTCCACAAACCCTAAAAATGTCCACCACCACCAAACCCTAGGAAACGTGCACGTCTTCCACCAAACCCTAGTGCGCTACCTCCTCTTGAAACCTCTTGCGCTACCTCCTCTTGAAACCCTAGTTGTAACTCTTTATTGCACCACCTCTTTGACTACTTCTTCAAACCCCAACTCCAAAAAGACACCAAATAGAGAGGGAAGGAGAACTTATGAGAAAGAGAGGACTAGAGAAAGAGATAGAGGAGAAAATTTGAGGGGGGGAGATTTAGAGAAAGAGGGGGAGAGAGAAGAGTTGTGGAGGGGGGGAAGAAGAGTTTTTGGAGAGAAGAAGAAAATTTCGGGGAGATGGGGTCGGTGAAGACAGCTTGAGATATCCGGGCTGCTGCCCGGGTGATACCTGGGTATCCGGATATCAGCCCATATTTGGGTTGGTACCCGGGCTAGTTCATACCTGGGTTGCTACCCGGGTATGTTTTTTTTTAATTTTAATTTTTATGGAATTTTTTTTTTTTTTTTTTTCTGTCTTTTTTTTTCTTTTCTCTACCACTACTACTAATTCAAACAAGAATTAGCATCTAGAAGAACTCAACTACTTCAAACTACTTCCTAAACTTAAATAGTTAATTTAGATTTAAGTGGTGATTTTAGACTTACGTCCTAGGATCTCTCCCGGGACTCTTTTGATATTGTTTCCCAGGACTTAAATTAGTGATTTTAAAACCCGGTTTTATCACCACTATAAACCTAATTAACTACTTAAGCATTTCTCTATTTTCTCTATTGGCTATCTAATCTAATTTCACACAATACTAACTACTTTTCTAATTAACTAATACTAAAACCCTCTTTTAACTTATTTTTTTGGTAGGGGCGACCAAGTGCGAGTTTAAGACTCCCATAGATGACTTCAAGCAACCTTCTCTGTCAAATGTACCACTGGACTGCAGAGTCTATTGAAGGCGAGTTCATGTACAAGTAACCACTCATTCCTTCGATAAGCAACATATTAGATCTATAAATATTTTGTAATAGCTTCACGCTCTCTTGGTTCAAATAAAATTTGATTCTGGCTACTAAGTAGATGAAGGGGTCAAGCTCACACGCATTACTCGATGAGCGGCAAAGTTTCACTACCATCTTTATTATCCCTCAACTGCACAGAATCCCTTTTCCATTCTCTCCCTTTCACAAGTTCCACTCGGGTCTCGGCAACAAAATCAAATGAAACAATGAAGTATAAAACTTGGTCCAGATTCATTTCAATCTCTGAATATTCTCAAAATGCGTGAGTATTATTATTGATGGCCAGAAACTTAACACAAGAGTTCCTTCGACTATGGTGTCCATGTGATCAACTGGTGCAGTGGGCTTGTAATTCAAGTCTTTTATTACTAACGCGGCTGATAACTAACTACTAGAACATTTTTTGAACTGCACTAACGGGATGGTTATAATCAACATATGTTGTGACTGAATTAGAGTCACCTGAGTAACTTGCTACAAAAGTCACATATTGCTATGAAGTAAACAGTAAGCTGATGTGTATTATGGGATGATACGTGTCAAGTTCAATTCTGGATTATGAGTACCATGGCCATCTTCTAAAAGAATCAAGCTTTATATATTTAAAACACCATAAATTTTTCTCTACAAGTCCTTAAAAATAAATTAAAAATTCCTTGCAAACATAACGCATATTTCTTGTTTTTACTAAAAATTTCAAGAAGCTACCTTCAAAAATGGATTTTTAGGCACCTACCCAAAACCGATTTGTCCCATGTAGGGACAAATTGTCCTTCAAGAGTTGATCAAGGTCTAGTGTATACCATTTCTCCACCTAACAAGTAGTATCTAAGATGTTTGGGCATTTTTTTCCTCTAGATGTCCATAGTTTATCTTTAAAAATTTGAATGTTATTTTTGTTCCTTATAGCTTTGTAAAGGTATTAGCTAATATGGAACCAAATCAAGCTTAAGTTTATTGCAGGTGTGAACATTAATTTACACTAACTAATTTCATCCAATCTAATGGATGAATCCTAACCCTAATAGATGAATCCTAACTCTAATGGATGAAATTCACTAGATGAGGTAAAGTTGAAAGATTTCAACTATATAAGGTAAAGTGGAAGTGAAAATGGATATGAAAGAAAATTAATAAGCAAAGTAAATAAAATTAAAGGGTAAAAGTATCATAGTCAATAGAAAAAAATAATCATTGAGGTAGAAGTTAATAGTAAGAAAGGTAGGACGCCGAATCTGCACTCCAGCAGACCCCTCGTCACTAAATTGCCTGCAACTCCTTTGGATCTAAGCATCTTGCATTGTACTTGGTGTCTTTGAAAAGCTTACTTAAAAACCCACATGTGCCTAAAATTTTAGCTTCAAAATCTTTGAGGTTTGACAACAATCGCCATCCAAAGTAGGACGTTTGTATCAGCCTCACAACAGATCCCTTGTTACTAAATTGGCCGCAATTTTATCGTCTCTACTTGGATTTGAATGTGCTTGGAGTCCTTAGAAAGCCAACTTTACAATAATTAAACTCTTAAGAAGATAGCTTCAAATTTGTTACTATCTGGGAGCAAACGCTTGTCAAAATCCACCCTTTGAATTTGGCTGACAACAAATCCCTAGCACAAAATGGGCCGCAACTTCTATGTCTGCTTGGATTCAAGCGTGCTTAGAGTCTTCTAGAAGCTAACTTGTTGTTCTAGGTTTCCTCGAAAGCTTAGCTCCAAAGTCGTAGTTCGCTAGCTAAAATCGATTAAAAAGATCTAATGCCAATAGGACCCCCTTGACACTTAAAACACCATAACTTCGTCATCTTTGCTTGAAATCTAGCCTATTTAGTGTCCATAGAAAGCTTACAACAAGATCTAACTACTCATTAAAACTCAAGTCCTTTCTCCAAGTATTTACTTTTGTAGCCCAAAAAATCCCCACTTTTCAAAACACCCAAGATTCATTCTTGTTCTAAGTTCATTCTCCCGGGATGGTCTAGCGTCTAATGTTAAGTAGTTTGTCTCTAATTGTAGGTCAAAAGCTATCTTCTATATAATTTCTCAAGTTTATGCACTTGTTTTTAGTGAATTAAGCCTTAAAATGCATCACCCTTAGCATTCCCCTCTTAAGGTATCAGTTCCAAGGATTTGAGTACTAATTAGATAGAGCCTTGCTCCCTTAAAAAGCCTTGTTATTTTAATAACTATGAATGTGCAAGTTAGTTAGTCTCTTAGGCTTTTGCCATCTTCGGCTCATGGATACTATCCATTGCACTCATGGTTGTTCCTTAATTAGTCCGTTAGAAATCATGATCTTACCTCGTGCACTACGCTCCACTTCTCACGTATGTCCAACGGCTTCGGCATCCATCACAAGTACCACACCTAAACCACACACAAGTTAGATTAACCCTCTAAATAATTCTACTTTGAGTCCCGACGTAAGTCTAAGTTATCCATTAGTCCATAACTCTTATATGCAAAAAGAGCTCCTTCACTCTCACACTTGCATGACTTAAGTTCTATAACTCAGACTTAAGTTTTGTCATTTATACTTAAGTTTTCCCTCACTGTAGACTTGGGTTTTCTTATTAATATATGCATAAGACTCCCCTCTTATGACTTATTATTTAAGTTTTTACATTCAAACTTAAGTCTATTGCCAAGTACTTATGCATTCCTCACACTAATGCATTAAGTTACTTAATCACACATTAACTCACAAAGTCACATCAATATCACACATGCTTATGATTAACTTGTAAACACACACAAGGTCGTTTTGACCTAGTTAGGATCTTTCCCTAACTTTCTCATTGAAGATCAAATATGTATTGCATTTATGTACAAGAATTTTATCCACAACAAAGACCTAATGCATACAATTACATTTATAAAATGCAATTTCAAATTTATTCTATGAAGATCTATATGAGCCCCAAAAACGGCTCACGGTGACAATTGGGACTAAAAACTCATTAATTAGCATTAGGAAATTTTAATGAGGGCAAGATATAAGACTCAACCACCTTTTGGTGGTTAAATAGATCAAATGGCCTCTTAATTGCTATTTTCTAATTTGAGTAGCCTTATTTCAACTTGGGGATTTTATTTAGTTAACCAAAAATTTATAACAAAAAAAAGAACATTAAATTGAGAGGCCCTAGCTAACAATTAAAACCCCACGTGTTTTTTTACACAATGGAAAGGGTCTTGGAAAACAAATCAAAATTAAAAAAACAAAAATGAAGGTGAGCAAAATAATTAAACCAAAAGGAAAAAGCTTGGAGAAAAGGAAAAATAAAATCAAGATGAACCACCACTTAGTTAGTTAAAAAGAACCCATGCGTGGATGGTGGCATGTAATTTAGGAAGAATTTAGATAGAGTAAAACAATTCAAGTTGGGAAAAAGACATCAATCATTCATTGCCCAAGGGAACAAGTTCGGTGGGAACGCAGTAGCAAGCGCAAGTCAGTAAGCGGAGTTCAGTGTTCGGGAGTGTGGGCACCGGAGAGAGAGAGAGTTGTGACGGTGCGTGTGATGAGTGTGGGAAGAGCTTAGGCTGAAGGTGTGCGTGTGTGACGAAGAGAGGGCAAGACATGGAACTTGCCAATTGCATGATAATTGACCACATTAGGAACTAGTTTGTGAATGGTTGGATGAATTGTATGTGAAAATGCATGGGGAGTTGTGAATTTGTGTTGTGTCGGATGGGTCACTGCTGTCCGTCTGTATGATGAGGTCACTGAGGTCAAGTCGGATCTCTTGAGAGTTCCATTGTCAAGAGCACGAAAAAACAGTAAGGATAGGGGGTGAAAACATCCAATTCGGAGTTACCACCAAGAAGTTATAACTAACTAAAGTTTCAGGAATTCTTGGGGACTGTCTGCTGCTGGCTGTCTGTGGGGGTCGTATGTTAGTCTTGACTTGAATTACAGTGGCCTGGTCAAGTTGATAATGAGCTTCTAGTCATTCTAGGAGGTGAAAAATTGAAAATTGGAGTCATAAGTCAAAAGATATGGGCTGTTAAAGTTATGCCCTAAGGCAAGGGCAAAATTCAGTCCTAATCAACCAAGCTTAACTAGAGACTAAGGGTCGGGAAAAATGAAAAAGGAATAGAAAATAAAATGAATGAACATAACAAATAAAAATAAAATAAAAAATAACAGATAAAACAAAATAAAATAAGTATGATAAAAGAGCAAGTAAAAAAAGAGAGTAGAAGAGGATATAGTGAAAGAAAAATAAAAGTAAAGTAAAGAAGAAAAGAAGGACGATAGTAAGGCGAATAACTTTAGAAGGGAAGGGAAAACTAACACCCCTCTTAATTCAACTAAATACCTTAATCCCTTATGAGTTGTGGTTGAAGGGTCAAGAGCATTGATTTGCAAAGGCTAGACCCTTGAGTTAGGACTTGTATTCAAAGTAACTCTCCTATTAGTGGGGTGTTAATTTTTTCTCACAATCTAATATTATTGCAATTATTCATATGATTCAAGTCACACAGAAGACTTTAACATATGCAAATTCAATAATAATTAAATACTCTTACAACATTAAAAGTCATCAACTAGCTTTTTCTCCTAAAGCTACGGCTGACTCCAATCTTCCTTGTGGTAATGCCAATGGTAATAGCAACAAAGTAGTTATTTATGCTACCTATTTTCTAAAAGGTGCACCTCTTACCAAGAGGTTTTTCCCATTTCCTAACCAACAAGCTTCTTTTAGTTTAATTCCCACACCTTTTCATGAAAAGGTGTATCCCTACCAAAGGGTGTCAATTATACCCTTTTCTCATTGTTCTTTTGCTTTTAGATATAAATAGTTATTTTTTAAATTAATTAGTTACTTAGTGTAAACATTACCACTAATTATCTAATTCTTAATATCTACAACTCTTTTTACACCATAAAAAATGAAAAAGCTATTTTTAACATTTTGGCTCTACAACTTTTCAATAGCAATGTAATTGCAGCTCATAAAGAAGGAATAAGATTTGGGGAAATTTTGGCATAGCTTTTCTCAATGAAATCATAGTCTCCACATCAGCATCCTTCCAATTTTTTGAGTTCAAGTCTTCATCTTCCTCCTTCTCTTTCTTCACAATTTTCTTGCGAGGCTTCTTCGCAACTGCAGCTCCTTTCTTCTTTGGTGCCGGCGGAGCTACAATCTCTACATCCTCCTCCTCAATCTCTTTAGCGGCCTTTCTCTTTGCATGAGGTGCAAACATATCCATAATCAATGGTGGTGGTGGAGGAATAGGAGTTCTAGGAGGCGGTTGAAAAAATCAGGGATTTCTACACTACCTTTATTGATCTTCTAAACAACTAGGAAAGGGCTGAAAAGCATGAGCTTCGGCACCATCATACCTTTGAATTACCTTGTATCCACTCATCTCTAAAGACCCCTCCATCCTATCCTTGAAAATCGCAGCAACAATTCGACAACCCACAAAAAAATTTGGAGTCCAAGGCACAAAAACAAAAGAGAGAAACGAAGAGAAGAGCGGAGAGGATGAAGTGAAGACGAGGCCAAACGAGCTGTTCAGATTTCTCTAAAATCCAACGGATCTCATCTGTTGAAAAATAAAACATTCTATTATTTTTTTTTTTTTTTTTGAAATCAGACATTGGCCCCTGGGCCAAGAATTGGCCTTCCATTCGTGGTGCACACAATTCACGAAGCTCGAGCCAGGCTCGGGCCATGTCAGATCATGGTTTCTTAGAATAAAAAATCCTGACAACCAAGTCGGCCCAGCCTCTAGGTATAAAGGGCTTCGGGCCAATTTCAGCCCTTCAGCCAATCCGAAGTGAGGATTTTAGGCCTCTTACACAACTAATTGGCCCAACCTCTAGGTGTAAAGCAGCCCTTAGTAGAGTCACGCACATAAGCCGATTCGGTCCAGAAACCCCTCCAATGGGAGAGGGTTAGGCCGACGTACTGACCGACTCGCACGTCAGCTTCCTTTTCAAACGCCGTTTCACAGCCCTGGTAAGACTACTGTGCGCAACCCTGGTGACAATCTGACCAAGGTGAGATGAACGGGACCACGGTGATGGAGGCGCGGTCGAGGGGCGCAAAGTGAAGGGAGCGGCAACGAGACCAACGTCACGAGAGCTAGGCAGGCGACTGCAGCTGCGTTGGGCAGGGAAGGGAGGAGGCCAGGGGGGAACAAGGCAAAGCAGCAGTGGCTATGGCGATCATGCTCCATGGCCGTGGCCTCGCCGTCGCACTTGCATAGCAGCACCAGCGTCAGGCCTCGCGCCACGCAGCGCCGCCCCCGCTGCTGCGTTCCTAACTCACCCGCTGGCCCTTGACTTGTGCGCTCTCTCTGTGCTCCGCTGCACGTCTTAGGTCCCGCTGTCGTTAATTTGTGTCCTCGGGCGGATGGTTTTGGGTGGCCGCGGAGGTCGCAGAGGGCGGGTGTCCCGAGGGTACTAGGCCAGCGGGGGCGGAGGGTTGGGGTTTGTTGGGAGGGCGGGAGGGATTGGGAGAGGGTCATGCGCGGGGTGGAAGGGGTGGTGTCTCTTGGAAGCGTTTCCCTTGAGGCGGTGGAAGAAGAGTTGGTTGGTGGGATCTCCCCGAGGCGTGTGGGCGCATTGGGGGCCGTCCGGGGCCGGAGGAGGGGATCTGGAGCGCGAGCGCATGGCATTCGCGGCATGACCTGGCGGCGAGGGAGGCGGGGTGATTTGGAGCGTGGCGCTCGTATGATGCGGCGGTCCGAGGGTTAGCTTTGGCGGGTGGCTGGAAATGTAAGTCGTTCTGGGCTCTTGGGCGGATGCCGGTACGTATGGGTGGTTGTCGCATTCTTCCAGCTTGCTTTTATTTCGCGTCCATCTAGGGTGGTGTCAATGTTGCCGAAGTCAGGGGTAGTCGTGCGCAGGTTCCAGGACATGGGTCTGGTCCTGGCCCTGGTGGTGGCAGTAGTCGGAGACAGGAATGCGGGTCGATTGAGGCGCACTCATGTGGGTAGGACTTTGCGCACTCGGCAGTGTTCGCTTCGTCTCCTGTGAGGCATGGGTTGCTTGTGTGATGGGCAGGAGTATGTGCGCGACATTTCGTGGTCGATGAGTGGATGGAGTGCGGGACTCGGGCATTCGGTCGAGTCGTTGTAGGGTGCAGGATGGTGAGGGCTCATAATTGTGTGCGGCCGGAAATGGGGTTACTTGATGCGATCGGCAGATTGAAGCGTAGCTTTGAGATTCATGCGTTTTGTCCCGTGCTTGATATGCCGAGACGATGCGAATGAGGTGTGTGCGGTAGTGTGGTAAAGAGTCGTCGCGTCGCAGTGGGAGTGATTGAATGCGTCCGTGATTTGTGTTTGTGCCGTACACCATCGAAGCAGCGGAGAGCATATCCTCGGAGGAGTGGTGCTCTGTTCCTCTGTCTCAGCGGAGCAGGAGTGGAGCTTTTGGATGCGTAATGGGATGGCTGGTTGTGTGGAGGTGGTTTGGATGGGTGTTGAAAGGAGCAGTTTGTGCGTAGCCCGTGCGTGGTTGGTCTATCACTCTGGTATTGCTTTGGTGTAGAGCGGTTGCGGTTAGCAGGGCGTGGATGGCGACGTGGGGCTCCTCCCGTAGTGGTAGTGGGGTTTCGGGGGCCCACGATGATGACAACTTGAGATGGTTTTGTTCGTAGTTTGACGCGGCGGCGATGTTGGATGTGGATGGGGTGATGAGTGCATGTCTGAGCGGGCGTTGGGTGTTGGACTGTGACAGTGGGCGTGGAGTTGTGAGCGGCAGTTTCGCTGTGTTGATTGGAGGGCCGGACGGATGTGGTCACACGGAGGCAGGGATGCTGGTCGGGAGATAGGTGAAGGCAGATAACGGGGGTGGAGGGAGAGAAGTGAGACGGGGCGTGGACGTTGTGTGGGTAGCGTTGTATGGCAGCTGCAGCCGCCGGTGTGGGCGGAAGCACAAACATGATAGGAGGAGGAGGGGCTGCGGCAACGAAAGCAGGTTCGAGTGGCGTGGAGTCGCTGCCGAAAGAGATGAACGAGATGAAGCTTCGGGACGACAAGGCCGGGCAGCATGATGACAAGGTAGGTGGTTGGGAGATGGGTTTTGAGTCGGGGCTGATGGCGGTTGGGTTGGTGTGTTGAAGCGGAGTGGGTGCGTAGCGGATTGGGTGTGACGGGCCGAGGTTGTGGTGCATGGGAAGTTGGCAGGCAGGTGGTGATGATGGTGCGGAGTGGTTGGTGCAGGAAATCGAGGCGACGGTGGTGGACGGGAACGGCACGGAGACGGGCCACATCATAGCTACGACGATCGGGGGCCGGAATGGGCAACCCAAGCAGGTACGGTATTGAGATGGGTGTTAACCTGCACATGTGGATGGTGAGTGTTGGGTGGGTGCACGAGGGCCGTGGGTTGTTGATAGAAAGAAGTGGAGGGAGTAGTGGTCAGCGGAGGGGGTAGAACTAGGTTTTGGAGTGTGGGTGCAATGGTGCAGAGGAGGAATGGCGCTGTGTGCGGTTGTGGGGAGGAGAATGCAGCGTGGGTGGATGCTGTGGCATGGTAGAATGGGATGTCGGTGTGGAAGGGTGGGAGACTGATGTTCGTGGAACGGGTTGGATTGTGCAGACGATCAGCTACTCGGCGGAGCGGGTCGTGGGCACAGGATCGTTCGGGATCGTGTTCCAGGTACTTGTGGAGGCGGGGCAGGGTGTGGGGTTGCGGGATGTGGTTTATGGGAATGGAGGGGGGTGGGATAGGGGAGGCATCAAGTAGGGTGGAAGAGGCACTGAGTGGGGTGGGTGTGTGTGTCAGGCGAAGTGCATCGAGACCGGGGAGACAGTGGCGATCAAGAAGGTTCTGCAGGACAAGAGGTACAAGAACCGGGAGCTGCAGATCATGCGTCTGCTGGACCACCCGAACATCGTGGCGCTGAAGCACTGCTTCTTCTCGACAACGGAGAAGGATGAGCTGTACCTGAACCTGGTGCTGGAGTACGTGCCGGAGACGGTGTATCGGATTGCGAAGCACTACAACCGGATGAACCAGCGGATGCCGCTGGTGTATGTGAAGCTGTACACGTACCAGATCTGCCGGTCGCTGGCATACATTCACAGCGGGATCGGTGTGTGCCACCGGGACATAAAGCCACAGAACCTGCTGGTGCGTGCGTGCGGTCTGTGGAGGGGAGGGATGGGGTGGTGGAGAGGGTGATGATGATGGTTGGGGGGTTGTGGTGGCGGGGCGTTTGGTTTGTGCCGGATTGGTCCGGTGGCATAACGGGGTTGCTTTGGTGTGTATGTGTGGGAAACAGGTGAATCCGCACACGCATCAGCTGAAGCTGTGTGACTTTGGGAGCGCGAAAGTGCTGGTGAGGGCCTCTGGTTGATTTGTGGGGGTTGGGGTGGGGAGAGACGAGGAGGGTTGTGAGGGGTGGTGGGGTTGTTGGGGTGGAGGCAGGCTGTTGGTGGGCGATGGTGGTGGTTGTAGGCAGAGGTGGAGTGAGGCGTGGGAGGTGTTAGGGAAGTGTGACGGAGGTTTGATGTGGTTGGTGTGCAGGTGAAAGGGGAGCCGAACATCTCGTACATTTGTTCGCGGTATTACCGGGCCCCTGAGCTGATCTTCGGGGCGACGGAGTACACGACAGCTATCGACATATGGTCGATGGGTTGTGTGATGGCGGAGCTGCTTCTGGGACAGGTAGGCAGAGGGCGAGAGAGGGGTGTGCAGGGGGGTTGTTAGCATGTGGGTGGGGGGTGGAGTGCGGCCTGGGTGATGTTTCCGGTATTTCTGTTGGAGAATGGAGTGCGTGGGTTCTGACTGGGTTGGTGTGGATGGTGGTTGTTGCAGCCTCTGTTCCCGGGAGAGAGCGGAGTGGATCAGCTGGTGGAGATCATCAAGGTGGGTGGCACGTGGTGGTGGTGGTGGGTGTGTATTGCGGTGTTATGTGTGGGAAGGGGGTTGACGCGCGTGCGGTGGTGTGTGTGGGACAGGTGCTCGGGACGCCGACGCGCGAGGAGATCAAGTGCATGAACCCGAACTACACGGAGTTCAAGTTCCCCCAGATCAAGGCGCACCCGTGGCACAAGGTATGGGTGCGGTGTGTGGTGTATGGTGTGGGGGAGTGGGAGGGTGGGGGCGTGCATTGTGGGTTGGTGTTGGTAGAGTGCGGGGCTGATGGAGGTTTTGGGTGGCGCAGGTTTTTCACAAGCGCATGCCACCAGAAGCGGTGGACCTGGTGTCGAGGCTGTTGCAGTACTCGCCGAATCTGCGGTGCAATGCGGTGAGTGTGGAGGGAGTGGTGGTGGTGGTGGATGATATGTGGGGGTTGGTTTGTGTTGTGGGCGGCGCAGTGGGTTGGAGGGAGAGCACATTCGGTGATTGAGGGGGTCTGTTTGTTGGATGTGTGCAGCTGGAAGCGTGCGTGCACCCGTTCTTCGATGAGCTACGGGACCCGAACTGCCGGCTGCCGAACGGGCGGCCGCTGCCCCCTCTGTTCAACTTCAAGCCGCAAGGTGGGTGGTTGGGGGATTGGTGTGGTCGGGGTTGGGAGCAGGTGGAGCTTGGTGTGTGTGGGGGATGGGGCGTTGACGTGGTCTGAACGTGTGGGGTGGATGTCCTGTGCGGGTGCAGAGTTGAAGGGCGCGACCCTGGACATCCTGCAGCGTTTGATACCGGAGCATGCGCGGAAGCAGAACCCAATGCTGGCGCTGTGACGGAGGGTTGGAAGCGGGAGAGAGAGAGTGAGCGCGCGAGCTTTGTAGAAGGGCGTCGTGAGAACTGAGTCTCTGTGGATGGTCGGATGGCATGGTGGTAGGCGGGGTAGGTTTTAGGTTTGAGCCGTCCTTTTGGTCCGCCATCGTGCGGAGAGGCAGTAGTTGTGTAGGACGTGGCCCTCGTTGGGAATGGCGGCGATGTGGTGGTAGGGAGGGAGATGGGCCGGGGAGAGGAGGCGAAGTTGGGGTGGGCTGTCGGGGTGGGTTGCGTGGGTGATGGGCGGGAGGGGCCTCCGTGGTGCATGTAAAGCTGTGGTTGGGAGTTCAGACGGAGGAGAGCGGGGGGCGGTTGGAGGGTGCGGAGGTATGGTGTCAGTCGGGCCGTTACATATAGGGGCCCTTCTGGGCAAAGTTGTTAGGAGATGTAACGGGATGCAGTGTAGCGGGGCGGAAGCACAATGTAATTTGTTAGGGAATGAAAGCGTGATATGTTGATGCGATTTTCCATGGGCCAGGTAAGGGGACCAAGCACAATCGAGTTGGTGTTGTTATAAATCGTTGGCTTTGATTGTGATGGGAGCATGCCATCACAATCATCCACGTTGCCATGTTGTTATAAATCGGATGAGGCTGAGAGCATGGTAACCTTTTGGAGTGTCGTGTATTATCCGCGATGCCTAAGGTCAGCGCGCTGTGTGATGGGACCGGTTGAATGAGTGCGTCCGAGGTGGGAGTGAGGCATCGTCAGTGCAGCGGATGGGCAGGCAAGGCAGCTTCGTGGAGTGTGGGAGCGTGCCCTTGCCTGTGTGAATGATGGTGAGCTGTCTGAGTGTGGCAGGCGATGTCAGTTCGCCCCTGGCATGAGCTGGGGTGGCAGTTGTGATTATGGTTGGATTGTATGAACTGGGTGACAGGCAAGGTTGTAGACGAACTGGGTGTTCAAATATATGATGAGTGTGTGGGCCCTCGTTACATTTACTGCAACTATGATACCACTGGAGAAGGAACGACGTAATCCTCTGAGCACCATATTCGCAGTCCGCGCTTGGTTAGCGTGGGAAGCCAGGCACATCGTATCAAACACGTGTGTTGAGAAGTCTGGGAGATAGTGAGCAAAAGTGGTGATGAAGCTTGTGTCCCTGTATTATCAGAGCGAGGTTTCGATCCTCGGACCTGTGGGTTATGGGCCCACCACGCTTCCGCTGCGCCACTCTGATCGGCCAGATCAGCTTGATGACGTGGAAGTGGTTAAAATTGAATATTATTCCTGAGAACAATGAAATGAAAGTATCATTCTTTAAATTGATGTAGATTTTCTATTAGTTTCAGAATACCTTGGTTTTATTTTCAGGAGGTTTTTAAAAATGTTTTCCTCTTATCTTGTCTAGCATAGGATGAAAACTTTATACTCCCCTGAAAATGAAAAATTGTCACCAAGAAAAGGTTACATAATAATCTCAGAGAAAATGATTTCATTCTTTTTGAATGGAATATCTCAATGTTGTAGAGACCTTGGTGTAGCAATCAATTTGGAGCCGCCTGGAATCCAGAAAATCTAGACCAATGGTTTTGCCCGGCTTGATGAAGCGGAAATGAATTTTGAAGGCCATCCAAGGAGATTTTTGGCAAGGTTGTCGTGAATGAGAATGGTGATGGCACATCGTTGTCTGCCTTGATATCATCGGCTGAGCTTGACGCTCATGTGTGCATGTTCGAAGTGACGATGAAGGGGAACTCCAACTCCGTTCTGAATCCACTATACACTGTGAACCCCATGACAAAACTCTGGCAGGTGCTCGGATTCAACACTTTGTCGTGGCAAGCATTTTTAGCAGACCTGGCAAAGGTCCTAGGATTGGGTCCAGCCTAAGATGAGCCTGCATTCTCAAGTGGAAACTCCGCAACAGACTCGGGGAACACCTCTCTAATTCTTCTCTCTAACGAGCTTCCCTTATGCCGAAGCTCTTGAGATCTGAAAGGAACAGAAGCATCGATATGGCATGAATGAGTCGATGAAGGACATGCGGGCCTCCCTTTCCATCCTTGCCTTATTCAGTCCTGGGACAGAGTGATATTATTCATTTGGCTTCTTTTGTAGACTGCTACGATAGTGCTTTTGTCACATGAATAGCTGTGATGCAACATTTTCAGTCTAGTAAATGTCCTCCACGCTTGGGTATTTAATGTGACTCCGTGGATTCACGGAGTCACATTTCCTTTCTTTCCTAACTTTGTTCACCATTTGTAACTGAATGTTTGCTTCTGCATTCTACTGTAGCCAATTCCGAGTAGGTTGTGTTCCTCGGTAGCCAAAACTACGAGTCGTCCACAGCAATATTGGTCAAAAACCCCATCTCTTCGGTAGCCTCACATTCCTAACTCAAAATTTTCCAAGGAGCCTATATATTCGAAACGTCATTCTCACTAACAGCCTGAAATCCCCACTTTATGCTCATATTTAAACCTGGTTCTTCCACTGAAATGTTGCACGTCACCAGATTTGCTGTAGCATGTGTCGATTCTAAGCGAACAGCCAGTTTTAAAACGAAAAGCACTGGCACGGTAGCACTACAGCAGACTATGTTCTATCTCATAAGAGGCAATGGTTTCATCTATATCAGTAAATGACTGTTGGATTTCATTTTTTAGAAATTATTACTAGAAATGATCTGAAAAGGCCTGGCAATGTCCCTTTCATCATTCAACAATGCATTCTCAGCGTTCACACAACTCTTCATCCGTCGCATTCCCAAGTCATTAATGAAGGCCATCAAACATTCGTCAAGGAATTCAGGACCAGGCTTTATTATTTTACTGCACGTGTGGAGAATAGGAAAAAAACTATCGTCCAACTTCTGTTGTAGTCTACTGTGCTCCTGACTCATGACGAAAATTGAAACTCTGAAAAAGAAACGTACATGTGTTGGTGTCGAGAGGAGCATCAATCAAGCTTTAGGGCGGCCTTGATCTGATGGGAAAAGTTTATCTATTGTGGCTCGGACGTTATTCGCAACCCTTCCCACATTGTTTACAACAGCAGATGCCACCAACCTAGACGTGCGAAAGAACCTGGTCGCAAACTCGTCGGCGGACAATCCTCCTCCTCCGCTCATTCCACCTATAGATGATGGTGGCCTTGGCATTATGTTAGGCCCGTCTTCTCTAGGTGGCCGCTCCTGCAATCAAAGGGAATCTGGTTAAGCTCACACGAGAATTTAGGATTTCAAGGATCACAAACCCTACGTCCATCTGCAACGAGAAGATTAACTTACCAGAGGCTTAGGTGACGGAGATGTTGTCTCGGCAGGAACAGCTTGCCTGGTCGGTTTTCTATCAGCGAGAAACTCCAGGCCTACGCAGTAAGGGAGCTCCGCTGGGGTGTCGATCGCCTGCTGCGTGGTTTGGTTGGAGCGCACCTCCTTGTGAGCACTGTAGCCTATGCAAGAATACTTAAAATCGGTGAAATTCCTGAAGTTTTTGGCAACTTCGTTGTCCAGTTCATTCTCTACCACAAAGACTTGCGGTTCGCTGCTCCGGCTGAGCCCCAGACAGATAGGATTCCGACCATGTTCACGCATAATACTCGAATAATACAAACATCCTCTGCAACTCCTGGTCGTTTGCGAAATCTTTGTCGTCTCGTCCGGCGGGCCTGCAGATTCTGAAGAACTGGCAGCATCCGTGGCGTCGCTAGCCATTTCAACAAGCAAAACCTAACTCAAAACGCTTCCAAAAGACACCACCGCGCATGCCCCTCCCCCAACCTCAACCCTAGGCGAATGCCCGTCCCACTCCACTGCATGCGACCTCCACGCCCGATCGCGACCATCCACACGGGAAATCTACGCAAATGATTCACCCTAAACCTACGGCCACACATTCAAAGAGAAAGCCAGCGAATGACAGAAACGCAGCGGCGGGGGTGGCAGTGCGCGGCGCAGGGCCTGGTGCTGGTCTACGACTGCGACGAGAATGCGAAGCCGTGGCCCTGGAACATGATCGCCATAGCCACTACTGCTTTGCCCTCCGCAACCCGCCGCCTGCCGTGCTCTCATGTGACGTTGGCGTCGTTGCCTCCCCTTTACTTTCACGTTAACTTCACTTTTACTTTTATCTTCTTCTACTTTACATTTACTTTGACGTTAAAATCACCTTCACTTTAATTTACTTTTACTTTTACTTTTTTGGGTTGGCTGAATACAGCCAGAATGCAATGAGATTTTTTCTTTAAGAAATGAGCCGTTATATATTATGGTGGAAAAAGGATCTTATCAATGTGTTGGATTGGATTCCGTTGAGAGATGGCTGAGTGAGCTCCGAGATTTCTGGTTAGGAGAGGTGTGACTTAGTCTCCGAAAACAAGATTGTGGGCACCAAGAGGTGGCCGAGCTGCCCATAGCAACTGCCCAGACCGCCCACGAAAGAGGTCCCTTTCCGTTCATCCATTCCCCATGCGTGGTAAGTCCCAACGTGGGGATGTCTTGTCAAATCGGTTGTGCATGCATTCAGCGGCTGATGGAGCTTCCCCGACCTCTAAGTAGGCTACTACATCACGGTGACGAGGCAGAGTGGAGAGCTGAGGTGGGAGCTCAACATCCCCAGTGACGAGGCAGAGTGGAGAGTTAAGGTAAGGTTGGATGACCCATAACCACCACGAACCCCATAATGGACAAGGTAAAGTGGACTAAAACCACCACAGACCCACCCCATTTCCGAAATTTTAGGAAGTCATATCTCATTGGGTGTCAGTTCATGATTGGTTCAAAGCTGCCGGTTTTTAGTCAATGCAGAAGTGGTTTTTAGTACAACTTAGTGTGGAAATAGAGAGTTGGGTAAATCGAGGAATGGGTCACGGCTTACTATCCACTTTGAAAATTTGTAGCAATTTCAATATGAAGAAATAAATGGGCCACAAGGTGGTGGGGCCAAACCTAGCCCCTGTTTTGTTTTTGGATGGGGCCCTATTTATAGCGGGGGAGGGTCTTGCTGGCCTTGGTGAGAGCTCCCCACATCTTAGATTTGAGAGAAAGAAGAGGGTGGGGAAGCACACTATGTTGGAAAGAGCTCACAAACATTAGATCTAGGGTTAGAAGAGTGAAAGGGTGAGTTGTGTTAGATCTTTGTTGTGCGTCTACTGAAAAGCTTGGGAGCAAGTGTTGGCACATAGGTCTAGCAGAACCTCTACACGAGATCTGCCCTAGATCTAAAGGCTGGATACTAGATGTGGATGCCTCTTCATTAGGTCACTACACCTCTCCAACCCAGATCGTTACATTACACTAGTGCAGGAAAACAAGGCCAACGTGACTTCGCAACAACAACTCCCCATTGAATAAGACTCGCAACATTGGCAACAAGACCCTAGGATTTAGAAGGCGACATGAACACACGACCAACACATGAGCCAAAAAGTTCGAGAAGGCACATCCTAGAGAGCGATCAGCAACAGCAAGCAAGTACGCCCAGATCCCCACAAGCACAATATACACATATCTTTGTGAGTATTCCTAAAACCTTTGCCTCGTCATTTTCTTTATGTTATTGTAATAGATAGTTAACTCATAGCACATAAACCAAAACCCCTCTATCTCACAACCTTCTCCTTAAATTAAGTTGATCACGTTACATATACCGCCAGTAGTGATAGCACTAACGTAACAGTGGAACATCTTAACCCTAAACAATAGCAATCTAGTGCATACACTTAGGATTTTTCATGTCCGTAGTAGAGCGCGGAAGTGGAGCCAAAAATTTTCTAAGTTTTGAAGAACTTCAAGAAAGCTGCACCCAACACCCATCACTTCCGTACCTGCCAAACCCAAGCCAACCTCAGTAAACCCTACACGCTCATCGTCACCAGCATCAAGATAAGAATCAACATCTCTGCAAGACACCATAGGGAATCCAAAGTTTGAAGGCAAAAACAAACCGAAAGCAGTAAACCCTAAATCCATCACTAGAGGTAAGACCCACGAGTACAGGACATAGACCTAACTTGGGCAGATAAACCCTAGTTCTCAGGCACCGACACCCCTACCCAGCTACATCAAACCCCATCACCAGTGCAATAGAGATATTACAGAGCGGTAGACGTGAAGCCAACGAGGAAGCCAGATCATCACAAGACGAGACCAACAAGGTGAACATACAGAAGTGAACACGAGACGAGAACCCAAGACAAGCACACACAAGACGCTGAGAGAGGAGAAGTATACACAAGCCGTACACATACAAGATGAAGAAAGCTAGACGTGCATACAAGACGAGAGCTGAGACGTGCATTCAAGACGTGACGAATACAAGACGTTGGGAGCAGAGAAGTAAACACACAAGACGTGCACATACAAGACAAAGAACGCAAGACATGCACACAAGACAAGAGATAAGACGGGCATACATGACGGGACGAACAGAAGACGTAGAGAGCTGACATACATACAAGACGAAGGGAGTA
This sequence comes from Bryoerythrophyllum caledonicum, assembly GCA_963971425.1. Classification (NCBI taxonomy): domain Eukaryota; kingdom Viridiplantae; phylum Streptophyta; class Bryopsida; order Pottiales; family Pottiaceae; genus Bryoerythrophyllum; species Bryoerythrophyllum caledonicum. The sequence continues at coordinate 24,801,544 of OZ020517.1, read as the reverse complement.
GATGCTGAGCGTAAATGCAGGAAGTAGACGCAAAGAACAGACGAATTGAAACCAACGACACAAGGACCAAACGAATGTCCAAAACACGAAGCCGACACGAGGAACACAACGAAGCAAAGAGCACGAGTACGCACACTACGCGAGTCCAACACGAGGAGCACAGACGTGCAATCCAGAGAGCGCACCGACTTGTACATCATAAGGCAAAGTAGATGCAAAAAGCATAAGGACGTGCACACAGAAGTGAAGAGCATACAGGTGTGGAGTCAACACGAGGAGCACAGATGTGCAGCCAACGAGGAGAGCACCGATTGTACACCAAGGGACATAGGATCCAAGAGCACAAAGGCGAGGAGCGTATCATTTATTGTAGATGCACAATGATGTCAAGTAAACAAACAAACGAATAGGTTGAGCCCTTGGAGCATAAGCCGGATAAGTAGACGAATAGGTTGAGCTCCCTACAGCATCAGCTGAACAGAAGAGCAAGACTCGAAGACCCGAAGCCGGGCTTTCCAAAGCAGCAGACACACAGAAGAAGTGCGAGCAAGTGAAGGCATACACAAAGAAGCTACCGAAGACCGGAAGGCGAGCTGCAGAAGGAGTACGAAAGACAGGCAACGTGTGGTATACGAATCCAACTGATACATGACTGATACAGAACCTCACCTTCTTCAACGACCCTCACCAGACCTCAACGACCTCCCAACCCGACGTCCCTCCTCGAACCCAACGACCCCTCCTCTTCGGCCCAACGACCCTCCCTCAAATCAACAATCCTCTACCCAGCGACCCCCTATCCAACGACCCTCTACCCAACGGCCCTCTACCCAACGACCCCCCCTTGAGATCTACCCCAATATCAACGACCCCTTAGCAAGAACAAACCTCAATGACCCCTAGCCCAACGACCTCAACAACTCGCTAAACCTAGTAACCTTCTACCTCAGCAGCCCCCACCCTTAGCCAAAATGGATGCCATGGATACTGAAAACTCCCCTCTAGGCTTTGAAAAGACCTTGGAAACCGGCAAGTCAGTCTTAATGGCAAGTGAAGGCCCAACCCCCTCCAAGAAAGCCAGAGGTAAGTCTCCCAATCCCATTCAAGTTTTTGTCCCTAACCTCTCTTCATTTTGTTTCTGGTTGGGTTTTTCCACCATGGAAAAACTTGCCATAGATGTGGGACATGAGCCCCTGTTCAGCGGGAAGAGTGTCAGAGATATGATTACTCATGGAGTATCCAAAGAAGAGGCAGAGGAGGCTCTAGGAGCTATTGTGGTCTATCCTAGGATCCCGCAGCTCTTATATTCTTCGGTGCGCAATGACAACATTGAAGGTCAACATTATAACCTTACATAGGTACCCTTTGATATCCCCACAAATCCTATCATTGGTTTATCATATGTCTTTCATGTGGCAATACATTTTGATTCTTGAACCACCACGATGTATCACGATGATGTAAAGAAGCTTGCTCTAGCTAGGCTCGAATACATGAAGATGCCATTAGGCACTAACCTAATGGACTCCATTGCAATTCTTTGCAAACGGGCCAAAAAAGAGGGACAAAAGGGTGTTTGGTCTGGTATCATCAAATTGCATCTTCTTAGACTAGAGGTCGACGCCACTGCTCTCCTTCGAGGCACCCGTTATTTTATTTTACACTTGGACCCTATAAGACAAGCCTCCCTAGGGAAAGTGTGCAAGACTTTCCATGCGGTGGCTAGAAGGAACTTATCAGTACGAATCAAGAGTGAGACTCTTCAAGGTGTTGCTGCCCACACCCTCTTCCAGGACGTGGTGACAAACAGTTTCTTGAGAAACTTAGAATTCGAGATCACAGATGTGCAGAAGATATAGGAGGAGTCACATGCCTTTATAGTTGCCCCAACCCCTCAACAGGCCAAGAAATTTGAACTCCACCAAATTACCACACATCATGAGGTGATACCTGCACGTGCTAGTAGCTCTGGTAGCCTCTCACCTGCTGACAGAGCCAAGAAGGATGCGTTAACGGTTACCCTCTTACAACTCCCCGTCCTTATTAGCGTGGCAGAAACCACGACTACTATTCATCAAACCTTTGATGCCAAAAACGTCATCTCCCTATGGTTCCACAAGCAGCAGAAAAGAAAGCAAAATGGCAGTGTCAATGTACAATTCCCTAACCCCATCATCTACCGCCAATTCCTACACAAGACCTTCACTTAGGACAACATCAAGTGGAGATTTCTCCCCACCGCCGTAGTCTCGAAGGTGATGACCCTCCCTCCACTGTCTTTCTAGAGAAATGGGGCTTTAACCACATCAACAAGGCACTGGTAGACACTGTGGCATCTCTCCAAGTCACCCCAACTCCTGCAGGCATTACCAGGTCAGAAATGACCTCCATCATAGATGCAGGCAACAAGAGACTGCGCCAAGAGCTCACCACCCTCCATGAAGACATCATCAAGGATACAAGAGCCTACACTGACAACCGCACCAGTGAGTTACAAGCTAAGCTCTCAAATGTGGAGCAACTAATGGCATCTACTCTGATGGCTATGCAACAAATTACAGGATCGCGGCCACCAATCATTCCAACCTTAGAAGACCACTCAAACATGGATTGACCAAGGACCACGGCCGAAGATATCACCAATGCGGAGCCACAAAGGTGAATATGGCTAACACAACTATTCCCCACCTTTTCCAACTCCTTGCATGTACCCCCTTGCTCATTGAAATTGTTATCCCTTCTAGTATACTCTTCCTCCCTTACTACGATATGCTAGGTGATACTATCACATTTACTACAATAGAACCCTCCACACTAGATGTACTCTCTCATACCCACCGCTCCTCCTCTACTTTGATTTTACTAGTACTATGCCACTCCACTCTACTAGTAGAAGTACACTCTCACCTCTTTATAGTCCTTATACCTTCCTCTCAAGCTACCACATACTCTAGACACAGCTTCTATCATTGCTACTACACATCTACAACCATATGCATAACTTTGAGACCACATGATAGACAAATGTACTCGTTTTGGAGTTTTAAACTCCATATCTATAAACATTGTTACTACATATACCATTACGGTATGAATATCTTCTGGGAAAATACATGCAAAATACACAAACTCAACACAAACACATTCCTATTACATCTCTACTCAAAAGACACAACTCACACACCCACACACAACATATGAGCTTTACCTCCACATACACCTCCAATTCATAAGAACACTCACCACCATCCATATAACCCTCTTTATACACACCCCAAAAACACAAACACAAAAACCAACACCCATACAAATCCACCTCTAACCACAAAACATAAACTCTCTACAACTCAAACCTCACCAACATCAATATCTAGAAACACGCCTAAGATGTACACACGGCAAGCCTCCTTAAGAACAAAAATACACATGCATCTAATACCACTAAAACCCAAAACGACCACAAACAGATAAAACCCAAAACAACCACAAACAGATATACCCACATGATCATAATAGTACAGTTAAACACAACTATGCTCTTAAACATAAACCACATCATCCATCACATCACTACACATACACACACATATACAACCACATACCATCAAAGAAACGCATACACACACATATATAAAGACAACTACATACAATCAAGAAAGTACAAAATAAAATACCAAGCCACATACAAAAACAAAAATTTCTAAAACAAAACAAAAAAACCCACCTACTATAAACTACTAGTACTAATTGGAGGGGGCATAGAGACTAACCCAGGACCCATGCCAAACGTATTAAAAAGACACCCCGCTTCACACAAAAAGAATGCCAAAATATACTTTATACCAAATACCATAAAACTACAACCCGAATATGAACACATCGCCCAAAAATTTGCCCCCTTTTAAAAACCACACACATATGACATCAAACACATAATGACACATACCCATATATCGCCATATATAACACGCAATTAAGCAATTATGCACTTGGCCAAGTGCGCTAATTGGCGCTCAATAACAACAAGATTTTGAGCGGAAATGTCTTTTGGAAGGAAAAAAAATCCGACAATTCCTATTTTTTCTTTGCTTTATTTTTGTGACAATTTCATTGAATATTGGTTTCTCAATGTGTACACAAGTAAATCATTTTCACCATTTCGGTAAGATTATGCATAATATATAATTATGGTATTTCATTTTTATTCCATTGACAATATTACATTGACCATGTACTTACAAGAAACTATTCATATACAATTTGTTGCATGAAATAAAATTTATATGAATTTAAATAAATTTTAGTGTCGTGTTACAAATACAATTTGTAGGAGATGTAATGATAAAGCACACAATACAATGATGAAGTGTGAGGTTTAGAACTCTATATTTTTCATATATATATAACCATACATGATATAACTATTGAATACTACAAAGATCATATACTACAATCAAACAAACCTTCTCTAAAGCAAATATACCAATCACACTGTACTAGTCACCTAAACATCATGTATGCTTTGCTACGGTATGACCTCAGAGTCTTCATCATCTTATGGCGATATTACTCCCATAGCGTGTTCCATGGCAGTATTTACCATTTCAGCCAACTCCTCTTTTCGCACCGGACTATCTCCAAGATTGACTGATGTAGACTGTTCATATCTGTAGCTGCCAGGGTCACTGTGCCGCGTGTGCCTTACGCCATCTGTATCATAATAGAAGCCATCTCTAAATGTCATTGGTGCAGTGAAGGTCTCCCGAAATTCAGCAACATCTTCCGGTTCGCTCTGTCTTGAAACAGATGGCAATATTGGTCCAGTGCCACCTCCAATACCTTCAGCGCTCCCATGTGTCGTAGATCCAAGCTCTGATGGAGCAGGCCCCAAAGACTGTCCACCCCTACTCAACTCCAAAAAAAACATCAGAGAATCGGTCGTACACTGCTTTGATTCTGACAGCTGAGAAATGGATATGTTCATTCCATCTGTTGGTGCCTCTGAAGGAACATCCAGTATCCTGGTATCATCCCCCATTCCAACAGGTGTCTCATGTACACAAACTCCCACATGCGGCGGCGGCGTTGTTAGAACCATGTCTCTCTTAGGTGCTCCCCCATCTTCACCTTCGTCTTCCTCTTCATCGTCCTCCTCGTCTTCCCCTTCTTCTGCTTCACTGCTTCGCTGCGAGTCGGGCAAGCGATTGTCAGGCGTGGATTTGTCCGTCCCATATTCACGTGGCAATCTTTCGTTCAAATGGGTGTAGAAATCCACATCATCGTCACCTTCCGTTTGTAAAGGAATCGCATCTTTGGTAGCATCCACACTAGTGGGAGCATTGTCCGTTCCATCGATGTTGTTAGACATCAACAAATGCCCTTGGAAGTTGTTGGACAACTCATCGTACAAGAACGAAATTCTCTCGCTGCAATCGTCAATGACAATGATCTCATATCCCTGGAAATCCGAGTGAAGTATAGTCGGAATCGCTGTTGACATGTTACATACCACCAAACCCCAACCCCGAGACAAGTACGAACCCACCAGTCTTGATAACTCAGATGGAGATCTCTTGAGAGCATCAACAGCAGAAGGCTCTCGTGCTTCACCACGGTTATCATCAAATAAAAGAGGAAGTGGACGGCGGCCAGTAATAAAGTTCGCCTCAACAGACAATCCAACTGAATGTTGGAGACAAATAATGATATCGCCTATTGGTTCAACTGCTTGTTGTAAGCGCCCTCCCTCTGTAAAGTTCAGAGGATGATCAACCGAGGTCTGACCAAACGCCCAACATTCACGCCGATGAGAGCAACCCTCTGAGAGCTTCAACTTCGTAATCAACTCTTCGGTGGCAAACACGGCCGCTGGTAATAGGAAAATGACGTTCCATCGCTCAACGGTCGTCATCCATAACGCCAGTTGTGCAAAGATTCTAGTGAATTGTTCATCTTCCCAATGACCGTTGCCATGCCTTCCACCGCCACAGCGACAATCAATAATCCACAGGTATGGCCGTGTCAACTCCGCATACTCTGAACGGAATAGTCCTCTTCTACACCGAATCAGAAGCGGATCCTGTGTGTCATTCTCGCCTGGCCTCTGAACATGCAACTGCCACTTCCAATTGGTAGTGTTTGCAACTCCCTCACATACGGATGGTACATTCTGGCCTTGCCCCTTTGCTGCAACAACCTGATAATGTACCTTGATGAAAGGAGGGACGAGGTCGCTTATGTCTTTGAGCTTCGACACCTTCTCTCACTGCGGCGCACCCCATTTGGTTCTTGTTTTGCTATCCAACAGCTCGGCAAATTTGTCAAGTTGTTCCTTGCCTCCCGGCAAATACTTCCGTATAGATATACGAAAGAACTCTTCCATGGAATTCGGTGAAGATTCCTTGTTCTCTACCATCAACCAGCGAATGGTATTTATCACCGCTTCTCGTCTCATAATGCGCTCACATACACCGGCAAGGGTATGAGTCCTTGGATTTTGGTCTTTAACGCCGTTGAAGTAAAGTGCTTGACGAGGTCTACGTCCATCCTCGCCTACTAGCTTAGCTGTACAGGCCTTTGCAACCTCCAGATAGTACGAATCTGGAAGTCTCCCAAGCGGCCTCAACCAATGCCCGGTCATCCGCTTCCGCCTCGGTCGAACATCCGCATTCGGATCCAAGTTCTTCTTCAGTGCCAAAGCCTTCCACCTCTTCTCCTCATCCTTGTTGTAAAACAAGAAGCCGTTTTCGTAGTCCTTGCTAACTTGAAGGGCAGCTTCAGAGCACTCATTGTTGGGATTCCAAGCATGATTGGTTAGGTCCTCCATGATCTTTGCCAGTGTGGACATTGTAATCTTGTTGTCATCTCTGTCAGGCAGTTTCCGCATGGCACTTGCGGAGCTTCACCAAATCCTCATTTATGGTGGAAAGTTGTTTTCTTTGCCACTCCGCATTATTGACCTGTACTGACTTGTTAATGTAAAGTCGTTGATCATCGTACACAACAAAGGTAGCCTCCTGCTCCTCAAACGTCTTCTGATACTCAGACATAGAGATGTTGCCGCTCATGCACTGCTCCTTTGCATACTTGCAAGCAGCTACAACGTGTTGCCCGTCCACAGGCTCCCAAATGATACGCTCTTGAAGCCAAGATAGTTGAGAGCCCGCAGTACCGTGTATAGAAGCACCCACATGGCTCAAGAACATCCGTTCAAACTCTCGTGCTGCTCTAGTAACCGGGAAATCCACACCCTCACGCTCAACCATGTCAGTGTCGGTAGTGATATCCACGAGGTACCGGATTGGACAAAGTACCAATTTACTCACTCCGGTCCTGTTCTGGGGATCTCGTAAGAAGTGATACACTTCTGATTTCCTCTTCTGTGACAATATCCAATGGTTTGTCTTCGGATTCACGACTTCGACGATGCGGTCAATGTGCGCCTTGAACACAACGTCGCCCCATATAGAACCTCTCGCAACTTCCTCCTTCGTAGGTACTGGCGCTTTCAAATGCCTAGAAGTTGGAACGGTTGCTGGAATGTCTACCTCCTCCTCCGAATCTCCGAATGAGTCATGACTGATCAGAAAAGTTGTGCAAGTCGTCATCCATGGCCGACAAACTCACAGAGACACCCGCTGTAGATGTTGAGGATCTACGATGAGTTTCGGCTTGTCCAGCTATCGATTCACGGCCCCTGCCAAGCGATGGCGATGTCCTGCCCCGCGACGTCGATGCCCTGGCACGCAATGTCGAGGCCTTGCCACGTGATGTCTCTGAGCGGCCACGCGATGTCTATGAACGGCCATGCGAGGGCCGTCCATCAGAATCTGGAGCTATGTTGCCCTCTTCACGTCGTAGCCGCTTAGATGGACGACCACTTGTTGGTGCACGAACACGTGATGGTGGTAGTTCAGTGGACGGCCGCCAATCCAACTGTGTCGGCCTTGCTAACGCGCGATAAATGGGCTCGGTCTCCTCTGGATCCGCTGGTAGACTTGCACGCTCTGGCTCCGTCCGCCGTAATGCCTCATACATGGTATGACAGGAATGCTAGAATGTGAGCAGTGAGCAGTGAGCGGTGAGCAGTGAGTAGTAAGCAATCTATTTTTTTCAGTTGGGCACCCTATAACCACAGATTTGGGGTGATTTACAAGAAACAATTTTACATTGTGACCTATTTCTGTGGTATGAAAAAAGATCAAAATGGGAGACAGTTGGATTAAAAGACCCCGAAATAAACTATTTGGAGGATATTTGGATGAATGTAGATAGATGGATGAATGTAGATAGATGAATGTAGATGAATGATTGCTCAACTTATTGTTAAAAAAAATATAGCAACTTCTAAAATATTGGTTAAAAAAAGAAAAAAAAAGAAAAAGAAAACCAACCAAGGGGCTCCTCGATACCAAAAAGGGCCCTGAGGGTGAAACCAAAAAAAAACAAAAAAAACAAAAAAAATAAAAAAAACCAGTCGAAGGGCTCCTCGGTACCGAGGAGGGCCAATGAGGGCAAAACCAAAAAAAAACCAAAAAAACAAAAAAACAAAAAAACAAAAAAACTAGTCGAAGGGCTCCTCGGAACCAGCCAAAGGGCTCCTCGGTACCGAGGAGGGCCATGAGGGCGAAACCAAAAGAAAAAAAAAATAGCTGAGGGGCTCTTCGGTACCGAGGAGTACCCTCACGGCAAAATCAAAAAAAAAAAAAAACGGCTGAAGAGCTCCTCGGTACCGAGAAGTGCCTTGAAGGTGAAACCAAGGGAAACCAAAAAAAAATACCAAAATAAAAAATAAAAAAATTTAAATTATCGCCCATTCAGAATTTTTTTCCTTAAGGGGTTATTCATATTGCCCATTTGGCACTTCAAACTTCTCCATATATTTGAATACAAAATTCTTGCTTTCACTACAATGTTACATAGTTTTACAATTCTTGCTTCCACTATAATTTGAGTGAGGGGAAAAATGGCACCTTGGTACCAAAGTGCCCATTTGGCACTCCAAACTTTTATGAAATTTTGAACACTAAAATTCTTGCTTCCACTATAACTTTACATAGTTTGAGTGAGAGAAAAAATGGCACCTCGGTAACGAAGTGCCCATTTGGCACTCCAAAATTTTATGTAATTTTGAACACTAAAATTCTTGCTTCCACTATAATCTTCATCGCAGTGGAGCATTAGGCCGAGGCAAAGCGAGGGTGAATTGCAAACACTTGTATTATATATACAGATTCTTGTGCAAAGCAAACCTGGAAGACAACAAGTAAATACATGCACCAAGTCTTAGTTTCAATGAAGTACAGCTCCTACTCTGCAATAGTAATCTCTAAGTTTTTCTTGTTTTGGTCATAGTAGTTATGGCAAGTTATTGCCTCATTTATAGTTTAACTTTGAAAACTACACAAAACTTTGGAGGGCCAAAATGGCTCCTTAGTACCGAGGAACCCTTTTGGGCTTCACCAAAAACTTGTGAAGTTCAACGATTTTCACTTATAGAAATAGTAGAATTTGTTGAGGAAAAAAAATTTGAAATATGTTTTACCCGTTGTTGGGAACGGGGAAAAAAATCACATGAAGTAGTCAAAAAATTAAAATTAAAATGGGCCTAGTAGGCTCTTTGGCACAGAAGAACCTCTTTTGACTTCTTTAAAATCTTGTAGTTCAGTGATTCATCTTCTAAAATATAGCAACTTCTAAAATATTAGTAAAAAAAAAAAAAAAAAAAAAAAAAAAACCAGCCATGGGGCTCCTCGGTACCGAGGAAGGCCCTGAGGGCGAAACCAAAAAAAAACAAAAAAAAAACAAAAAAACAAAAAAACCAATCAAAGGGTTCCTCGATACCGAGGAGGGCAATGAGGGCGAAACCGAAAAAAAAACAAAAAAACAAAAAAACCAGCCAAAGGGTTCCTCGGTACCGAGGAGGGCCATGAGGGCAAAACCAAAAAAACCAAACAATTTTTTTTTTAATAATAATAAATAAATATAAAAATTTTAAAAATAAAAATAAATAACAGTAGAGGGGCTCCTCGGTACCGAGGAGTGCTCGGAGGGCGAAACCAAGGATTAAAATAAAAAAATTTAAATTTTTTTTAAAAAAAATCCATGGCCGAGGGGCTCCTCGGTACCAAGGAGTGCCCTGAGGGCGAAACCAAGGGAATCCAAAAGAAAAAATACAAACTTACAAAAAAAAAAAAATTAATTATTGCCCATTGAGAAAAATTCTCCTTAAGGGGTTATTCATATTGCCCATTTGGCACTTCAAACTTCTCTGTAAATTCTTGCTTTCATAATACATGAATTCTTGCTTTCACTATAGTTTTACATAATTTTACAATTCTTGCTTCCACTTCAATTTGAGTGAGGGGAAAAATGGCACCTTGGTACCAAAGTGCCCATTTGGCACTCCAAAATTTTATGTAATTTTGAATACTAAAATTCTTGCTTCCATTATAATCTTCATCGCAGTGGAGCATTAAGCCAACGCAAAGCGTGGGTGAATTGCAAACAGTTGTATTATGTATACAGATTCTTGTGCAAGGCAAACCTCGAAGACGACAAGTATATACATGCACCAAGTCTTAGTTTCAATGAAGTACAGCTCCTACTCCGCAATAGTAATCTCTAAGTTTTCCTTGTTTTGGTCATAGTAGTTATGGCAAGTTATTGCCTCTTTTATAGTTTAACTTTGAAAACTACACAAAACTTTGGAGGGCCAAAATGGCTCTTTGGTACCGAGGAACCCTTTTGGGCTTCACAAAAAACTTGTGAAGTTCAACGATTTTCACTTGTAGAAATAGTAGAATTTGTTGAGGAAATTTTTTTTGAAACATGTTTTACCTCTTGTTGGGAACGGAAAAAAAAATCAAAAAAATTAGACAAAAAAATAAAGAAATAAATGGGCCTAGTAGGCTCTTTGGCACAGAAGAACCTCTTTTGACTTCTTTAAAATCTTGTAGTTTAGTGATTCATCTTCACTCATGAAAGGTATATTTTTTTTTGCAGCATGAATTATGAAGCACTGCAAACTAACATAATTTTTTTTCTCATTAAATTTCATGTCGCTCATGGAGAAATTTTCGTAAAACTAGATGAGATTTTGAATGGATGCCCTAAACTTCATTCATCCATAAACTCTGTCCATCCATGAAATATATCATCCAAACTTATTCATCCATTTAATAATGAGAAATAGTCAACTCTATATTAAAGTTTGGTTAAGTTTGTCCCTAAAATTCAACATTTATTTTTATGTGAAGCAATTTCATAGCCCATTTGTAAGTGAAAAATCACAGAAGACATTTGTAAACCACGGTAATAGGTTGCAAAATTTTACTTTTTAAAGAAAATTCCAAATATCATTTATAGAAAATTCCTATAATTAGAATATTCATGTCTATTTTTATCCTCCCTCCTCACTGCTCACCGCTCACTGCTCACATCCTAGCGTCGTTGATGGTATGAGCACTCATAAATCTTCTAGCGCGTGCCTCATCCTCTTCAGATAACGCCAAACATGCCAACACATGCTCATGCCTAGCAGTGCACACCGCAAGATCCGTGCTGAGCCAAAACGTCTGTAAGGAGGTTATGTTATTCACCCGCCTTGAATTTTGAAGGAGATCTGTAGGAATAAGTGCTAGAAGCAACATCTTTGAAAGAGAAGTCTTTGATGCCGTTTGGCCAACCCCCGGTTCGCAAACTGCATAGACCATATCGTCTGGTCGAAGATTAATTGCTCGAAGTTCAGCGAAGGCCTTCCCTAATGCTGATGTGCGCATCCCAATTTGAAATGGATGTTCCATGAGCCACGATACTGGCTTCGACGCCGCGTCTACTGCAATCCACCAACCATACTCCTCCCAGCGCCTTTCGATTGGAAGTGGTGGTGCCATGATGTCACATACAAGAAACCTAATCATAATCACAAACAATATACAATCGTCAATACGGTGTATGTTCATATACATCAATGCTTACACCTTCTAAGAAAAATACACAAAAGCATCATGTTACAACTCAAATGTGGCTTCCTTGACTTGTAAAGGTAAACACCTAATTTTTAAGACTCTACAAAATGTCAATTTTTAAAATCATTATTCCGATTTTTTTTTCTTTCCTACTAGATGAAAACACACCTATAAAGTTCAAATCCGAAGTTGAAATTCCAAAAAAATTATTATTTTGGAAGTTATCAACTCACTGTTAAGTGAATCTGCGCAAATTACAATTTCATCCATAAAAGATGAAAATCGTAGCATAGATGAAAACAGAGGATGACGATTCATAGCTGATGGAAAATCACAACGGATGAAATTTGTAAAAACAACGGATGAGGAGGCAAAAACAGAGCGGATGAAAAGGCAAAAAAATCAACGAATGAAATGCCAATAAAGGGATGAAAAAAGTGGATGAAAATTTGCGGATGAAATGCCAAAAAGTGGCTTCCGCTCTAAATCTGAAATTAATATTCAATTGAAGAATTACGGACTTGGCTAATTTCAGCAAATAAACCACAAAAGTATGCCCGGATTTTTTTACAAAATTTTTACAAATTTTTTTGAATTTTTTTCAAATTTTTCATATTTTCAAATTGGAATGGAAAGTAGGCTTCATAAACTTCATTTCATTATTTGGACTCAAAATCACAAAATATCATGTTAATGACTCAAATTCAGATTTAGAGCTGGAGCTAGAATCTACGAAATCGGAAGAAATTCTGCAAATCTTCACTATGGTGATTTCAGCGACCTTTGAGGATTTTTAGAAAATAGAGAAAAAATTTAAAAAATCCGAAAAAAATTGGGATGATACCTCCAGATTCAATCTACAAGGGAAAAAAAATTCAAGTTGTTTTGAATTGTTGAAATTTACTTATGGCCATTTCAATTTCGTCCAAATCTATGGAAATTTTTTTTTTTTTTTTTTTTTCTTTTCTTTTTTTCCCCTACAGCGATACAAGGTTTGACCGGGTATACGACTGGATCAGGGTATGACCGGATATATGACTAAATAATGGATATCAACGAATTCTGGAAGCGGTATCAACTAAGAGCAACGGCACGATCAACAGCCTCCTGCGTACGTAGGGGCCGTAAGAGAGTTGAGCCCGCTCATCATTGCCGATGCCGAACCCTAGCCCGCCCAACCTACAAGTTACATCACCAACGCCGCTCTGACCCTAGGTGCTTTCATAGTACAGACTTCGACACGCACAGCACATGGAGGAGAGAGAAGGAGAGAGATGAGGGTGAAGTGAGGAGAGAGGACCAGTAGATTAGTTAGGACGTTTGTAAGTTGGTAATGTTGCTTGCGAGTTGGTGATGTAACTTGTAGGTTTAGGGTACGTTGTTCACTCATCTACTCGCAGGTTGTTCACGCGGCTTCGAGCGTTACTCACTCACAGGTTGTTCACGTAGCTTGGAGCATTACTCACTCACTCACAGGTTATTCACGCAGCTTGGAACGTTTCTCACTCACATGTTGTACACTTGCACCTCGTTCTCTGGGTGAAACCCTAATACACCCTAGGAGAAACCCTAAGACACCCTAGGAGAAACCCTAAGACACCCTAGGTGAAAACCTAAGACACACTAGTCGAAAGCTAAAGACACCCCCACGTACGCACGTGGCACCCCCTGAGGTGAGAAGTCCAGCCATGAAAATGGTGGCGCCGCCAAAATTAGGGTTTCCAGATCGCCTACAAAGATTAGATAATTAGGATTTTCAGATGTAGTGTCTCATGTTTTCCAATTAAGTAATGACCCAACCTTAACCCCTAAACTGAAGTTCACAGGATATAACGCAAACAAAATTAAATTATAAGTAGTTTAGAATGGTTGTGCACATGATTAGTTTAGAAAGGACGTGCTACTCTTCGCTTTGAACCTGCAATCACATAAAAACCAGTGAACAACATGATAGGATGAAGTTGAAATCTTGACCATCTAAAAACATCTAAAAACATCTAAAAACATGATATGTGGAGCTCACCTTTGGATGATCGTAAAAAAGAGACTCACTATTATGAAATGGCTGCCTTATATGGATTTCTAAACTTTGTGGTTAACTACTCTACTTTTATACATATACCAAATATTACCTTATTTTAAGAATATTACCTTGTGGTCAGACACTCTACTATTATACATATAAAGAATATTATTTTATGGTCAAACAATCTACTTTTATGCATATAAATATTACGGTCTTTTTTCTTACCAATTTTTTTTGTTTAGTGTAAAAAGTACATTTTAACCCAAGTTGAACATTTTTAGACATTTTGAGGAAGGGGGAAAAAAACTTGTTTTCCACATAAAAACTAGTGATCTTCGAAGTCTTTGCCATTATTTTTTTTTACCACAATATGTGGTGAAAACCTTAGTATCAACCGTTTGGATTATCAAAGTATTCCATATTTGTGTTAAAAAAAAGGTAAAACGTGAATTGGTAATTTTTCATTTCTTTTCAATTAGACGTCAAAATTAGATGCTTTGCCACATTTTAGTTGTGGTAGTTTTCGGGTGTTTCTTGATGGAAAAAGGCTTGGAAATTTAGGGGTTTGTTCCTTGAGGATACTTACGTTCATTGAAATTTTAATATAAAAATCTCCTTCATAACAACTTTTTGGAGGTATTTAAATTCTTGTATTTGGGTTGATTTTTTGAAAGTTAGTTCATACCTAATATTGGAACTTACAACTTTTGCTATTACTCTCTATTGCCATTAAGATTTTCAATACCCATAAAGGAAAAATAAGACTTTTAGAATGGACTAGAAAATAATTACTATATTTTGTGTGAATTTCTAATTGTATATAGATCTAAATGTGAGTCAAATGTTTTCACGAAAATGATTGGAAAAAACCATACCTTCTATAGTAAAAAAAGCTTATAAATCTTCAAAGCATTCTTTTCTACTGTTTTTGATATCTATTAGTGAGAAATTTCTTCTTAACCGTTACAATTGTCATTCTAGAACATATTAACATTTTCAAAGTAATATATCACGATGTAGCAAATAATGAATCTGTATTCATTGCACATTATTTTTGTAATACGCTTTTATTTTCTACCTCTTAAACTTGGTTCGAAGGAACTAACAAAAACTATTAACAAAACAATAGAATATTTATACTTTCTTTAGTGCAAAAATGAAATACAAAGTGAAGTCAAATTTGATCCTATACCTTTAAAGTAGGGATGAGAATGAATCTTTTCCTCAACTTCAAACCTTATAATCTTTTAATCTGTACGGCCAACAATTTTGTCCTTTTGATAATTATATTGATCAATGGATCATTGTTGAGATGTAATAATTAGGACATCAAATAAATGTTGTTGACTTCAAATTTACACTTTGGAGTAGGATCAACAATTAGTACCTATATTTAATGTAAAATCGTAAATGAATTTTAGGAGTTGATATACAAAGATTTTAGGTTGTTTTCATCATGTGTTATATAATGACACTAATGTGTTTGTTATAGTCAGGTCGTAAAGATTTTGGAACGAAAAGAAGAGCATAAGTTTTGGCAACGAAGACTGATTGGTGATATCGTCATATAGAGCGGCGTTGAACTCCGGTACCACGCCCTCTGATACTCACAATTAAAATCCAGGTCAGTGATACCTTCTTATACCGATATGATGGCTTTTTGGATGTATCATATGTATTGTGCTTTACATTGGATCACTTGAAATTGCAATTTTGTCCAGTTAGCTCTGCTTGTGAATCTTATAAATGATCAATCATTATATGTGAGAGTATAAGTATATGTCTATCAGTGAGTAGTCTATTGGATGAATGATGCTTTTGAATTGGAAAAAAAAATATATATTTTGACAATTTCTCCACTATTGTGTCTATATTTGTCAAATAGTATTGATGGAAAGCGGAACATCCCATATTCCTTTAGAACCTCCAAACATTCACAGATCAAATATCCTTCCTAATAGTTCAGTGGAGGCTCGGTTGATACGAGCAGCACGGGCGCGCCAAATTCAAGAGAGATCAGTTGGGATAGGTGATTTTGAAGCGGGAAGGACTATAGAATTGCTCTCCAAAATAGGCATTGTCGTGGGTTTGGCAAAAATGGAGCATGCCTTTGAAAGTGGAATGGTATTGCATGGATGTAAATTGTTTCCATCTGAGGTGGCAGTGCGTATAATTCGGGTTGACGATGCATTACATTGGACAGGAGAAGTTGTGGGTGAACGGCTTGGTTCATGTATGGACTTGATCATTCGTTGGAACCGGTCATTGCTTCGTGACTTGGCCACAACACCTAATTTTCCAAATGCCCATGGTGAAGATAGATCTCATATTTCACCTACACAGACAATGGCCCCAAGATTTGATGTTCAAGGGCGATCTATCACCCCCGAATTGAATGAAAGATCTTTGTGGAGTAGCCAAGCTTCAAACCCCGTTGATGAGAGTTCACCATTTTCTCTATGCACCCCCTCTAACATTTGAGATTTGCCCATGTGGAGGGATTTGCTCACGTTAGAACAACGCGCCGACCTTATTCTATGCAGAATAGAAGAAGGATAGTTTCAAACGAGTCAAATGTGACAAGAACTGCAGCAAGTAAGGTATCTTTGGCAAGCGTGGAAAGGGCAATAGCACATGGAGGATGCAAGCAAAATTGTTTGAGGGACATTCCAGCTAGGCATATTTCAGACATGCAATATAATGCTTGGGCACCAGAGTATTCAATCCGAAGTACATGGATAAGACAAATGTTGGTTTCTTTTTATACACGAACGGAAGGATTTCGTCGGGATAAATTTGAGACGAAGTTAGATGGCAGGCCTGTTTGCAATGCTTCCTACGCTTTTAGGGTTGGTTATTCGCAACGGCGTTTCAAGGAGTTGAAGAAAGATTGTTTAATATACGGTGGAGTGACGGCAATCCACGGTAACACACTATCGAATCGGATTAGAGAGAGCACTAGAATGTCTGCTGCAGAGGCTTGCTTCAAATCATTTGTGGAAGAAGCTGGATGTCCTCAACCTCATCGTTCTATTTGCCGTAAGGATGAGAACACAGTCGTGCCTCTTATTCTCCTTCCAATGAATACAATAAAATTTGACGTATTCAATTACGTGAATGAAGAGGTGAAGAGAATATGCAATGGAGAAACCATTTCAATTAGCTCGTTCCATAGGATGTGGCGTTTGAGATATCCCCATGTCCAAGTTCCACCATTCTCAAGGTTCTCAAAGTGTTATCATTGTTGGGAATATAAATGTGCTATGGAGGGAACAACCAATGCCGATGCAAGGATTAGGATCAAAGAATTGTTTATGTTGCATCTATGCATCCAGATGGAGGAACGTAGGCATTATTGGATATTCAAGAAGTCATGTTATATCCACCCTGAGTTGTACATGTGCATCATTGTGGATGGCATGGACCAAAACACGACCATGGTACCAAGAATGCGTCAAACCGTAAAGAACATTGAACACCGGTTTGTGAAGACCCATCTATGCGGGGCTCTAGTACATGAAATCGGTTTGTACTGTGACGTATGGTTTGGAACTCACCACAAACATGACAGCAAGCAGGTCGTGAGCACATTGTTGTATGTGATTGGAGACGTGTTGCGGAGGAAGGGATTTTTGCCACCAACATTGCGCATCCAAGTAGATAATTGCACCCGTGAGAATAAAAACATCTATATATTTGCTCTATGCGCATCCTTGGTGGGATTGGGATTTTTTCAAGAGGTGGAACTCTCTTTCCTTATAGTGGGCCATACACATGAAGATATTGATCAACGCTTCAGTTGTATATCAAGTACTTTGAAGAGATCGGACGTGGAATCCTTAAAAGAAATGCTTAACCTTATAGAACGGGGAACGTCTCCTACGGAGGCATTTGTCACCGCACGGCTGTTAGAGAATGTGTGGGATTGGAAACAGTTCATAACACCCCACCTACTAACAAGTCCGGATTCATTGGTTGGCATAACATTTCGACACCACATGCGATTCTATATAGATGATAGAAATGGGACCCACGAGGTTTGAGTGCAACACAAACATTACTGCAATGATGCTTGGGGACCGGAGACAGGGACAAAGACTTTGAGGTCGCTGCCAAGTAGAGATAAGCGACGAGCGTTCGCAAATGTGTTTGCAGCGGACGAACGGGAGCTAAAAGCGTTGAATGACTTCATTGCCTATAAACAGAGGTGCATTGAAATATTGCAACATGTGGAAAGGAACTGTGATGCTAAAGTGGAGGCCGAGAAATTGAAACTGTATTTTGCCAAATTTCCACACAAAGACCGTAGCAATGAGCATCATTCTTTAACATTTTGGCCTTCAGATGTGTCCAATACCGCAACTTCGGAACGTGTTTCATTAGATGAAGTCAACGGCCCAGGCGACGAAAATCGCGAAGTAACCGTCGTGGACCAAATTGTGGCTATACTTCCAAATGTAGACTCTTGAGGATATTTTGGTCTGCATAGAAGAAGACCATCGAATCAAGCAGTGCGTAGGGCGCAACGAACGGAACGCAACCATGTTCAAGAACGAATCGAACAAGGAGCAGGGGATGAAGTTAATCACGACCCGTTTCCACCATTCAATCCACAATCAGATATTAATTGTGGACAATTTGTAGCCCTAAGTGTTGATAGAGCTGAGGTTGAAGGTGGTATATCATTCTATGTTGGGAAGGTGATTGAAGATGGAAAAAATCAAAGGAGTCATAAGATGAAGGTTTGTTGGTATTGGCCCATCATGCAAAGAGAAAATGCTGCCAGAACAGGGTCCACCGCACAACGATATGCAAATTGCATGGATGCATTCTGGGAGCCCACGTGTGAGAGCCATAGTTGGGTAGAAAAAGAGGCATGCATCTTTTCGTGGATAGACAAACTTGAGAGAACAGTGGTTGGCGCTTTTGCGGAGGAGAAAGCGAAATATATTCGGATCGCAAGTTGAAAGCAAGATTCGGATTTTTCAGTCGGCTAAGGCTCACATACTAGAATATATTGCAATGCAAACCGAAGCAATTGACGATGAGCGGTTGCAAGCAGCCTTGAATGATATGTAGTAAAGGAGGATACTATAATGAGTGTATGGTGTATGGTGATTGGCATGTAGGGTATATGCAAGAGTAGTCTACCACAAAGGTTATATAAGGGGTTTAGTAACAATTGACCAATAAATCCGAGAGGTTTTTCCCATTGTTTGATTACATCACCAAGTACAAGAATATATGCAATATGTTGATTTTCTTCTTCTTATGTATCATGTTCCATGTGTAATATATTCAAATCAATTGCCATTCATTGCGCAGTGTTTTAGTTTACATAATTGCATATTTTGTATAGTTATTTGACAACTTCTTTCCAAAAACATACTACTGAGTATGAAACAAATATTTATCAAATTCTAACCAAGTTCCATATCAAATTTGTCAAAAATGCCAAAAAAAACTTATTGAATTAATATTTTTGGTTATATTGAAAATTGTTCTCAGATCCTAAATTTTTTAACATAAAAAACAGGAAATCAAACAAAATTTAATTTTTATTCAACGCATTGGCTGCCGTTGTCACTTAGTGCACTTTTAAAAGGCCAAGTGCATAATTGCTTAATTGCGTGTTATATATAAACCAACACAATGAACATCCACCCTCCCACATCCTATATGCCCTAGTCATTACTACACACCCAAACATAGACCTCTGCAACCAACTCCTAAATACACAGATCAAAACATAACCCAATGGACCAATATACTCCTACACACTCTACACAATCTACAAAATCCACCCAAAAGACACATTAACATTCCACACCCTTACACAACATTTATTGAAACTAACCTAAACACCATAAACCACAACACATCGATAAACAAAGAATTATATGACTTTATACACAACCAAAATACACCCCCATCAAATGACATGATAAAACAAAAATTCCCCTACCTCCCAAACAAAATAATAAATGAGTCACTAAAATGCCTAAACCCCCTCCCCAAATACACACACCCACCCCCACCGCCGAATTACATCCCATCACAAAACCATAACCCATCCACGAACAACAACAACACAAGCATAATAACATGGAACGCCTCATCCCTTAACACCGCACTCTCAAGCTTACAAAGTGTAGTTATACACACTAACACACCACCGGCACTCTTAGTTACACAAGAAATAAAAATCTCGACTACAAAATCCACAAAATACATACAAAGACTATTTCCCGACTACAAACTTATCTTCAATAATACACATGTCCTAACATGATGTATACAACAAAGAAGACCATATACGCCGGGCCGAGGGGGCCTCCTCACTCTCTTACACAAAAACTACGCCTTTCCAGGCAATGCTAAAAAAATCCCCACCGCGATGAACATATCCCCATACCTCCAAATTATAGAAATTTCCAATTATCTACTACAATCATGGTTAATCCACCACATATACATGCCATCCCACCCCGAAGACATCAGACTTACCGAGGACATAAAAATTAACATCACCACCCATATTATCAACAACCCCAACCACAACCACATCTTATGTGGTGACTTCAATAGAGACATTGCCCTCATAGGCAGACAAAACAGAAACCAATATACACCACCCCAAATGACAGACCTACATTGGAAACAATTTACAAAAAACCTAAACTTTAATTATATTCCCACAAACACTACATACTCTAGACAAGGAGGATACAACTATAGCGACTAGAGTCTAATTGATGGATTCTATGTCCGTGCGACCAACCATAATATATTTACTTCCACAACAAATTATAACATTCACCTGAATTCAGACCATTCACCCATACAACTCCACATTCCAAACAACACACTCATAAACCGTACACCAACCACCACAAACAATGACCACATACGTATTCTTAACCCCATCCGACAAAACAACATAGAATTATTCAACACAAAATTCTTTGAGGAAAACTCATTATGCATTGATTTCCTAACAAACGCATTAGAATCTCATATTCATCTTTCCCAAACCCAATGGCAAGAAGCCTATCACACCCTAGACACACTCATCAACAACATTTCCAATACAATTGAACAAACCTGCAAAGCCCAACTCATACCACAAATGACAAATCGAACATCACAACAACGTGGATATTTACCTCGTAAATTATCTAAAACATGGAAACAACACTTGACCATTTACCACACTATATGAAAAAACATAAGAACCCTAAATAACAACCCCCAATGGTGAAGCCACCCTATCCTCAACGAACTACAAAACCTTCAACACACACAAATCCCAAATCCACCCCCTATACATCTACCTCACGACACATGGATAAGTAATATAGCACTAATTGCAAAAAACGCCAACATACAAGCCCAAAAAATTACCACCAAATATGCTCAAGAAAACATTAGAAAAGCCATCTCAAAATACAGACAACTATATGAAATTAATGCCAAAAAAATAAACAGAAGAATATTCAAAACTATGGAATCCCCACCATTAGACTGCATCACAGACCAATATAACAATATACTAACTAGCCCAGAAGACATTGCAAATGAAATATTTAACCAACAAACAAAAAATAACAGACCTACAGTAGTAATATGCAACTACCAACCGGACCACCCCACAACATGCACATGCGCAGTACGACAATATCCATGGCATGACCTAGATGGATTCACGTTAGAAAAAAGAGGAGACTTGGAAACCCCACTACACACACACTTTACTCAAGCTACATATGACACCTGCCTACAAAACCTAGGAAATAACAAGGCCCCCAGACCGGACCGCATACCGAACTCCATACTAAAAAATATGCCCCCAAGGTTCCACAAACTATTAAGCCTCTTCTTCTCCCACTGCTATAAACAAAAACAAATTCTTGCTTCATGGAAAATAAGTGCAACAATTTACTATACAAGAAAGGGGATCCATCCATGCTACCAAACCATAGACCCATCGCATTAGCCAACACCATCTATAAATTATTTACAAGCACATTCACATCAATACTATCATCGTATGGCGAAAAAGACAAAATACTGCATGATAGCCAAGAGGGGTTCCGCGTAGAAAGAAGTACCGCTAGACAAATTCAAACAATAATAGCCGCATTAGAAGATGCACGCTTTACAAATCAGGACATATTCATATTGTATGTTGGCTTTAAAAATGCCTTCGGATCTATTGACCACGCTAGACTTTTAGCCATAATGACGGACCTTGGATACCCAAAAGATGCAACCACACTAGTGGGAAATATATACTCTGAATCCTCAACCTCCTACATAGGGGAACACTTTGGAAAAACTAAACCCATAGCCATCCAAAGGGGAACAATACAAGGGGATACTCTAAGCCCATATTTATTCATCATATTCCTAGAACCACTACTTAAATGGCTAGATAGAGGCAACAATGGATACACATTTGGGACATCACAAACCACCGTTAACTCCACGGCATACGCGGATGACCTTGCGGCCATAACCAACAAAATCAAAGCTATAAAAATACAACTCAACAAAATAGACAAGTACTGCAAATGGACAGGAATGGATGTAGGTGTCCCAAAATGTGCCATCACTGGATGCCCAAATAAATCAAAAACAAATCCCACCGCATTCAAAGCCCTAATATAAACCTCTAACATTAATTACCGAAACCAACCAATACCCGTACTACACCAAAACAAACCATGTATATATTTAGGAATAAATCTCGTCCCCTCCCTAAAATGGAAAATCCAAATCCATGCCACCACCAAAAAATTAATTAAACAATGTAAAGAACTGATAGCTTGCCCGGCCACTATGAAGCAAAAAATAAAAATGATTGACATAGTTTTAAGAACGGGCGTGGCATATAGCTTCTACGCGACACCATGCTCAATGCCCGCCATCAAAAAATTGGATTAAAAGATAACGGCCACACAAAAAACCATATGCAGCATGCCAAAATGTATGTCTAATATAATAACCCAATTACCGCACAACCTCTTTGGACTAGAAGCTTTTTGGCTAAAAAATGCATACCTTAGATGCATAGGAGAACAACTACAGAACTCTCTAAATGACAGGGGTAGACTTGGAACAATATATAGGGGCCTAATACACCACATCCTCGCCCAATATGGGGGGCCGAAAACATACCCAGAATAAAAAAGACAAATTGTACAAGATCACTAATAACATGTACCTTCTTCGTACTAAAGCACATAGCAAAAATCCACTTAAAAAGTACTCTCTCCAACTTTCTTATAGAAACAACAACACTAGAAAAAGCCTGGACTCTTGAAACACAAAACCATAACACACGCAACACACAATTATCTCAAAAGTTATTACAAAAACTCCTATCAAAAAATATCTACGAACTGAAACAAATCTCCCTACCAGTGGAATGCACATCATGAACAATGAAGAGTTTAAAACCTACCACTTCACCCCATCAAAACTAATTAAAAGTGCCCTCAAAATTGCACGACAACTCTTTTGCCACCCAATAGACCCCCCCCTCACACACTACTCATACCAATACATATATATACTCCCATACACGTAAAGACCCATTCATCACTATAAACAACAACATCATCCCAAGAAATAACCCCCCACCACCGATACATCCTCCCCACTCCCACCCACACCACCGATACATCCTCAAAAACCCCATCAATAACCCCATTAACAACATCATACTCCACAAATACAAGGAAAAAACATATAACAACCAAATTGAAAACAACTACACCAGATATTTATGCCAATGGAATCACAATAACAACACCTACAACAAATGGCTCCCCCAAAGAAACCTCTTCCCAAGACACAACCAAAATACCATTACACATAATATCAATAAATTGACACAATATTACCAAAGAATCCAACACAAATTCTACACCAAAATTATTCAAACTCACCACCTAGAAAGTCAACCCCAAGACACAAGGTCCGTCACCCCACCCATAATAATCCCACTACTAAACATTTACACAACGGAATGCAACCCCAAAAAAGACATTCTTACCTCATCTAACACAATCAAAATAGACAAAGACCAAGCACACCTATACGAAGAAGATGGACGGCACCTCTTTACCATCCCCATCACTAGGCTCACATGGTTGTGGAACCAATACAATACTAAACTACAAAACCCTACAAACATTGAACCAATAATCCAACCATTTGAAACCGAAGTCATTTGGCTATACCAAAGATACAAATGTAGAATACCAAAAAATAACCCCCTCAAACTTACACAATATACACTACCCACACCTATACTAAACTCATTAATTTCAACATTCAACATCCAACATTCATACTTCTCCTCCCCCGTCACATGCCCCATCAAACTTAACAAATTTCACTCCCCCTATAAAAGAGATAAAATATTCAGATCACTAGGAAAAGCCTTTGACTTCAAATGGATTGGTAATGGTATAGCTCACCCTCACAATGAAGAAGAAACACAACAAGCACTACATTGGGCCGCCTAGTGGCCAAACATGACCCAAACCACACCTCCACCCTCATCATAACACCCGACAAAAACTGGTACTAAAACTTTAACCCACACTCGGGCCCTTCTCTTGACTCACACATCATTGCACTATTCGAAGCGGACTCAATAACTTACGAAGAACCCACTATCCCACCGGAACAAATAAAGCCTAGGCTTGAACCAGCTACACTACAAATACTATGTGTCCATCACCAAAGCAAAACAATGGGAACCTGAGAACAACTAGCCACGCTCACATCCATAGCCAAGACTATGAACATAAAACCGGATACACACAAATATTGCCTCGCCCACATCCCCCCAAATACTAGTAAACCGTAGCAAAAAATGGTCTAAACTAGAATACAATAACAACACACTAAACTACTCCATGACAAATCCCCCTCTCCCTAATTACCACACAAATACACACCCAGAATATGATCCCATACATAGTTACTACACGGATGGATCCTTCAAAGAACCGGTAGAAAGTAGCCCTGGGCATTGGCATAGAGAAAAAGCCGGATATGGTATATACAATCTCAACAAAGAAATCAAATTAGCCAAAAGACTTCATGGACTCCAAAACATCCTCAGAGCAAAGATGATGGCCATACATAAAACACTCCAAATCATCAACACAAAATATGCCAACGAACCCTCACATATTTTTACGGATTGCATCAATGTCCTATATCTACTAAACACACAAATAACACACCCTACTCTCCACAATAGCCACCATGACAAAATAATACTCATGTCCATGGTACAAATGCTACAAAACCAAACACAACCTACTACACTACATAAAGTCAGAGCCCACGCTAATATAGAAGGAAATGAACAAGCCGATAAACTAGCCAAAGGAAAAGAAAAATCACATAAAAATGCCAAAGACCCATACGAACATGCACATGCCACCCCATACTACTTCCAAAAAGAGGATTGGCCCTCCAAAGATGACACCCCAGACAAAGGCCCGGTCCGATTTTTAGGAAAATATCTCAAAAAACAAGACACATACAATGACATTGACACGATCTTAGAAAATTTCCCTAACATAGAAAAATGGACCGACAATAATAACATAGACAATGACCTCTGTACAAATTTTTGGAAAAATCCCACCATTACCGATTCACAAATTACATGCCTTATTAAATTCCACATTGGTCAATATATGGGGAATAGCGGTAAACAATTCTTTTTCGGAATAGAACGCTTCCCATCCATAACATGACCCATATGTACCTCTACAGACTCTGACACATGGCTACATGTTCTACTTAAATGCCAAAACCACCACATACACTCCCTCATTGTCAAAAGACACAACAAAGCGGTATGGGAAATCCATAAACTAATTACCTCACATAACAAATCCCGATGTTTCTTACTTATCAATGCCGGCGCTTTCAATAACAACCCACAAGAAAACACGGTCCCACCTTGGCTACTCCCATGTACATGTGCAACCCAAAGATGTCATTGTAATGCTAGATTTAAACCCGACATCCTCTGTGTCAAAGGCCTACCATACAACGACCCGCCACCCATCCACATTGACCCAAACTATACCATTCAATTTATTGAATTCACGTACTGTAATGATAGATTTTCACCGGAAACGATAGAAAATAAAATAAATAAATATCAACCCCTCATTGACGACATAAAAAACCTCGGATGGAAAGTAGACCCCCTCATAGTCATCACGGATGGTGCCCGTGCCACAACCTATATCCCATCCATGAACACCCTTGAAGAAACTTTTAAAATACCCATGGACACAATTAAACATACCTTCAAAAATATCAACACCATCGCAATCCAACATGCTATGTCTAGACTCTTACATAAACAAAAAATAGAGAATAATCAAACCCTCCCTGATCCACATGACACACCATAATACGCCCAACTCCCCATTGCCCCACTCATTTCCTCTTTACTCCCTACCCTCCTTGCCCTTTCCTTCTTCTTTGTCTTCTCTCTTTTCTTTCCTTTTTCTTTCTCCCCACTCCCTTGTCCCGACTGTGGTTTTTCTTTGTTATGATCTGCATCCTTTTGGTTACTTGTTACATAGGGGGAAGTAGCTCCATACTACTAATTCCTTGCCTGGTGGGCACGGTCTTAGTGGTGGAACGAACAAACACTTTATTCACGCCGGTCTCCTTTGGGTATCGGCGTTCTTCTTCTTCTTTTGGTGGATAAAGGGAGTCAAAATTGGAAAGATTTTTTTTAAAATTACGATGAAGCTGAATTTTGATAACATTTTTTTAAGCCAATGTTAGAATGGCCATTTGGTTGAATGTTTTTGAGGAGGATGCTTCCTTAATTGACTTGGAACTATTAGAGACTAATGAAGATGAAGGGAGTTATCACAAAAGGGAAGTAATAGATAAATTGTTAGTGAAGGAGCGAGCGGGGCCTATTAGAAGAAGAGTTAGTCATTGTTGAGTTTCATGAGTGATTTTAAGAACTTAAAGGATTGCCCTAGCATTGGTTCTAGAATGTTACATTGAACAAGAACCCCCGTTTCCCAACAAGACCTTGGTGATTACCCCCCAACCTCCAAGACCCTTCCAAGCCCCCAAGAATCCAAGAGTTTGAAAGTTTGTTTGGACATATGATGGGTGGAGATCGTACTTCCCAATGTCCATGCCATTGGTGGCGTAATTTAATGTGTTTTATTAAAACTCTAAAACATAAAAAGGAGTTACTATTGTTTCTTTTTTATATTAAGTTTGTGATAAGAAAATGCTACTTCAATTGAGGTTTATTTGAATATTCTAAAGTACGTCCTTCATTGTAGTAGTGTATTCAAATGGAAAGAAATTGATTAACTAACAATAATTTTTTTAAATAAGAAAAAAATTGTGCTACCACCACGCATGTAACCTACAACTACTCTATAAAGGCGTGGTGAGGCACAAGTGTAACCTACAGCTACTCCAGAATGACGTGGTGAGGAAGGCGGTGTGAAATGGTTGAATCCAGCACACTATCTCATCACAAGAAATTATATACTAGCAGAAAGGGAACCTCCACACAATATGGGATATTGTACGCATAATGTGAGACCGCAAAGATTGGACCACGGAGTCAAAGAGAAGTTGGAGTGTATGTTCCTATTAAGGCTTTTAAGTGAGGTACTGAGTTGAAAACTTATGGATAAGACTGAAAGATATTTAGTAAACATATCATTTAGTAAAAGTCTAAGACTAGTAGATCATAGGAAAGGTATATGATATTAATTAATATTAACTAGAGGAATCTTGACGATCTATGAATCGGCTAAGAGGTGTTGAAAACTCTTTTTCATATGCTTTCTTTTGAATTTGGGAGGATGAGCCATAATAAAATCCTCGTGGTTTAATGCTTTGTCATTTACTTATGTTTAATACTTAAGTTACTATTTTCTTCAACTCCTTGGATTAAATAAGTATTTAGATTCATTTCACTATCCCTCTTTTTTGTTGAGACATTTACAACAAGAAAGCAAAATATACTATCTTGAAAAAATCATAATAAAAATATGAACCTTGAGGCATTGGATGAAACAACAAACTATAAAAAATAAATATAGAATGAGTCACTTTGGTTAAATGACTATGCATCTTTGTAAAATTTGTAAACATTCTATATGTTATAAATTATTAACATAGCCATTGTTTGATTATATTTAACATGCAATTAAGCAATTATGCACTTGGCCTTTTAAAAGTGCACTTGGTGACAACGGCGGCCAATGCGTTGAAAAAACTTAGTTTTCTTTAATTTCCTGTTTTTTCAAAAAATAAATTAAGATCTAAGAACAATTTTCTGAATATGCAAAAATGTTAATTCAACAAGTTTTTTTTTTTTGGCATTTTTGACAAATTTGATATGGAACTTGGTTAGAATTTGATAAATATTTGTTTCATATTCGGTAGTATGTTTTTGAAAAGAAGCTTGTCAGTAACTGTACAAAATATGCAATTATGTAAAATTAAACACTACGCAATGAATGGAAATCAATATGAATATATTACACATGGAACATGATACATAAGAAGAAGGAAATTTACATAATGCGTATATTCTTGTACTTGGTGATGCATTCAATCAATGGGAAAAACCACTCGGATTTATTGGTCAATTGTCACCAAACGCCTTACATAACTCTTGTGGTATACTACTTGTGCACATACCCTACATGCCAATTACCATACACCATACACTCATTGTAGTATCTCCCTCTACTATACATCATTCAAGGCTGCTTGCAATTGCTTGTCGTCAATTGCTTCGGCTTGCATTGCAATATATTCTAGTATGTGAGCCTTAACCGACTGAAGAATCCAAATCTTGCTTTCAACTTGCGATCCAAATACATTTCGCTTTCTTCTCTGGAAAGCACCAGACATCATTCTTTCCGGTTCATCTACCTACGAAAAATGCATGCCTCTTTCTCCACCCAATTGTGGCTCTCACATGTGGGCTCCTAGAATGCATCCATGCAATTTGCATACCGTCGTCAGTAGACCCTGTTCTGTCAACATTTTCCTCTCGCATGATGGGCCAATATCAACAAACCTTTATCTTATGACTCCTTTGACTTTTCCCATCTTCAATCACCTTCCCTACATAAAATGGTACACCACCCTCAACCTCAGCTCTATCAATGCTTAGGGCTACAAATTGTCTACAATTAATATCTGATTGTGGATTGAATGGTGGAAACGGGTCATGATGAATTTCATCCCCTGCCCCTTGTTTGACTTGTTCATGAACATGGTTGCATTTTGTTTGTTGGGCCCTACGCACTGTTTGATTCGATGGTCTTCCTCTACGCAGACCAAAGTATCCTCGAGAGTCTGCATTCGGAAGCATAGCCACAATCTGGTCCATGATGGTTACCTTGCAATTTTTGCCGCCTAGGCCGTTGATTTCATCCAATGCAGCACGATCTATAGTTGCGGTGTTGGACACTTCTGAAGGCCAAAATGATGAAGAAAGATGCTCGTTGCTATGGTCTTTGTTTGGAAATTTGGCTAAAAACGGTTTTCAATCTCTCGGCCTCCACTTTAGCGTCACGGTTCCTTTTCACCTGTTGCAATCTTTGAATGCACCTCTGTTTACAGGCAATGAAGTCATTCAAAGCCTTTAGCTTCCCTTTGTCCGTTGTAAACACATTTGCAAACGCTGGTCGCTTGCCCCTACTTGGCAACGACTTCAAAGTCTTTGTCCTTGTCTCCGGTCTCCAAGGATCCTTGTAGTACTGTTTGTGTTGCACTCAAACCTTGTGAGTCCCATTCCTATCATCCATATAGAATTGTCTGTGGTGTGGAAATGTTATGCCAACCAGTGAATCCGGACCTGTCAATAGGTGGGGTGTTATGAACTGTTTCCAAATTATGTTGAGCGCACCGCCACCTAAGACGGAAAAATTCTACATCCATATAATACAATTCCACTCTCAAAGGCATGCTCCCTTCTTGCCAAGCCCACGACAATGCCTATTTTGGAGAGCAATTCTATAGTCCTTCCCGGTTCAAAATTACCCATCCCAACCAATCTCTCTTGAATTTGGCGCACATGTGCTGCTCGTATCAATCAAGCCCCCACTGAACTATTAGGAAGGATATTCGATCTGTGATTGTTTGGAGGTTCTAAAGGATTCTGGAATGTTCCGCTTTCCATCAATACTTACACGACAAATATAGACAATTATGGAATGTATGTGGTGGTTTTGGCATTTTAGTAGAACATGAAGCCATGTGTCGGGGTCCGTTGAAGGGCAATCAATATTGCACCTCCTAGTATATGCTTGCAAAGCTAGAAACTTGCCTTGTATGGTGTCGTATTTGAGCATGATAAGGTTTAGATATTGAAAGGCGTTGGTCGTAGAATCTCCAATGACTTGCAGAATTTGAATACTTTTTTATATGGTTTAGGGTAAAATACACCACCGTATATATTGTCTTCCACTGATCGTTTACATTTAGTTCAGTATCCGTGATTGTGTTATTAAACCTGGTTTGATGGTCATAATTTTATGAAACCCAATATTTCAACTAGCATACATCTTTCATGTAGCGAGCATTTTATGACATGAATTTTAAGAAAGAAAGAAAGAGTTGAAGGTTGTCTTTGATAATACAGAGAAATACACCATATTGACAATTGTATATGTGTTATGATTATGATCAAGTTTCTTGTGTGTGGCATCAAAGCTTGGATATGCGACACATGGGAGTGTTGAGATAATAGAGGAGACACTGGGCCAATATTGCCATATGTTTCAAGACAGAGCGCACCGGAGGACGTTGCTGAATTTCAGAAGACCTTCATTACATTGATGACATTTAGGGATGGCTTCTATTATGATGTAGATGGCGTAAGACACACGCGACACAACGACCCTGGCAACTACAGATAGGAACAATCTACATCAATTAGTCTTGGAGATAGTCCAGTGCGAGAAAAGGAGTTGGCTGAAATAGTCAATACCGCTATGGAATACACTACGGGAGTTGTATTGCCATAGAATGATGAAGACTCTATAGCCATACCATAGCTGAGCATACATGATATTTAGGTGACTAGTATAGTGTGATTGATATATTTGCTTTGGAGATGGTATGTTTGATTATAGTATATGACATTTGTAGTATTTAATAGTTATACTATGTATGGTTATATATATATATATAATATAGAGTTCTTAACCTCACACTTTATCATTGTATTTCGTGTTTTATCATTATATCTCTTACAAATTGTATTTGTAGTACAACACTATAAAACCATTTCATGAAAGAAAATGTATATGAATAGGTTCTTGTAAGTACATGGTCAATGTAATTTTGTAAATGGAATAAGAATGAAATATCGTAATCATATATTATGCATAATCATAAGGTAATAGTGAAAAGTATTCACTTATGTATACATTAAAAAACCAATATTTAATGAGATTGCTACGAAAATATAGCAAAGATAATATAGGGATTTTTGAGGGAAAAAATAAGTTCAAAAAACATTTCGGCTCAAAATCTTGTTGTTATTGAGCGCCAATTAGCGCACTTGGCCAAGTGCATAATTGCTTAAGTGCATGTTATTTGATATCAATATTCATCCTAGGCAAGAAAATCCTAACTTCCATATGCTTTTAAAAATAAAAAATTATGTAAGACTCTTCATAGGGAAAAAAATACTATTTTTGAATATGTATATCTTATGTTACTTGAATACACAAATTTCTAAATATTGTCGTTACATTGATAAAGGTAGTGTTTTATGCACACATCAATATTTTCTACACTGGACTGGGCTTTAGTAGGTATCAAATTATGTCACTTAAACTAGTCTTTGCCTCACCTGAAAGAACTTATAAAAATTATTATAGTTGTCTTTATACTACAATAAAATAGATAAGCTTAGTTTCAATTATTAGACATGTAATGTGATTGGTAGTCTTTCAAATCATCAGAAAAGAACATACTCACATTGTTCAAAATCATTCTTCTATAAACATATAACTTGTTCAAATACAATGCAAGAAGCACATTACCCATGCCTTTAAAAAAATTTATTTTAATATCATATACAACCAAATAGTCATTTGAATAAAAGTAAATTTAATGAATTAGAGGCGTAAATGTGTACCGAGTTTCCATATTGACAAAGACATAACTAAATATACAAGGCACTTTAATTTCTCAAAATACTTCATGAAATTCATGTATCATCCAAGGTATTGCAGTATAGCACAAAATGAAAGGAACAATTGTCACCAAGTTTTTTTTTCCTTTATGTTTCACCAAATATTATTTTATCTCCATATATTTTATGCATTCATTTATACAAACCATAATTTACATCCATCGTTACCATTTTTTATGCAGCATTCACTTTAATAATATTTTTATTGGCTCGGTTTTAGTAACAAAGCTTACCTCTTCTTAGTGGCAATTGACAATTAGTCATCTTTTCACAAACTTCACACAATCTTGCTTATTCAATTTGGGGAAGATTCCCTATTCGTACCCAACTTGCATGTTAATTGTAATTATCAAGTTATCCAATTGTCCCTATTAAAGAGTATTAGCTTTATGGAGTAAGCCGTGTGCTTCAAGCTAATACTCCTTAACCCCTAAAGTTCCTTGACAATTTCTGTCAAAAACTAGTCCAAAACTACCATTGTCAAACATGGCCGCAATAATCACATTTTTGAGAAGAATTCTCAACTTTTAACCATAAGATCTAAAAATAGACTCATGTATAACAATCTTGTAAAATTATGGTTGCAATCCACCGCACGGATGTGAAGATTGTAGTGTTTGAAGTGCAAGAAATAGTTTTTTTCCCTCTTGCCCGACAAAGTCAGCTCACTTTGACTAAGCATATCTTCTAGTATTTACACTACATTGTGTTGGAGACCATTACCAATGCAAAGAATATGATGTTACCTAAGTGTGCAAAATTTGAGGTCATTTCGAGGGGTACATCATGCTCAAATAAATTCTTTAGTGAAAGGGGGTATAAAACAATGCAAATGACTACAAATGAAGTGAGAAACTATTTGCTACCTACAAATTTTACAAATTTGAAAATCCGTACGGTTGAAGTGTGGAATTTAATTTTTTACTTATTTTAGAGATTTTTTTTTATAAAATGGGTAAAATCTCAAATTTTAATGAATTTATTGAATTATTCAAATATTATAGGTGAGGGCAGGGCTTCAAAATGAGGACCATTCAAGAAATGAAGGGCCACGTCATTCACCCACTCCCCTGTGCGGGACCCGCGCAGCTCCTCAGGGGTGGCCCGCCAATATAGAGAGGCGTTTTTTTAAAAAAAATCCGCATGCCATCTCTTTCATTACCCGGGCCCCGCCACAGCCCCTGCCATGCGCCACTTGCCATGAGCTGCCGGGCCCGCCGCAAGGCACTTTATGCTATTTAAAAAAAAATCTATTTATCCCTTTTCTTGGAATTCGTGGGGTCTTTCCTTCCACCATTCTTCCCCTTGATTTGGATTGCCCCACCCTCCCTCCACCCTTTGTGCCCCTACTTACTGCCCCTCTTTCACACATATGTTTCATTGGTTCCAAGGGGTGCCCAGGCTGCCCAGCGTCCCCATTTTTTAGAATAGGTGGTACTAACTTTCAAACCGTAAATCCAAAAAAAAAATTAAAATACCTCCATGAAGCTCTTATCAGGGGCGATCTAGAATATTTTTTTTTTCAAAAAGGATTTTTTTTGAATTTTAGGAACCTGCCCAAAATCTGAAATCCCCCTGAAGGAGACTCTGGTCCTTTAGGGGTTAATCACATAAATTACTGTATAATGAAGAAGGTTTTAGTCTTCATTGCTTCGATTTATCTACCTATATAATAGGCGTCAATCCGTCTGTCCGCCGCTCCCGGTCACGTGACCTTTGGATTTGCCATTTGAATCAAATGTGCCCTTTGAATTGAATGTGAACTTTGAAAGAATCCTCCATGTGCCCTTTGGAGGAATCCTTTATAGTGCCCTTTTATTCAAATTTGGCTTATTGAGTTTTAAAATTGTATTATGTATCAAAAATAGAAAAATAAAACCATAATTTCCAACATATTGAAACTACACAATATACTACCTCGGGTACATGAAATAAATGATAGTTATCTAAAGACAATAACATGTATATGAAATAAATAATGGATATTTAAAGTGAATAATAGGTATATAGTACATAATGCGTATATCATGGGTAAATTTGATTTTTGCATTTACATACGTTTATTTAACTTGGAATTGCCCCGGGCAGTTGAT
Organism: Bryoerythrophyllum caledonicum; assembly: GCA_963971425.1. NCBI lineage: Eukaryota > Viridiplantae > Streptophyta > Bryopsida > Pottiales > Pottiaceae > Bryoerythrophyllum > Bryoerythrophyllum caledonicum. Next base: position 24,767,200 of record OZ020517.1, on the reverse strand, counting down.
GACAACGGAAAAAGTACTTTTCCATTTAGATTCGACTTGAGCTTATAGGTTTTAAAATACAAAACATACAACGTAAATTTAACACACCACCCTCCGCTCTCCCTGTCGGGACGACGGGTACCAACCCTAGTATAAATATGACAAACTATTTATTTTTACATTAACACATCTATATTAATTTAGTGATTGGAACTTACTAACACTTTAGATAAAGAAATAGGTGACTTCCTTGCATAATTTATTCATTTGGATTGTAGTATCGACAATCATGCAAGGATTTGTGACTCCAATTAATATGCTTTGTTTATACACTAGTCATTTCCAAGTGTGGTGAGTGCAATATGTATGTCCAAAGTTGAGAATGTCAAGCGTGTGAGCTCCGTATTTCCTGGTGAGGGGAGGTGAGGACTTAGCCTGTGAGCTGCAAACGACGTGCAATAGGAGTTGGCTGGCCCTATTGTGAGCCCTCGTAGTGTGCAGATCAGGGGTAGTATGGTGAGATTTGAGATGCAAAGTAGATGTGTTGGAAGGCTCAAGCACCAGATCTGAGGTGGGGAGTTTGTTGAGACCTAAGCAAGAGTAGGTTTGTGCAAGATTGTTCTGAAGCGGGGATCTTTGTGTTGGAGCCAGATCTGTAAAGATTTAGATCACATAGATAACGATCCATCCCAGATCTGGAGTAGTGGAATTGGATCTTAAACCTTACCATCAAGTCCTCCCTTCCCCAACCCTGGAACTTACACTTCAAGATTGCGTGTGGACATCACCAAATACTGCTGCAACGCAGCCTCAACTTATCACTAAAGGCTACCCCTCACCCCCCCTTTTTCTTTTGCGGTTATGTATTACTCACATTAGACCTTGCTAACACATTATGTGAACTTGTATACTTAGTAGTGGGTTGTATTAAGGGGACCAGCTGCAGCAGTACAGTTGCAGCTCCTAGATCGAGAGGAAACATATTGCCCACGAAGACGGTTAAGATCCAAGCGAGCATAGCACCAGATCTGCACAAGCAACTAAGAAGATCAACCCTACCGGATCCAGGTACGTTCCTCACTAACTCCCATTGTCACTTTCCTCTTCGTTACATAAACACAGTTATATTCAACGAACAAATCTTCAACCTTCTCTCATTAAACACCACGTCTCAAGCACTTAGAAACACCACAACCCTTAGGCACAGCACAAGAGAGATTGTATCCACACACTACACGCGGAAGCGCTGGCAAAATCAATACAGATCTACACAACGAGCACAAGAAAGACACAAAGGAGTCAACTCACCTAGAAGGACGCGGATCCACCACGTGCATACACAACCCTGCGCGCGAACACTCGAGATCTATACCAACATCACAATCCAACACATTAGCAGCAGCAGCGAGTGGCGATCTGAAGGCGGACAGCGACAGGAGACTAACAGACAAGCAACTAAACTACAGCAACAAGCACCTCAAAAACGGACCAGATCAAGATCAAAGACAAAACAAGAGGTAAGCATTCTCACATTCTCTTCAATTCTTTCTGTCACTTCTCTACCACACCTCCACAGCCTTCTTCCTTCACAGCTCTCATCTCTGCACCCTACACCTTCACAGCTACAATACCTCTCCTCTTTCTCTCCACAGACGTCCCCTCCCTCACCACCCACACCCCCTCCCCTCTCTGATTACTTCCCCTCTCCCGATCTCCTCTCTCCCCCTCTTCTAACTACACATCCCCCTCATCCCACGGAATTCTTCCCTCCAGCAGCCCCCATAGTAGCCCTCCCCCGCTCACAAAACATCAACAGTACCCCCCCACTCCCACTAACCATCCCTCTATTTCCCACAGCCTCGCTCTCCCCTCCCCCAGTCCCGCTCTCCCCTCCCCCAGCCCTTAAGACACTCCCTCCCTTCCCCTCACTCCCATTCAGCCCTCTCAGTACTCCCCCCCCAAGCCCCTCCCCTTCCCCGCCCTCAAAAACCCGCTAAAAACCCTAACCCCAGCCTCTAGTACAGACCCCACTTCACTCTCGCATACCCTCGAAAATCCGACACACGTAGACAGCCTCCCGGAACCGCGATCAGAACACAGGCAACTGCCGAACTGCCGAGTACAGACAGAGAACAACGACCTTCTCACTCAGTTACGACCCGCGAGTTGCGACCTCCCTCCCTCGTTGCGACTCTTGCCCAACGGCCTTCCTCTCACACTATCCAGGGACTCCTTCTCAAGTAGCGACCTACCAAACTCTACATTAGCGACCCCCCTCTCCCTTTTGCTACCTCCCCCCCCCTCTTGCGACCCCCCTATCCCCCTAAAATCCCCTTCTATTCGTAAAAACCCCCTCTTCCACCACATAACCTCCTCTTTCCCTAAACCTAACACTAGACTTACACTAATTTGCCATCTCAACCTAACTTCAATCAAATTAACTACCTCAGTAGTAATAGAAACCTCCCCTCCCACACATAGAGACCTCCCTTTTCTCATAACGACACATATCCCTCCCGCACCAACCCGGCAAGCCACAAGTAGTGTATCTAAGCGCATGGGCAGCATCAAAAGACTCCTCAACTTCAAAGAGAAGATGGACGAGGACACAATGGTGATTGAGAAGGTACCAAGGCAAACTGAAGTAACCCCAACCACAAGCAAGAGAATGAAGAATGTCATGATAGAAGAAAACCCGCCGCACATCACTCAACCGGTAGGTGCTCACTTCAAGTTTTGGTTGGGATATCCCACCATGGAGGCCATTGCAATAGAAGAAGGACTTCAAGAGCTATACAGTGGAGAAACCGTCGAGGACATGATAACAAGAGGATTGAAGGTGGAAGAGGCGGAGGAGGCAAGCATGGCAAAGGTGGCTTTTCCTCACATCCCGCAACTACTTTATCCAAGCACAAGAAACGGAGTGGAGGGACAACACTACAACATCACCCAACTCCCCTTCGACATCACCATCAACACCTCCACAGGTTTGGCACTTGATTTCCACATTGCAATCCACTTTGAACCCCCTTCCTCCCAAATCATGCATGATGAAATTAAGATAATGGTTACAAAAAGACTAGAAGTAATGGGCATAAAACTTGGCAATGAACTCATCGACCCTATCTCAATCCAATGTCTAAGTGTAAAAAACGCGGGGAAGAAGGGTGTATGGGCGGGGATAATCAAATTACACTTGTTAAAACCCGAAATTGATGGTATCATGATGCTTAAGGGGCTTAGACTCTTCATCCTTAAGCTAGATGGTCATAACATCATTGGAAAAGTTTGTAAGAGTTACCAAAACATTGCTAGGCATTCTAACCTCTCTATCAAGGTGAAGAGTGACAACTTGAAGGGTATATCGGCCAACACCCTCTTCAAGGAGGCCCTTTCGAATAGCTTTCGAAGAGGGCAAGAGTTCGAGATCACCGGAGTCCAGAAAGGCATCGAAGACACGCATGCGTTCATCATGACCACCACACCACAACAAGCGAAGAAGATTCAATTGCACCAAGTCACCACACACCACGAGATAATACAAACTAAACACATCACCGGTAGGAAGGTATCACAAGAGACTAAGGCAAAGAAGGATGCCTTAACTCTAACTCTCTCCCCTTTACCTATCCTCATGAGTATATGTGACACAAGTGATGCCATTCGTAAAATCATTGGTGATACTAACACTCGGTCTATTTGGTTCCATAAGGAGTGTGGAACTAGGCATAACGGAAGTGCTAACGTACATTGTGCTAACCCAATCGTTTACAAGCAATTTGTAAACAAAAATTTTGCCATGGGAGGATACCTTGTAGAGTTTGCACCACATCGGAGGAGTCTAGAAGGAACGGAACCCCCCTCCGAAGCACAAGTGAAGGCATTCGGGTTTGATGACGTTAACACCGCCATGGTCAACACGGTGGAGACCTTCAAAATACAAGAATCCTCATCCAATGTCACCAAACAAGAAGTCTTGGAGATTGTGGAGTTGGTTATAGAGGAAAGCAACAAGAAAATGAGGAAGGAGACACAGGAGTATGCCGATCAAAAACATGAAGAATTGAAGATTCAAATGATGAGCATTCAACAAGCAATGAGCGCCGCGCTTGCCTCAATGCAAGCCATTACGGGAAGTATGGTTACACCCATGATTGAAGACAAGCCGCCAAACATGTAGACTTCAAAGACTACAAGGTAAATACCATTGGCCATATAATACACCGAATACATACACTAAAGTCTAGTATAGGCTACAGCTACCATACTAATACACTATGTATAGTAGTGTACTACCATACACCCGTACATGGGGCGTATAAATACTGTATTAGACTTCATACTCAATACAAATATACTATTCTATACAAAGGAGAATACATATACACATATACAAATACATATACAAATACAATTACCAAAATACATACATCCATATATGGAGCGTATAAATACTATATTATACTTTATACTCAATACAAATACACTATCCTATACAAAGAAGAATACATGTACTCAAATACCAAAATACATACAAATACCAAAATACATACAAATACAAACCCTCAAAAAATACATACATTTACATACACAAATAAAAATAATATCTATACACACACACACATAAACACAACATCCACTACATATGAAAAGACATGCAAAAATACAAATAAATATCCACACATTAAGACAAACAAAATCCAAAGTACAAAAACGAAACTAATTAACAAAAACAACATACAAAACAATAAACCAAAACAAATCAACAAACCTAAGAAAATCAATCCAAGGGAAACTCACTCAAAAGAAAGAAAACATAACACGCATATCCTTCAATACAAGGATAAAATAAACAAAACAAAAAATATATATGCTAGAAAAACAAAAAAACATATAACTATTAAACATAATAACAAACCACCACATTATAAACTACTACTACTACTTGGAGGAGACATAGAAACCAACCCAGGACCTATGCCAAACATACTAAAAAGACACCCAACACAACACAAAAAGAATGCCAAAATATATTTCATACCAAACACAATAAAATTACAACCAGAATATAGACATATTGCTCGATCATTTGCACCTATACTAAAATCTACACATACACTACACCCATCATACGCCAACACACATCCGCACATTATCCAATATATACAACAACAAAACGAACACCCCTCACCACATATTTTATACGCCATAGTAACTACAATCCACCCACACGTAGATGAATGTAACCTCCTACTAAATCAATAAAACCCAAACATAACTCAATGGACTAACACACTACTAAACTCCCTTGCTAACCTACAAAACCCTCCCGAAAGACACATTAACACCCCACACCCTTATATATCTTTCATGGAAAATAACCAAAATATTATAAACCATAAAACATCAATACATAAAGAACTATATGACTACATACACAATCATCATATACCACCATCACAAGAAACTATAAAACAAAAATTTCCATACCTTCCCAACAATCTAATTATTGAAATACTAAAATGCCTTGACCAAATACCAGAATATACCCACCCACCCACCCCACCCCCCTACCTACGCCCACAACACCAAAATAATAATCCAAATCAAGAAAATACATATATAATCACATGGAATGCCTCCTCTCTGAACACCGCCCTCCCTAGCATACAAACTTTGGTCACACATACAAACACATCGCCAGCCATTATAGTTATACAAGAAACAAAATTATCCGCCACAAAATCCACAAAATATATACAAAGATTATTTCAAGACTATAAACTCATTTTCAACAATACACATGCACTTACAAGATGTATTCAACAACGGAGACCATACACACCAGGACGCGGTGGCCTCCTTACACTAATACATAAAAAATATGCTTTCCCGGGCAACATCAAAAAAATCCCCACCCCAATGCACATATCCCCTTACCTTCAAATTATTAAAATCACTAATTATCCACTACAACCATGGCTAGTTCTCCACATGTATATGCCATCTCACCCCGAAGACACTAGATTTATTAATGACATACAAAACACTATAACATCACAAATAAACAATAATCCCAACCACACATATATATTATGCGGGGACTTTAATAGAGATATAGCATTAATTGGACGCCAAAACGGAAATCATAACACCCCTCCCCAAAACATCGATTACCAATGGCGCCACTTCACAGAAAACTTAAACTTCACATACGTAAGAACCGATACACAATTCTCTAGACAAGGCGGCTACAATTATAGCGATTGGAGTCTAATAGATGGATTTTATATAAACACCAACAACAATATACAATACACCTCTACAGCAAACAAAGATGTTATTCTCAATTCGGACCACTCACCCATACATTTACACATACCAAATAACACCTTAATTAATAGAACTCCCACAATTCTAAACAATGACACTATACGAATACTCAACCCCATTCCAAAAAGTAACTTAGAGAAATTCAACACAAAATTCTTTGAAGAGCAATCCACATTAATAGACTCCCTCATAAATACTCTTGAAAACAACAACCAACTAACACAAATACAATGGCAAGAAGCATGTGAAATCCTAGATACACTCATCAAAGAAATCTCCAACACATTAGAACAAACTTGTAGAGCCCACCCAATACCCCAACTGACAAATAAAACATCTCAACAAGGAGGATATCTACCACGCAAACTTTCTAAAACTTGGAAACAACATCTTACTACATACCATGTTATACGAAAAACTATAAGACTTATAAAAAATAATTCTCAATGGCGCAACCACCCCATATATAATGAATTACTAAACCTACAAAATACCCAAATTCCCACCCCACCGCCCCCAGATATGCCCCATGAGACATGGATAAAAGATATCGCACTAATTGCAAAAAATGCCAACATACAAGCCAGAAAAATAACTACAAAACACACCAAAGATAACATTAAAAAAGCCATCTCAAAATATAGACAATTATATGAAAACAACCCTAAGAAAATTAACAAAAGAGTCTTTAAAAACTTAGAATCCCCACCACTAGATTGTATCACAGATCAATTTAATAATATTTTAACTAGCCCCGAAGATATTGCAAATGAAATATTCAACCAACAAACAAAAACCAACAGACCAACAGTACCAACATGCAACTATCAACTACAACATCAAAACAAATGTACATGTGCAGTACGCCAATATCCATGGCATGACCTTGATGGATATACCCTGGAGAAAAGAGGTGAACCAGAAATCCCACTACATCAATACCTTAACAGAGCCACATACGACACATGCCTTCAAAATCTTGGTAACAACAAAGCCCCAGGCCCAGACCGCATACCAAACTCAATACTCAAAAACATGCCCCCAAGATTCCATAAATTACTATTCCTATTCTTCTCTCACTGCTATAAACAAAAACAAATACCGACCTCATGGAAATCAAGTGCAACAATACTACTATACAAAAAAGGTGACCCATCTATATTACCTAACCATAGACCAATTGCACTAGCTAACACAATATACAAATTCTTCACTAGTACACTCACCTCTATACTATCCTCATACGGCGAAAAATTCAAAATCCTACATGATAGCCAAGAAGGATTTAGAGCAGAGAGAAGCACCGCTCGACAAATACAAACTATAATAGCTGCACTAGAAGACGCCAAATTCACTAACCAAGATATATACATATTATACGTTGATTTTAAAAACGCCTTTGGCTCAATAGACCATGCCCGATTACTAGCAATAATGATGGACCTTGGCTATCCAAAAGATGCCACTACACTTATAGGAAACATTTACTCCCAGTCATCCACTTACTATATTGGTGAACACTTTGGAAAAACAAAACCAATACCTATACAAAGAGGAACCATACAAGGAGACACCCTTAGCCCATATCTATTCATTATATTCCTAGAACCACTACTCAGATGGCTAGAACGAGGCAACAACGGATATACGTTTGGCACATCACAAGCCACAATAAACTCTGTCGCATACGCAGATGACCTTGCCGTCATAACTAACAAAATCAAACATATACAAATACAACTCAATAAAATTGATAGATATTGTAAATGGGCCGGTATGGACGTAGGTGTCCCAAAATGTGCCGCTACCGGATGCCCAAACAAATCCAAATTAAACCCTACCACTTTCAAGGCCCTAATACAAGCCGCTAACATCAATTACCGCAATCAACCAATCCCCACACTACACCAAAATGAACCATACATATACTTAGGTATAAATCTTGTCCCCTCACTAAAATGGAAAATCCAAATTCACGCCACAACCACAAAACTCATCAAACAATGCAAAGAACTAACAACTTGCCCGGCCACCATGAAACAAAAAATAAAAATGGTTGATACCGTAATACGCCCAGGTGTGGCATATAGTTTCTACAGTGTACCATACTCTATACCAGCCATCAAAAAACTTGATCAAAAAATAATAGCCATACAAAAAACCATATGTGGACTACCAAAATGTATGTCAAACGCAATAACCCAACTCCCACAAAACCTATTTGGACTTGAAGCTTTCTCCTTCAAAAACGCATATCTCAGATGTATAGGCGAACAACTACAAAATGCGTTAAACGATAAAGGTAGACTTGGAAAAATATATAATGGATTAACTCAATATGTACTTGCCCAATACGGTGGCGCCGAACATATACCCAGAATTAAAAAAAGTGACTGCATAAGATCACCAATAACACGAACATTCTTCTTACTAAAACATATAGCTAAAACCCACCTTAAAAGTACGCTTCCCAACTTCCTCACTAATCCTACAACATTAGAAATACTATGGCGCCAAGAAACACTAAATCATACCACACTCAATGCCCAACTCTCCCAAAAACTCCTACAAAAACTCCTCTCAAAAAATATTTTCGAACTAAACCAAATTTCGTTACCAAACGGTACACACATCATGAACAATGAGGACTTCAAAACCTACCACTTCACCCCATCTAAACTAATAAAGAGTGCCCTAAGTGTTGCTAAACAACTATTTTTCCACATAACATGCCCCACTATATGTCATACTCCTTGCAACATACACCCATACTCTCATACACTTAAAGATCCATTCATCACCCTCAACAATAACATCATCCCAAGAAATATTCCCACACCAACCAATCCCCCTAACCCTCCACATACATACCACCCCCGCCCCCCAACATACATCCCCAAAAACCCTACCACATACCCCATTAATAATATCATAAACCATAAACATATCCAACACACAGACATAAATAACATACAAAATACCTACACAAAATACCTATGCCAATGGCAACACAATGATAATACTTATAATAAATGGCTCCCCCAAAGAGACCTTTTTCCACGACACGATACCAATACCTCCACACATAACATTGAAAAATTAAAACAATACTACCAAAAAATTCAAAACAAAACATACTCGGATATCATCCTAGCCCATCACCCCCAAGAACAATTCTCAGACTCAAGATCCGTAACACCACCCATAATTATACCACTCTTAAACATCTACACAACAGAATGCAACCCCAAAAATGATATCCTTACATCCTCAAATACAATTCAAATAGATAACAATCAAGCACATCTTTACGAAGAAAACGGCCGACATTTACACACCATACACATTACCCGGCTCCAATGGTTATGGAAACAATATCATACAAAACTCCAAACCCCTACAAACATTGAACCAACAACCCAACCCTTTGAAACCGAACTAATATGGCTTTACCAAAGGTATAAATATCGAATACCAAAAACTGACCCCCTCAAAAATGCGCATTACACAATATCCACCCCCATTCTAGACTCACTAATCTCATCCCATAACATCGAGCACTCATACTTTTCCTCTCCGATCACATGTCCTACCAAACTAAATAAATTCTACTCGCCGTACGAAAGAGACAAAATATTTGGATCCCTAGGCAAGGCCTTTGACCACAAATGGATCGGAAATGGCATAGCTCACCCCCACAACGAGAAAGACATGGAACAAGCCATACATTGGGCTAGACTTGCCGCCAAACGCGATCCAAATAACACAAATACAATCATCGTCACACCGAACAACAATTGGTACCAAAACAACAACCAACATTTAAACCCATACCCAGATTCCCACATCATTGTAGTATTCGAAGCAGACACAATACCATACGAAGAACCTAATATTCCACCCGAGCTAAAAAAACCCCGAATTGAACCATCTACATTACAAATACTATGCGTCCATCATCAAAATCAAATCCTTGGCTCCCTAGAACAACTTGCGGAACTTACCTCCATAACAGACAATCTAGACATACAACGACCATACACAAAACCGGCCCAACCAACACCCATACAAACCCCCGTAAACAAAAGTAAAAGCTGGTCAAAATTAAACTATGTCAACAACACATTAAACTACTCTGTCACACCTCCCCCTCTCCCTGACTACTCAACTCATACCATACCAAAATTTAACCCCGCACACAGTTATTACACCGACGGCTCCTTTAAACCACCGGAACAAATTAGCCCGGGCTCTTGGCGCAGAGAAAAAGCTGGATATGGCATATATAATTCTACCAAAGAAATTAAACTAGCCAAAAGACTCCATGGACTACAAAATATCCTCAGAGCAGAACTTATGGCCATTCACAAAACACTACAAATCATCACAACAAAATACAAAAATGAACCCGCACATATATTCACCGATTGTATAAATGCACTTTACCTAATAAACACTCAAATAACACACCCTACCCTTCACAATAGCCACCCCGACCAAACCATATTAACATCAATGGTTCAAATGCTACAAAACCGTACACAAATCACAACCCTTCACAAAGTGAGAGCCCATGCCAACATTGATGGCAACGAACAAGCAGACAAACTTGCAAAAGAAGGCCGAGAAAAAACACACAAAAATGCCAAAGACCCACACGAACATGCCCATGCCACCCCATACTACTTTCAAAAAGAAGATTGGCCTTCTAAAGAAGATACCCCCGACAAAGGCCCAATTAGATTCTTGAGTAAATATCTCAAAAAACAAGACCTCTACAACAACCTTGACGCAATCTCAGAAAATATTCCTAACATAGAAAAATGGATTAACAATAACGACATAGATAATGAACTCTCTACAAACTTTTGGAAAAACCCCATCATCTCAGACTCACAAATAACATGCCTCATCAAATTCCGTACTGGTCAGTATATGGGAAACGCTCGCAAACAACTCTTCTTTGGAATAGAAAGATTCCCATCCATAACATGCCCCATATGCCCCTCAATGGACCCCGACACATGGCTTCATGTTCTACTCAAATGCCAAAACCACCACATACACTCCCTAATTGTTAAAAGGCATAATAAAGCGGTATGGGAAGTCCGAAAACTAATCACCTCCTACAATAAATCGAGATGTTTTATACTAATGAACGCCGGCACTTTTAATAACAAGCCACAAGAAAATACGGTCCCCCCTTGGCTACTCCCATGCTCATGTGTGACCCAAAGATGTCATTGCAATGCTAGGCTCAAACCGGACATCCTATGTGTTAGAGGTTTACCATACAATGATCCGCCACCCGACCACATTAACCTAAACTACACCATTCAATTCATTGAATTCACATTTTGCAACGATAGATTTTCTCCGGAAACAATCCAAAACAAAATTGACAAATACCAACCACTTATTGACGACATCATTGCCATTGGATGGAAGGTAGACCCCCTTATTGTTATCACATCCGGCGCTCGTGCCACCACCTTTATCCCATCTATGAAAACTCTTGAAGATACCTTCCAAATACCCATTGAAACAACCAAAACCACCTTTAAAAACATTAACACCATTGCTATTCAATATGCCATGTCCATTTTGCTACATAAACGTAAAATTGAAAACAACCAAACCCTCCCCGATATGCAAGACCCCCCTTAAATGCTTCTCCGCCGAGACTTATCCTGACTTGATTGGTTTTGTGGTTTTCGCGACTTGCTTAGTTAGTTGTTGCGTTGGTTGTTTGTGTGCTTGGTTGGTATTTGGTCACTTGTTACATAGTGTCTACCCTCGAGAGGGGGAAGTAGTTCCAGTTTACTAATTCCTTGTCCAGTGGGCATGGTCTTAATAGTGGAACGAACAGACACTTTATTCACGCCGGCTCCTTCGGAGACCGGCGTTCTTCTTCTTCTTGTGGTGAGTGCACTCATTCTTCAATTACTAATTAAAAATCATAATTATAGTACATCTCAAGTTGTAACCATATGCCTCCATGTTCTTTTGCTCACTATAAGATAAAAGAGTATTCATGGTAGGATGAAACGTCTTGAACTATGAGAATCACTAATTTTTTAAACTTTGGAAATTTATCTAAGAAAAAACTTATACTATTTTAAACCCCTAAGTCTTAAGAGCCTATTTAATCCTAGGTGGACGTTTCTCATTTTGGACAGGTTCCTAAAATTTGAAAAATATTTTTTCTTTTTAAATCCTTTTTACTACATTTTCCTTGATAAGATCTTTTTGGAAATATATATTTTTAATTATTTTGGATTCATAATATGAAATTATTAGCCTTCAAAGTAAAATTGGGGAGTCCGAGCAGCTCCAAAAATTTTGCCAAAAGTTTTCTTTGACATTGAGATTTTTCACACATGTAGACAATCTAACCTTCTTCAGAGATGTCAAAAAAAATCTTGTCTTTAGTAGTAGAAAACATTTTAACCCAAGTCAAACATTTTCAAACATTGTTGAGCAAGGTACCAAAAAAACTTCTTCTTTTCTACATAAAACCTAGAGATCTTCATATTTTCACTTTTTAGCCTTTTGAGAGCAACATGTGGTGAATTTTTTTAAATTGACCGTTTGGATTATCATTTTTAAACATATTAAGTTCACAATAAATAAAACATGAATTGACAACTTTTGAACCTCCACTTCTTGCACACTTGTTTTGAATATGCTACACCCCTTCTCTACCTCTAAAAATTGGTGTATAAGGAACTAACAACATTCTTAAGACAATGGTAAAGGATTTAGACCTTGTGTAGTGCCAAAAAAAGACACCAAGTGAAGTCAAAGTCTAGTGATTCATTCAACGTTGTAAAGAAAATGAACCATTTTTTTGACTTCAAATGCTATAATCTTCATATCTATGTGGTGGATTTTAGCAAAAAACATACGGTAAGTTTATATTGAAGTCTTTTTAAAGATTTTACGGTTTAAATTCCAAAAGTGTACTTTAAAATTTGATTTTTGTTGCACTTGTTGATAGTGGCAGTTTTGGAGTGTTTCTTGAGGAAAAATGTCCTAGGCTCTTAGGGATTAAACAACATGTGAGGTTTTCTTATTTATATATATATAATCTATTTATAGGAGACTTAATGATATATATTTTAATAGTTATCATTTTTTCAAGTAGCTTTAGATCAATGTGATGCATAAGATTTATAAACTTTTAGAGGGTAGTGTTTATTATATAATGGTTGATGAAGATAAATCAAAGTTTGAAATATTTAAAAAACTTTAGCCTTGAAAACATTTGAAAATTTTAAAAGGTTTTTTTTAATAGAAGGCAATATGTTTAAAACTGAATAAAAACCCTAATTCTAGAGCATTCATGAATTTTGGACACAAGAGTCTATCCTTGCGAGGGGGAAGTAGTTCCACACTACTAATTCTTTGTCTTGTGGGCATCGATTTAGTGGTGGAACAAAAAAGCTCTTTATTTACCTTGGCCTCCAACAAAGACCAAAGTTCTTCTTGAAGTTCTTGGATTTGAGAAATATTGTATCACTGTGAACACAATTATTGATTTTATCCTTCACGGCATTTTGCCCCTCAAAGGGCATTTGAGAATTATGGCAGATTTTCAAAAGATTAATCTCGAGAAATGATTTTTGAAATTTTGTTCCCAAATAGGGTAACTTGGAAAGCTTTGTGGGATTTTTTAATTTTTACTTTTGGATTTAAAAGAAATAATTATTGTATTCAAAACATCAAATGCTAGAGCCTAGACATGGGGTCAATGAGGCAAGATTTTGTAGAGGTGGATATCAAAATTTTGGATTTGAGCAATAGTAATCGGGAGTTTAGAGGAAAAAAGACTCGACACTTGACTTGGTTGCTAAGAAGACATCTTGGAAATATCTCTCTGTATGAAGCCCCCTCCCCCTCCCACAAAGACCACTTGCCTTCAAAGACCTCCCATAAAAGATTCCCAAATCCCTTGAAGACTCCTCTCAACAATGGTATGCATCAAAGATCCCATTTACACTCTTGAAGAATCCTCTAGACTTGATCAACCATGAGCGGCGATTGTTGCATGGGAGATGCAACTTTTAAGCGGCCGCAACCATCTATTAATCGACGGAAGGGAATCATACATGCCTATGTGGCCCTTTCTCCTCCTCCTCAACTTTGTTGGCATCTCGTCTTCTTGTTAGTTGAAATGCATAGAAGTATTTACCTTGTCATCATGATAGGCAATGAGGTAAAAAATATTGCCACAAATTTATGGTTCGAAATGATGATAAATGCTTTAAATGCTCATCAAATAATAAAATAATCTCAAGGTTCTATTTCTTTATTTGATTTTATATGTATGTTTATAAGAATAACTCTGAAGAAAAATTTCTAAAAAACCTTCAAAAGATGAAGAAATTACAAATGTTGAAAGAATAAAAAACATATCAAATATATAAATTTTCAAGGTCAAGTTATATACTAGAAGAACTCTAGTTTGTTCCACCCATGTTATAAATACATATTGGGCCTAAGATCTTATCAATGCTATCAAATATGATGCAAAAGACTTGATTGTTCATATAACTTATGGTGATGTAAATAATGGCAAGAATAAAATATAGGTAAGTAATGGGATGAAGATTCACAACTCAAAAATACATGGTTGAATATGCACATATCTCTAAGTATGGAAGTTAGGTCATTTTCTACGACTTTGTTTAACCCTATAAGCCCAAGGCATTTCCCTCATGAAACACTCCAAAACTGCCATCATCAACAAGTGGCAACAAAATCTAACAATAAAGTCTAATTTTAGAATTTTAACCATACAATCTTAAAATAGACATATATATAAACTTACAATATAAATTTGGTTGCAATCCACCACACGGATGTGAAGATTATAGCGTTTGAAGTGCAAAGAAAAGTATTTTTTTCCTCTTGCCCGGCAAGGTCAGCCTACTTTGACTAGGCATATATCTTCTAGTTTTTACATTGAAATGTGATCAAATCTTTTACCAATATGACTTATATGTTGTTAGGTATTTGTGTGCAAAATTTGAGGTCAATTCGAGGGGTAATAGATGTAGAAATCTATACTTTAGTGAAAGGGGGTACAAAATGATGACAATTACTACATAAGTGATACGAAATTGTTTGTTTCATACGAGTTGTTGCATTTGAGAATCCCAATGGTGGAAACTTTCAAATTTTTTTCACTAATTTTGGAAAAAGAAACGACTAAAAAAGTTAAATCCATAATTTTCATGAATATATGGAATAAATAAAGCATTATGGGAAAGGACAATGCTTGAAACTGGGTGACCGATTCGTCCCGCTATTGACAGCCCTCGTAGCTGGACAAAAATAAAATAAAATAAAATAAAAATCTCAATGGGCCCGCTTCTTGAGCGGGATGCTAGCAGGCCAACTGACGGCTGGTTGTTTGTTGTTTAAAAAATATATTTTAATGACTCTTGTAATAATTTTCAAAGTTTTTTCCACTTGGACTTCGTGCATAGGAGTTTGGACTCCTTTCCTTGCCCTTTCTGTCCCAAAATTCTGCCCCATTTTTCTCCTCAAATTGCATTGGTTGACATGGCTGCCCCTATAGTCCAGAGTCCCCATTTTGACCTTTGAAGGCTAATAACTTTTGAACCAAAAGTCCAAAATCATATTTGAAAAATCCCCCACATAGATTTCATCAAGGACAGTGCAGTGCAAAATTTCATAAGAATCGGAGTATTTTTTCCACTCAAAGGCACATGCCCAAAATCCAAAACGTACGCCCCAAGTACACTTGGGCTCCTAGGGGTTAAACAAATATTTATATCTAAAAATAAAACTCTTAGTCTAAATGATGTTCTAGTTTTGAATTATCCTAGAACTACAATTCGTCATAGAAACACAAGGATAATTCCTAAAGAACCAAGTCTTAAAGTAATCCCTTGCGAACCAACCAAAATTCCTAACCTATAGCTATATCCAACCCATTTCCATGATCCATCCCATTACCACCCATTCACCCGTCCAAGCAGAGGTTCACTATCACTCATGCTTGTAGCGGCCACCTACTAACACCCACCAACTAAATACGGCAACACACTTTGAAAATTCATAACTAATTCACATTTCATTGGAAAAATATAAAATTACTTGGGTTGAAATTGTGACTCAATTGGCTATCACTCAAAATCAAATGTAATATTATTTGTTCTCTACATATATACACAATGTTGAACTTGTCGGTTAAGGTAACCCCCCATTACCAACAAAAACCCATAGCCAACGCTTATAAAATTGGGGTATATCCAACCCTCTTCCATCCCATTACCACCAACTCAACTCCAAATGGAGGTTTGCTATTAGTCAAGACCCTTACTTTTGGTCGTTGGTTATGGGGTACCTACTGCTGGCCACCCACTAACATGGATGCACAGTTTGGAAATTCATAACTAATTCAGTTTTCATCGAAAAAAGATGAAATCACTTGGGTTGGAATTGTAATTCTATTGGCTATCACTGAAAAATAATAGTATAATTATCTCCTCTCCATATATGCACGTTCCTTAACTTGTCGGTTTGAGGGGGGCTTACCTTAATTGGGGGGGTTGTTGCGGATCACTTTGTAGTACTGACATTGTGTTTCATTTCAGATGCTCAGTACACCAGTCTGCAATATCAGAAACGTGCCCAAACTAACAAAGATGACGGCCGCTGCGCGTCAGACGTTGCATCCAACAGAAGTTATCTTGCTAAATTTCTACAGAACATACAAACTGTACTGCATGGTTCAGGTTGAGAATGGATCACAGTGACGTGCTACGATGCAGAGACTGTGCCATGTTCACATGAATCATCGTAGAGAGAGGTGGAAGCAGTCTGAGACCTGTCAAACCTTGATCAGATTAGTTTCTCAGACCCTCGTATATATTGAACTTTGTGCACAATATTCTGGCGGTATTTGACAAGTTCTCTGAAATCTATGAATGTTGGACAGTGATTTCTGTCAACGTATGTGAAATGTCAAATTTTCAATACCTCGAGAACTTGTATATAATCTCGGTTGAGAAGCTTATCACATCACAATCTAAGACTTCTCCTTGGCCCCAGTATACGTTTCCAGTTGAAGTGAGGAGTTGCTCACACCATGACGAGACCAGGTGATCTGCATGTTGTTGTTGTCATTGCTGCGGCCATTGCTGCAGCTCTGTATCTGGCGCAAGGAGCTTCAGCCCAGGCATGGACGAGCTTTGTGACCAAAGCTGACTTCGATCAGAAGCTGTTCCCCGGTCACCTTGATTTCTATTCGTATGAGGCCCTCAAGGCTGCTTCCACCTCGTCGGGATTCAACGCCTTTGGTTCGAGTCCAAATGTGGACGACCGCAAGCGCGAGTTGGCGGCATTTCTTGCACACATCAAGCATGAGTCTGGAGGTAAATCTAGAATGGAAGCTGGCTGTATAAGTGTGTGTGTGTGTGTGTGTGTTTTTTTTTTCTTCTTCTTCTTCTGAACTTCGTACTTAGAACATTAGGGCCGACCTATATTTAAATGACAAAAGAGGGGTACGAGTATGTTCTAAATGTAAAAAGGTGGCTGTACAAATAACTGGAATGCTTGTGCGTATGTATTGAATGCAGGGTTGAAGAAGAAGTATGAGGAAGGAGCGCCAAAGACTGAATATTACTGCGATCGCAGGTATCCAGAGTATCCATGTGCTTCTGAAAAGCGATACGTTGGACGAGGCGCCCTGCAACTGACCTGGTGAGTACTGCGCTTCTCAACAAACAGGTTCTAGGCATGCAACTAGGAGTTGATTCGTTTCCTTCCTTTCGTTCAACATGATTGAACTACATCATGTAGCAGCCTTTACAGGTTTACAACATGCCTCAACATGACGTGAATATCACAGTGGTTTCAGACTAGAACCACATGGGTACCGCCTAGTAGGTATCAGGCAAGATCTTGTGCACAGATCCAGTTGTGGAAGAAACCTTCTAATTTACAGCACTGAAACTTGCAGGAACTACAACTACGCCAGATGCGGTCAATACCTGGGCCTGAACCTCCTCAACGACCCAGGTCTGGCTCTACGAGACGGCGAAACGTCATTCAAGACAGCGCTCTGGTTCTGGATGATTAACATCGGCCGCCAAGGTATCACGGCCCATGATGCCATTGTGAACCGGCGTTCGTTCTCCGGTACTATCCAAGCCATCAACGGTTATCTCGAGTGCCCAGGCCAGGGTCAGACAGACGTCGGTCGCCGACAGATGATGAACCGGGTCACGTATTACAGGGACTTTTGCCAGAAGCTTAACGTCCAACCCGAAAACGACGTTCAATGCTGATAATATTATCTATCAGGACCCTTCTAACTTCGACAAAATTACTTGCGCAGCATGTTGTTTGATAGTCTCTAGTGTCTGTTGTACTCGTAGCTGAAAGTGATTCGCAGTGAACGTCGAGGATCGCAGTTGTGAGATCACCTGTTTCTCATGTTCTTATTGTTGTAATGGACCAGAGTCGAGGGTATTATGCAACAAGGGTTCGGGTTCAGAGCTCGCACCCATCCATGGCAAACTGTGGGCGTCGAAGTCGATTGAGTATAATATGTGTTTATCACGCTCTGTTATGGTTGAAGTTGTAACGGTTGGCTAGCTTGTCTGAACTATGAAAGTAGCAATGGTGTTGAAGTCACTCTTGTGCAGATGCGAGGATATTGGAACATTGAAATCCTGTACCTTCATCGCTCGGAACCATATCATTTCAGTTTTGCTAGGATTTGCAAACATGTCCGAAGGCAAATGCTAATTTTTAAACTGGCATTGATGGTGCAATGACCAGCAGTCGGATCCAGATTCGACTGAGTGACAACTTCCATTGATGGTAAATGCATGAATGGTGCATGAAGCGACCCAAAACCAATAACTCAAAATCTGAAAACACAAGTCATTATCGGCATTGGGTCATGATGTGTGCAATTTTGGGTTGCTCCACCTCAATTGAGCTCTTAGTAGTGGCCTTGCCTCGAAAGTCGAACAAGGCCGATCGGCATTGGGTACCCTCCACGAGTTGGTTATCCATGGCATGTCTTCTCTCTTTTTACTCACTCTCACTTGTTGGCATTGGGCAAAGGAGGGCACCAAATCTCACCTACTCTATAGTTTGATTATGGGCTCCGTTGGTTTATGGGCTTTTAAATTCTATATCAATTCCAAATCTTTGTGATTAAATTTGAAAAAATATTTGTTGAGTTTCATTCCTAATTCCACATATTTCTATATAAATGTTTTTGGCATACAATGTCATTTGAGTCCCCAGCTGGCTTAAGTGATCGGAATTTGGTGCCTCTACCTTAGATGAAAGTCCCATCTTCCAATTTTGGAGGCAGTGATGGACGGATGGTGTTCGGACGGGTGCAAACATCACCTTCTAGCAAAGGAAATCTAGATCTCCCATAAAATGTTTACATATATTGTTTTATATTCTCATTGGTACCTCTTTCTTTTTTTCAAAATTAAAATATGATTTTCTAGTAGCTTTGAATATTTATTAATACAATGTGGTTAAGATCTTTGGAATTACCTCTCAAGTCAACAAGCACGGATTACTATATCATACCTAGTGGTCACTTTCAACACCTCCATGTCAAAAGAATTATTTTTCCTTGACACAATGATTAGGACACAATGAATATCACATAAGTATTACATGGGTAGCACCTTGACAATACATAGGTAATCACCTTGACAAATAAATTATTTTTTCCAAAATTTTGGACGTCTCTCCATATTGAATTAATTATGTATGAAAGTGACCACGGCGTAGGGTAGTAATAAATGATATGTGCCATTCATTTGCAAGTCCAATGTCTTGGTCATGATAACATAAATACTGGAGGATATGTAACTACCTAACATTCCCAACATCCTTTTCATTGAAAAATGCAGCATTACTTATGTTTTGTTTTATGAAACGGCCATAGAATTCCAGTGCATAATCCATCAAGCAAAAACCTACATTCCAAAAGATGATTGTATAAATGAGATATGTAGACTGATGGTTATTGAGACAACTTTACCTGTTGGATATGGACAAGGTAACTCGGTGGAAAAGATGAGGCGAAATCCCATAACAATTTTGTTATTAGAAACATATGATACAAAATAATCTCAGGCCAATGCGTCCCTTCAATAGGATACTGAGAACAGACCTAAAGAGAACAAAACTTGTTCTATGAGGAAAAACACCACCTGAGGCATAAACAGTCTAGCTACCAATTGCCCTCCAGCTCGAACATTCGTGTTAAATGAAGCTCACCTGGAGTGACAAAGATTGAGGAGAAATTTTCCTGAGTAGCCGACTTTCTGGTCCAGGAACTCGTGATAATAGTACAGATGTTTTCAATGCCGCTGCATCTCCCGGAAAGTTGCGCTTGCAGAAGGAGAAAGTGTCCTGAAGAAGCGAAAGACCTGCAGCATCACATCCTTCAATCAATGAATGAAATCACCAGGAAGCAAAAGCTTACTCTGAGATAGCTACAACACAGTACTCCTCAAACGGAAGAAAACAACTTTCTACAACATCAGTTGACAGCACGAGGTTACCCAGAGCTTGAAGCATGCATCAATTGTGACAGGCACAATGGCCACAAATATGTAAATGGCCGCTTGGGAGACTTCAAATCCGTAATGTTCAAGGACCATTTCTGACACTGTCTCCCAGCCTGTTTCCGAATGATATCTGCAATAACAGCAAGTACATTTTAGGAGGAAACATATAGACTGCAATCTGCAATGAACTTTCTTAAACAGGACCAGGGAAAGGAGGAGATTCTCTTACCCAAGAAATATATCTGTGAGCAGGATAATGATGAAAGCCTTCCCAGTATCTGAAATATTTGTGAATAACCGTTCACCTGTCAACCTCATGATCGAAACCTGCGAAAAGTAAACAATCGTTATATGCTGTGTGCCGGACAAGTAAAAACGAACTCCAAGTGGCAAACAAAACCAACGAGGTCCAAGCGGTGTGGAGTTGAACCTGCTGTGGGTTGAATATTAACAAAAAAAGGATGGTCAAACCAGCAGCAAAATCCGACCAAATTGAGGCGAAAGCCAGCCTATTCTCCAGCCTGTATTCCTCTCGAAGCTCTAACCTGAATTCACCAACCCAAAAACTTGAATCACACCTGACCAACAGAAAGAATATAGGTACCTCCAGAATCTCGAGACCTTTGAAGTGATTCGACATCAAACAATAAATGTAGACTAAAACTGTTGATTGAATAAGATACCCCTCTTTTGAGTTTATCGTAGTATTATTTTAGTTCACTCTAAGAGCTTGGAGGTCTCTCAACTAAAATTCTCATTTAAACGTAGATGAGCTTGGTGGTCTTGAATCTCGAGTTCGAAGTATTTTTAGCTGCCTTGCAGAATGAAGAAGAGGTCATATTGTACCCTAAGTTTCGGCACTTTTTTTTCTTTTCTTTGAGCTGATTATAGATAATTAGAGCTATGAACGGCTGATTCTCGTTAAAAAAAAAACTGAAAAAAGAGGTAAAAAATCGAGGTATATTTGCCTCACTTTACAAAATAACTTCTTAGTAGCTGAACCACACAAAGTAGGAACATGGTTTTAAAACGTTACTACTGACTCCAGACATGAATAAGATAAAGCATGATGAGGAAGTGCAGAGAAAGCACAGTAACGTACGCTTCCTCGCGAATGTGCTCAGACATCTCGTCATCGGAGAGAGGAGGTGCTTTACCGATCTCAGCCTCGAATCGCAAACGCTGCCGTTCTAGTTTCAGTTTCTCCACAATTATCAGTTTCTGAGATTCCCTAATATCCAAAACCTTCGCAGCCAGTGGAACTTTTTCCACATACCTGTATACGAAAGAAAAGAATTGGTGAGCTTACACTGATCTCATATTAAGTCCTCAAATAAACTGATCAACGTTTCTACAACGCGAAAGCTGCAGTTGAAAAGTAGGGAAGTATGTTCCACTTACGCCTGCAAAAATGGAACAAAAACTAACTGGTGAAGGAGGACATCTGTCACTACTGGAACGAAAATCAGAACTGCCACAAATTTAGCCTGCAAGAACCAAGATGATGACAATTTTTAGCCGTCCACAGTGAATCATCCGACACTTGAACCCTAAACCCCTCTTTCCTAAGACAAAATGTCACAACGAAATATTAGGTTCAAGAATCCCAAGAGCCCAATGGGCAGTCCTGACTTATTACCGACCCAAAAGGGACCAATCAACCAAATTTGACCAATCGCGACACTGCGATGCCAAAAAAACCATTCCTTCATTGTCTATGTTTAGAAAACCAGAGTGGTCATTTTTAGACTATATTAGTAGCTGACAATAGGTGTTTCGTTAGAACCTCGTACCTCCCACCCAAATGCTTCATTTTTGCTGTAACCACTTCCGTTGCTCATGATTTTCAACTGCTAATAATTCTATATACTTTCTTTTATTTCCTTATTCGGTTTAGTCCACATAACATACTTCAATTGCTAGTAGGTGTTTCTACCGTGTAGCTTCGCTGACTACTCAATAACCTAAAATACTCAATTGACATAAAATGTGAGATCGACTAGATTCTCAACTCTAAAGTTCACATTGCACACACACCTATCAAAAATTTGTAGTTGAAGAGTTTTCTGAAAATCTAGAATTACGATACCAAATACTTTCACAAATCAGGAAGAATCACCGGCACTTGCATTGATGAACTAGATTCCGGACCCTGAAGTTTAAAGTTGGATACACAATCCATGCACACTTTGCAAAAACCAGATCATGACAGAACTGTTTGGAAAGCTAGAAAGAAACGACCAGATGCATTCACAAACAGTAGCACTTGTGAAGTGGGATGGGCTTACAGTAGTCCGGGACGTGAACCTGAAGACGCGCTCCTCGAATTGGAGGTCCTCCACGACCTCCTCCTCGGGCTCGAAGAAGCGGAAGAAGAGCTCCTTGACGGTGCGGTTCATCCCGCGCTCGGGCAAGGAGGGCGGCTCCCGCGGCACGCCGTCCTTGTCCCAGTTGGGCGTTGCCTCGTACCAGCCGTCCTCGCCGCCTGCAGTCAGGTTGTCCTCGTACTGGTTCCAGCTCTCGTCCAGCCAGTCCTCCCACTCCTTTCCGTCCGGGTCGCGACCCATGCTCTGGAACTCGCGCACCTCGTTCCGCGCCTGGTTCTTCATCTTCCAGCGGAAAAACCTCCGGTCGTCTCCCAGCAACTGGTCTACCTCATCGCTGACCACGGGCGCCGCATCCTCATCCGCCCTGGGCTCGAAATCCACTCCATCCGCATCGAACTCGGGGACTACTAATTCCTCCTCCTCCTCCTCCCCCTCCTCCCCGGTGTCGTCGTAATCCGCCTCGTCGATGCTCTGGAAGAGGAAGTTGTAGAACCACGACTGAGAGCCATCGACGGCTCGAGTTTCCACCCCCCTCCGCAAAACCCTAAAACCCAAATCCCGCCCTGAAAACCTCTCATGATTCCTCTCCCTCGCCTCCTGCCATGAACACGCCGAAGAACAACCACATTTCACCTTCAATCCACGATTGTGACTCCTCACATGACCGAATCCCACATCCGAACATCCCCGTCGCCGTGTGCAAGAATTCCTCTCCCGTTTCCCAATCCCCATCGCCGTCTGCCATGAATGTGACGAAGGAGAACAAGACCTCAAATCCTGATCATGATTCCTCCGCACATGAACGATACCCCTGCAATCCCTGCCATACCAACACTTCAAATCATGCTTCCTCCGCACACGCCCCTGAAACTCCACATTTCCAACATCATGACCGCACTTCCTGGCCCTGATATCGCACATTCTTCTGCTCCTCGCGTGTCCCAAGCTGAGCCATCTGGCGATGCTGCCGTCGCGGAGGAGGGAGGAGCACGGCGACGACGCCCAGGTGGGAGTGAGGAGCAGGTCTGTCATGCTGCGGTGCGGTCACCATGCTGCTGGCCCCGCGAGACTGAGATCACCGCGCTGCGTCCGCTTCGTCGTCCATGTGCGCGCACAGTCCATCACCGCAGCAGCAGCAGCTTGCCAGCTCCCGAATGCTTTGCGTAAAACCATCTGCCGCTGTTGCATCAGACAACTCATCACACAACATCGAAAGTCGGAAAAGGGTAGCCTCATCTCCGTTGCCTGGCCATCCCATAGGCCACGGTTTTCTATCTATCTGGGAGGCCCATATCCAAACACCGCCACTGAATCTATCCAACTTGGATGTGCATTCAACTGTGATGTGGGATTTAAGTGCCATGAGGGTCTTAGGATGGGAGCAGGAAGAATATCCTTCCCTCGTGCTAGCTGGTTTTACAGCTTTACTTTACGTTACAGGACGAGTTCCGTATATCTTTATCTGCTTGTAGTAAGTGTTTAACCCCTAAAGTTCCTTGACAATTTCCCACAAAAACTATAAGTGGTACTAACTTTCAAACCACAAATCCAAAAAATAAAATGAAAATATGTCCACAAAGCTCTTATCAAAGGCAATCTAGAATAAAAATTTCAGAGAAAATTGAATTTTTTTCGAATTTTAGGAACCTGCCCAAAAATCCAAAAATCCCCCCGAAGGAGACTCTGGTCCTTTAGGGGTTAAGGCTCCTTTTCACATTTATGGCATTGGCTAGAGTTATTCATCAAACCGTCTTCTTATTTTGAACCCTAGTAGAATCGAACCTTTTTTTCCTTCTCTCTTTAGATATTACTGTAGGTTAAGGGCACCTTCGCACTTGGACGCCGAATAATTAATTAAAGTCAAAAAAGTGGGTTCGGCTTTCTAAAAGGAATTTTAGCAGATTTTGGCAGGAGTTCACAGACTACTGTAATTAACCTATTTTGACGGCCAAGGAGATTGAACCTAAGACCTCAAGCTCCCTACTTGGAGCTCTTTTGCACACACTCCCTAGAATCAAGACTTTCCAAGCCACAACACAATTCTTAAGGTGCTCCCGGCACTCCCGGCGATCTTTGCCTTCCAGCAACAAGATGCCACTAGGCAACACATCCTTCACGCGAAGAATAGTGCGCCTTGCCTTGACGTCCAATGTCGTGGGCGCCTCACGCTCTAGATAAACATAATCCCCCGTGGAGAAACGTCGCAACTAAGGTTGGTAGGCACCGCTACAAATACAAACGTACCGTAAGGTGTCACAATGTAGAATGATGGACAAGTTCTTGATGGCCATAGGCATGGCCCACTTGAAGAACTCCACTCAATCCCGCCGATATTGGGCCCACACCTCCGGATTGTCTAAATCCACAATTGGAACCAACTTTTCCCGAACGGAACTTGCTAAATTTGGCTCCCGCCCGTACAGTAACAGATACAAACTAAAAGTAGCTAGTGAAGCCTACCGGCTAAATCGGTACCCCATGGCAATCCATGGTATCATCAGATCCCAATCACGGTGGCCACCCAGAAGTAATCTATACTTCTGTAGGTACCGCTTCACAGTCTGAACCGAAGGCTCCGCCAAATTGTCTGTTTCCGGGTGATCCCGAGAAGTGATACGATAATCAAATCAAAACCTTGGTATGCAAAGGTTTGAAAGTACCAAGGAACTCACGCCCCACATCCATCAAAACCTCAGTTGGGGCTTCAAAACAAGCCAACACCTGATCGAGGAATGCCATGGTCGCCAACTCCAAAGAGTTCTGCTGAAGATCCACAAGCTCAAACCATTTGCAGAAATACTCCACTAGTACCAAGACATACTTGGCTACACGTGGAGTCACGACAAGTGAACCAGCAAAGTCCAAAGACCACCGATATCCTAGCCCTATAATGGGCAAAGGCAGCAACTGCGGTAATAAGGTGTTGAAGCTGGACCTAACCCGATCACATACTTCACACGGAGAAACATACGTGGCGACCTACTGATACATGTCGGTCCACCAATACTCACTACACAACATCAAATGAGTCGGTCGCACACTAAAATGTCCTAGATCTTTGTGTACTTGCCGTTCCAACGAAGCCCTCTGATCTAGCCTTGGAACTATGCGCCTTGTCCCATCCGGCCACACCCAAAATAAAAGGTTGTTCTTCTAACAAAACCTTGCTATTTGGTGTCCAACTCTATTAAGCTCCATAGCAAAAAGCGCTAGAGAAAGTGTCCCATGTTGTAGCTTGTGCAAGACTGGATCGTCTTCCCAAACATTGCTAACAACTTGGGCCCTATCCGGTTCCTCATCCGTTGCCAAATCAAACAACATCAATGTAGAGCCAGACATCAATGTGAGGTAAGTCTCTGTCTGCCACCGTGGAACTAACTCCTTGTCACAGTTCCCATGCTACCTGGCACCAGTCAAATCCTCCCCCAAAGGACTTGGATTGTGACATAGACCATCCACAACCAAGTTCGTGATGCCGACCTCATATACAACCTCAAAGTCATGCCCTTGAAGCAACAAAGCCCACATGGCGAGCTAGCCAGTAACCTTGTCAAGCTCCATGAGTCACTTCAAAGGCTGGTGGTCGGTCACCAACGTATAACGTTGCCCATACAAATAGGGCCTAATGTAGGCTATGGCCCAAACCGCGGCTAAAGCCTACCCCTCATAGGACGAATAGTTGGAATCGTCATTGTTATTGTTCCTAGAAGCAAATGCTACAACGTACTCTCGTCCCTCATCATGCTTTTGAGTCAACACAGCCTCCAAACCTAGAGTACTAGAGTTTGAGTGCAACTGAAAGGGTTGTGTAGGATCTGGATGCCGCAACATAGGCGTTGAACCGAGCTTTAGCTTCAAAGTAGCAAATGCTTGTTGCTGCTCCTGTCCACAAGTCTATGGTTGATACTTTCCTATGAGAATAGTCAACGGCTTAGCAATCAAGCTAAAGTTCTTGACAAATTGGTGCTAAAAATTTGCTAAGCCAAGAAAAACTCAAAGCCGTGACAAGTCAGTTGGGGCAAGAATCTTTTGCAACACGTCCATCTTGGCCTGCTGCACGCCAAGACCCCTTTAAACAATCATATGTTCCAAATAAGGCAACCGGTTGTGGAATAACTTGCACTTGCCATGATGCAAGCGCAATCCCAAATGCCGTAACCGCTTAAACACCGCCTGAAGATGCCTCACATGCTCCTGTGGTCTAGTATTAAAAATCATAATATCATGAATGAAGCATCAGGCAAACGGTAAACCGGTCACCAGGTCCATCACCCTTTGAAATTCAGCGAGTGCATTCTTTAGGCCAAATGGAAGAAACTTCCAATGAAAGAGTTGATTTCTCCCATTATGATCAACTCCCCAAAATGCAATCTTCACCCGGTCATCCACCACCAATGGTAGCTGGTGGTATTCAAACCGCAAATCTAGAGTACTAAATACTCTAGCCTAGCCCACGGCATCAAACAACTCCTCTGGAGTGGGCATGGGATACCGGTGTGACTTAGTCATGCGATTGACCGGCCTACAATCCCCACACATGTGCTTCTTTCTATAGTTGCAAATGATATCCTTCTTTGATGGCATCAATGTGGCACAAGCGTACCCGCTGTTGGAGAGCTCAATCAAGCTAGCGGCCAACAACTCCTGACAACAAGACTGAACACCAACTTTCTCAGAGAGACTAAGCTTGTACGGTCGCGGAAGATCGGGTGGTCGTCCTCCAACTGAATGTGAATCGATTTGCCTCTGTAGCCCTCCAAATCATGGAGACTAAAGGAAAAACAACTACGATACGCACGTTTAAACACTTGTACCCTTTGTGCCTCGACATCGGTAAGATGTGGCCCCAAAACCAAAGACCAATCAACCCGTGGTCTCCTTCTCCACCGTAGAAGACTTTAAAGTGGTTTTTTACCACTTCAACAAAACACCCAAGTATATACCCACACCTCATAGGATTTGTTACGGGGATGATCATACGCCTAGTTTTAAGTAATTGAAGCTTAATTGTGTAGTTAAAGCTATCCTCTTGGTTAGTTCTTAAGGTTATCTATCTATATTTTAGGAAAATAGGGCTGTTAGCATCACTCTTAAGGGATCCATCCACAAAGTATAATCCCAAAGGATCTCTCGTGCCTTAAGAAGGAACATTAGTCCTTTTAAGATTGTGCTTGTGCCAGTAACTCCATTACATATGCCACACTAGGCTAATGAAATATTCCATTAATTCTCATTGCATTGGTTCCTTAATTAAGCCCTTTAATAATTCAAAGTCTTACCTCATGCAATTTGGTCCACTTTTCAAGTCCGTCCACTCGATCCACGTGATCACGTACTTAATACAAGAGTTAGTCTCAAAAATCACACATACAAGTTAATTTAAGTCTTAATGAATTCACCTCTTAAATCCTCACTTAATTTCACTCATCCATGTTTATCCCTTTAAGACGAACGGTATCCTACACTTACACTTATCTTCCATACGCCGTAATACTTAGTCTTTAAGATATATGACTGTTACTTAAGTCTTCACTCATAGACGGCTCTATATTCTTAAGGACACAGCCTCTGGTCTTAAGGTTCTTAAGCACTCACACTCTTGCTTAGGACTGATCATTTAAGAACATGCACAGTTTAGACCAAATCAACATTACTTTGTTCTTAAGTTTCCGACTTAAGACTACCAAAACAGGGAGTGCATGTTACTAAATGCAACTGATGTCCCATGCTCTCACCCATACACACCTTTAAGTCCTAGCTCTTAAACTTAAGGGTCTCCTAGTACTTAAGGTCTTAATTTTCATAGACTTATGTAATCCAATCTTCGATTTAATATTCTTAAGTTTCTATGCTCTTGCTTAAGTCTTCCTTAAGGATTTATACCTTACTTATTCTCTTATGATAGATTCTTTGAATGCTCAAAACTTAGCTTACCTTAAAAAATCCCTTCCGTCAAGGCTAGACTTAATGCTAATTATATGTATGCATATGACACTCTTTGCCATGCATCAGGGTGTGCCACTCTTGATGATTATTGCATAAATTGCATTAATATGAATAAGAACTCCACTCTTATTCTTAAGATTTTCAAATTATGCTCACTCACACTTGAGATCCTATTAAGTACTTATGCACCACACTTCTTATGCATTAAGTCACTTAATTTTGCATCAACTCCATTAAGCTTCACACTTATGATTAATGCTCCAACATACACAAGGTCACACACGACCTTAATAGTTAGAGTATTTTCCTAACTTATTCCATGAAGAATAAATATATAATGCATTCATGCATAGGAATTTTATCCACAATTAATACCTAATGCATGCACTTGCATTTACAAAACACAATGTCAAATTTATTCAATGAAGATTTTATATTATTGCCATTATACATATGACTCCAGTCACACACAAGACTTTACATATGCAAATTCAATAATAATTATATATATATATATATATATAATTAAATACTTTTACAACATTAAGAGTCATCAACTAGCTTTTTCTCCTAAAGCTAAGGCTCACTCCAATCTTCCTCCAAGGAATTTCTATGGTTATGGCAAAGAATGCTAAAAATTCAAGCTAGTCATTCTACTCTACATCCAAGAGGTACACCTCTTGCCAAGAGGTTTTTCCCTAGAACTAACCATTAAGATTAATTCCACTAAATACTCACATCCATTCATATCTATTCATGAAAAGGTACACTCTACCCAAAGGGTGCAAGTTCAATCATTTTCCCATTATTTCTTTATTCTTGGATATGAATAGGTGTTTTTTAATTAATTAACTACTTAGTGTAAACTTAATCAATAATTATTTAATTCTCCGTATATCTACAATCCTTTTTACACTTAATTTTTGGAAAAAATCTATTTTTGTAATTTTTGCTCTACAAAGACTCACCGCGTACCAGCAAGACTGGTGATTGCTTCTTTGTAGCAGAGAGGGCATTAATGCCCGCAGACTCCTCACTCATGAGATCCATAGGAAATCATGAATTGTGATGATAGAACCGGACAAAGATAACCCGCGCATCCTTCTGACCAAAGTCCTCAGTCAAGGCTGCAAAGACACGTTGAGTGCGAAGCTCCTCACCTTCGTGCCGTTTTAAACCAAAAAGCAGCTCCACTTCCTCGATCTCTATGAAATGAGGCACCGCTGCCCCTTGACCATTAGGGTCTGCACCATGCACGTTTGGATGGTCACGCAAACGACGCTGAACAGCAAAATAGATGCCACAAATTCAAACGAGGGTGTTGAGGTCAATGGTTTGATCCAACAGTAAAGACGATGTCCTTTAAAGAGATCCGGTGCGGCGGTGGTGCCTGTCAAAATCCTGTCCATTAGTAGAAGGCTCCGCGTAAGTTTGAGAAGTAGAATCCCAAACCATGCCCGGACCGCGTGTCCTCAAGGCAAAAGACCCCGGGTAGCACATTAAATTGGGAAATGCCCCCCGAGTAAAACCAATGCCGTTCACCACCGCTAATAGTGGCTTATCATCTTTGGTAATCTTCGTAAAAACACGGTGGTCATCCAAGATGTCATCAACCTCACGGCACACAGGCCGTTGCACTTGAGCTCGTGCAGAGATGAGTGTCGTCGATGATGCAATGTTGGTCCAAATTCAAAGTGGCCGATGGGCATAAGAGCCCAACGCCGCGACATCTAGAAACGTGGGAGGATCAAGAAGGTGATGGATGTATGCCCCATCCTCACGCAATTGCGTCCGTGTATCCTTCAATAGGGGTACATTCTCAAAAATCTACCCGATGGCGTCCATTGGTGGGTACTCCACCACTAGATGAGCCTGAGCAAATTTGCAAAGTGCTCCGATGGTGGATCATCCAAGCCATGTGCATTGCCGGCCTGTCAATGGCCTTGGCAAGGCCATCCGGCAATCACCAAGTCTACGTGACCTAACCGGCAAAGATCATCCTCACTGATCAACGTCACATTACGTAGCAACTTGCCTAAACACCCTCAAATTGCACAAGGTAGTAAGTGTTGCGGATACAATGCCAAAGGACACTGAATGTAATGGTCAGTGACACGATTGGCTGCAAAGCCACTATCCACGTGGATGAACCGTCCTACCTTGAGCTCGACCTTTAACACAACCGCGAACCCCGTATCGATACCGGCAAATAGCTCCACGAGGGTAATACCCTCATCCGATGGTCGCCACTGAATAGTGTGAGCCAACAACGGAGTGGAAGAGTCCACAGAAAATTGTCGAGCATTAATAGCGTTCACAAATCTCCCGACTGCGATTTGTGAGGTGCAATTGAGTCCACCATGGAGGAAGTGGATCCTCGCAATGACGTGCAGCGATTTCCACAACTCGGTGCTCATGTGATTCTGCTACCCCCGACATAAAAGCACATGTCTCCTCCAAAAACATACAACCACATGGCAAATCGGATGCCAAGGCACTACACCCAAACATAGCATCTGCTATAGAAGTCATCACGTTAGGTGCGAAGACAAACAAAATGAGCTCCTTTCAAGTATCTACCATCACTGGCAGACCACCCAAGCTTAATCCAAGCCTCTTCCGTCCGGTAATCCACTCCAAAACCAAGGGGATAAAGCGTCTGCTAACCCACCACAATGTCATAGATGATGGCGCCAGTCACAACGCACTCAAGAGATACGTGGAAAAAGAATGGACTAAATCCCACACCGAACATCATCTGCAACACATGTCGGATGTAGCCCATGGCCTTCTCCGTACCCCTCACCGATGTAACAATCGTAAATGCGCCAGGCTCGCGGTTCGAAGCACCAAGACCCAAATCTTGCACTAGCTGCTTGCCAATCATCACTGGCTTAGCCCCGGAGTCCAACATAACACGTAGGGGGTAGCTTGGGTGGGGTTGCCGACTGTACGACAAACCACCATGACTCCATTGTCATTCATCAATGGGACCAACCTTGGACGCACACTACGTCGCTCCCGTGCCAATCGGGGTGCAACGTCAGACAAATAAGCCACTCCAAAGATCAAGGACTGATATCTGAAGGACTGCTCTATAAGTTTAGACGTGACATTGGCCTCAAACACAGAAATAGCCTCCGCCACCAACTTTGCCTACATTGCTACAAATCCTCTTCGGTGGGTGGAGCCGTCACTACTTGCGGCACCTCCAACGATGGCATGGACACCTTGCCCTCCAGCATACTATCCGCCAAGTGGAATATATTGGATGGTTGTAAATCTGGTGTCCGAAAGTCCACACCGGCAAACAACGGCAACTGCAACACCTTACACACCAAGGTGTCTGTGGCATCTGTACGAGTGGAAGAAATGGGTGAGACCGGGAGCAGCTAGAGAGCGGCAGTAGAAGATATCCCATCCACTATGCTAAAATAAAGAGGTCACCGAGATTAATCAATGTGATCTCGCAAACCCGTGTGAGGTGGACGGCTTCTATCACCTCACAAAGAGGAAGAAGGTGCCACCGCCTGGGATAGTCTACGCACGAGTGGCAAACTCTGCCACCACCTTCTCTAGAGCACCATACAAATAGCGATCAAAGGCTGAAGATCAGCCATGACCCCTCACCGGAGGTTGTATGTTGGCCACTTGCCCGAAAGAAGCCACTGCGCTCATCTGCTTCTTCACCTCCTCCATTTCAGCCTAAAGTATCTTCACAACACCCGATCTAGTAGCCAAAGATCTAGGGTGCTTCTCTGGATGAAGAGCAAAACAATTTTCATCACTCTGGCCCAACTTGCCATATGAAGAACATGTCACAGCCTTCTTCCCCTTACCCCAACCTTATGTACAGTCTTGGCCACATCAATCTTGGGCTTGGCATTGACCGTGCTTGCCCCATTTCTCTTGGAGCAATTTAGGTCTCCCTTCGTTTGACCCGCCACTGCGCAAGCCCAACAATGCACAACCTTTTCAGGTTGTGCCTCCGCCAAGCTAGCGGTTTGTTGGAGGCCTCCAGTTAGTTGCCTCCAACAAATGGCAAGCTTCTTGGCTTAGGTGCATCCATCAGTGCCATGACGAAATCCGTAGCCTTGCTCATATACAACGCTCAATCAAGTGCGTCCACCTCGACGAATATCTGCGTCAAAGTGGGGTTCCCAGAATATCGAAAAAGAAGATGCGGACTAATCAACTCCACCATCCGCTTATTCAGCTTTGAAATGAAGATCTTCATCAATTGGCGCTCCGTGAACATATCACCGGCCTCCACTGACAACCGTGCCAACTGGGTATATATAGTGCGTGGGGTATCCTCCTTCTCCCGGCGGAAATCCTGGGTGCGCTACATCTGATCACGCTTGAACCCCCCATACTCCACCTCCAAGTGCGCTAGAAATAGCGCCAATGAATCGAAGGCTGGCGGATTCTCAACTGCCATCAATGCCATACGTGTGGCTACCGCTAAATAGAACATGGCCCCTATATTAGCCCGTTCACCTTTAAAGACAACACCCTTGCCCCTAGAATCCTCACCAAAGGAACCCTCTTCCACTTTGGCTCCTCGGTGGAAGCCGAGAGTTGGGCAAGTGCACTCTCTTTGTGCGCAGTCACAAATTCCACACGCTAGCACTCTTTCTTCCCAATGGAGCGCAACTGTGCGTCGTGCTACGTGGTCCACCTCCCAATGAATGAAGCGCCTCCTGCTCCAAATGTTGGGGCAAAAGCTTGAACGCATACCAGTTGTTAAATGACGGCAATTGCAGACGCTTCTCCTTCATCTAGGTCTAGAATCGGAGCCTCCAATCGGGCATGGAGATGCCCCCAGCCCGTCCCTAGAACCTGTCTCGCAAGACATGACGGAGATCGTCGTCCATGTCGTCAAACGTGCCAACACTCTGAATCTGAAGCCTACGGTCGGTATCAACCTTTGAAACGGGTTCAAAAGCCTCGTCGGTATCCGACCTTGGCCCAAAGTCTATGGTGAAAGCACTCTCCAAGTGGTCTGGTGAGGGGGATCAGTAATGCCAACTCCGTGTATTCACCATAATCAACAACTACCTCAGGACCTATATACAAAATACTATTTAAAGGGTAAGAGTACATGTTGCAGTGTGTAGAGTCAATATTCCTCCGGAATGCACTCAATCGTCACTAAATGCTTCCAAAGTAAACCACTCCGGTTTCGTTCCCACATAGACCCATTGTTCTTCTCAGAATATCCTACAAAACTAAGCTACCAATCAATTGTTCCTAGGCTAGCTATTCTATTCACCCACTTACTACGGATCCGGATCCTTCTGGATTCCAGAATTCATACAACGGTTTCCGAAATAAGTTTCTGGATGATCGGAGGGTAGTTAGATTTATCTCTGTTCCTCCTCAGAGAGTCTTCCGGACGATTTAAACGAGTGACCGGAAAGCCACTAATCATGTTTTGTGTAAGTGGCCAGATTCCCCACTGCCTTGTGACTTCAAGTGGCTAGACACCCACTGCCCCGGAACTTATAGTAGCCCAACATCCACTCTCCCTACTCCGCTAACCGGTGATTGATTGCTGCTGCTCGACTTGCACTCTCACATCATCCGGATGACCTTCCGGACGCGGTCACGTAGAGACAAGTCTGGACTACAACGACATTCTGGTAAGTACGATTGTGATTCTCTGGAGCAAGTCTTACAACTTACCAGAAAGGACTTCTTCTAGGCCTACACATCAGGCTTTTTTCTTATCGTGGGGATAAACTCCGGCCTCGACCGGAATCTGGATTCACACCAATTCTTCCGCGCCCTAGAGATTACCAGGAACACGTCTGCAGTTCATCTCTTCCCCTCCTGGCTTCTTCCGGACCCTGGAGACTACCAAAAACACCTCTGCAATATCCCTCCAACTCTTTCGGGCGATCTCTTAATGTAGGTCCCAACTGGTTTATCTCTGGCAAACAAAATATCACTCCGCTTTGGAAGAACTCTTCCCCAACTACACATACGAGAATGGATCCGTTACTCACAAAGGCAACACTCCATACCACCAAAACTAGGAAGCAAATCTAGAAAATGGTCTAAAATATATTCAATGAAAGAAAACAAGATGACGAGTTTTGCAAAAACCCCTCTACTAAGTACAAACTAAGTTCCCTAAACTTAGACTCTACCCTATCGGCGAAAAATCCGGAGAATCTCACCGCGGAGATCCGAGAGATCCAGAACCGTTCCTGATGTGATCGCAGATTCTATAATCTCGGAAAAGGTTCCGGACATCGGATTTTCACACGGATTGGCGGCTACTGAT
Organism: Bryoerythrophyllum caledonicum; assembly: GCA_963971425.1. Taxonomy (NCBI): domain Eukaryota; kingdom Viridiplantae; phylum Streptophyta; class Bryopsida; order Pottiales; family Pottiaceae; genus Bryoerythrophyllum; species Bryoerythrophyllum caledonicum. The sequence goes on along the minus strand of OZ020517.1, from coordinate 24,731,735 downwards.
TCGTTGGCTCTTGCCTCCGCTTGTTTCCGAGCAACCATTGCCAGTGCTGCTCTTCGTCGTAGGCGCACTGCATGCTTCTCCAACGCCGTGTTGGCTTGGTACAGGTTGGTAACCTGTAGATGTACCGCCTTCAGCGAAATCTCCTTATCTCGGAGGTCTTCTATCCGGAGGATGACTTCTTCCATCTGGCTGACATCTAGGCTCCGAAAAACCTGTTCCATCCCTTTCTTCATGGGGACGTTGAGTTCCTTGAGGGCTTCCACTCTCCAGCATGGGCCGTACAGACTTTCATCAATCTCCATCATCCGGGCTTTGGAGTTTCTTGGGTCGAGCCTCCTCTTCTTCCAGATGACTTTCTCGAGCATCCCGACCTCATCTGAGCTTGACGATCCGGATGAAGTACTAGTTTCCGGACTCTCCGGTTCCGGTTCCTTGTCACGTGCCCTCTTCTACGCCCCCCAATCTTCTTCCGCAGTGTTCGTTGTCGCTAAGTCCGACACTGGTTCAGCTTCCCCTCCAGACTCTTCTTCCGTCTCCTCACCTTCGTACTTCTGGAAGCTTAAGACTTCATCATACACCCTCAGTTCCATCTTAGTGAGTTGCTAATGGTGGCAGTAGAATTGCACCACATAGGAGGCCAGAGAGGTCGCGGATTTCTTCACCTTCTGGAGATTCGCCACCAGCCGGTTGATCATCTTGCTCATGAAAGTTCCTCAATCCACCAGTATCTTTCCTCAGAGTGCTCCAAAAAAAGTGCAGGCCCACTTCGACACCAACCGCTTTGGTTTTTCCGGATGGAAGATAGGGTTCAGAAACCCTAGCACCAGTTGTCCGTCCAGATGTTTCAAGTCTTGGATGATGTACCCCTCCTTTGGATCGGCCTTCCCTTCAAATTCCTCCGCAAGGAACTCGTCTTTCCGTTCCACCTCCTTCATGCGCCCAGCCCGAAAGTCTTACGCCTATACCCATTCCGGAACTCTCCATAGTTCCGGATGGGCCCGCACCATCCCTTCGTACTTGGAGTCTGGCATTCCTATCAACTCCCAGACGAACACCTCTTCGCGGATGTTCCAAGCAATTTCTAGGAATCCGTCGCAGCCCATTGCCTTTAAGCTCCCCTTTAGTAGGTTGTATCTGTCCGGGTCTGCAGGGATTTCCGGCAGAACCTTCAACAAGGGCGGAAGCGCAGCGGCCGATGCTTTGTCTCGCTTTCCTCTTCCATCCCTGTTTGTCATCTTCTTCTTGGCCATGGCGCCCGTCTTCATCGGTTCTGCCTAATTCCTCACCTTCTCTAGATATTTTCCTGTACGCACTGTCCTCACAAAAGCTCTCCCTAACGGACACACGTCCGTTCTAACTGTCTAAGCTAACAAACCCTAACGGCCAGCAGTTAGGAGAATAAGAGAGAGAGAGAGAAAGAGACGTGCGAAGAAGGAAGGATAGAAAAGAAAGAGGTTTCCCTCGCGTGGCGGCCTTTTGTAGATGGCCGTTAGATCGGCCTCCGATCGCAGTACGGCTGATGGTGACAGCTCCGGATGACAGACTTCCCCGGACTCCGGAGTTTCGACAACTATTCCGGCCAACAGGTTAGCAGCTTTAGGACCGATTAGGGATTTCAACCATGTTTACCCTTCTTTATTCCTACGAGCTGACTATAGGTTCTATTCTAGTTCAAACTATCGTACTTATTTAACTAATTTTTTTTTATTTGCCGGATATTTAGGTTAACTTCCGGAATCTTGTGGGAACGGATTTCCACAGTACAAACGGCCAACATGCAGTTGCAAATCGACCAAATTTTTGTGGTTCACTCGTCATCACCTCCGGCTAGCACAAGTCCAACCACAACCGTCTACATGGATAAGACTTGCTGGCCATAAATCCGACTTTACCCTATCACAATCTTGTACAACAAGAAATGGGGCACCGGAAAACACCGGCAACAAAGCCCACAACAAGGGGGAGGTATTGTACGAGAATCCAGAAATCAAAACCGGATCCTCTCCTCCAACAATATAAAAGCAAGAAAGACAAGGGATCAGGGCCACTAGCACATGCCTACAACGGATGGCCCACGTTGCAAACCTGCAATACAAGGAGAAACACTTGAAAGTGTTTCTTCAACTCTCAAAACTTGAAGTTCTATGGAAATTTTTGAAAGTTGGTGTTTAAAAGCACAATTCAGCCCTTAAAAATCATCAATTAGGGCTATAGATCAACTCCTAATGCCAATCCCAAAATTCTAATGGATTTGTTGGCAAAATTCACGTAAGCTTGGAGCAAATTTTGCTCAAATTCGAGCTAAATTGCCTCACAAATGAACTTCAAAGACTAGACTAATCCTTATTTTTTTTAACACCTACAAAAATGTGGTTTTTGAAAAACTTTTTTATCAAAAGTTTCTTCTCCGTTATAAGTAGAAACCCACCTAGAAAGCTCAAATTCAAAGTCAAAATCCAAAAATAGTAATTATTCTGAAAGATATTGACTCACAGTTAAATAAATATACCCAAAATAATAGTTTCATCCACAGTGGATGAAAATTGCAGCCACGGATGAAAAATCCTTGGTCGAATGAAATAATTTTGGATGGATGAAAATTTTCAAAATGGATGAAACTCTTGGCAGCAGGTATAGCAGCTGCCCTTCTTTACTTCAAACTTTCACCACCTACAATTTCTTCCAAAATTGTCCAAATCACGCGCCTTTTATTGCGTTGGAATTGCCTAAATGTGCACTACATCAATCAGAATACTCTAAAAAAAAATTGATCTTTCCAAACTCTTATTTCATAGCTAAAGAGGGATCTGTGGAGAGGTTTTTGTCAAGTCAATACCTAGTGAATTACTAGTGTACACAACCCTAAGTAGATGGAAAATATCCACGGATGAATGTGGTATGTCGACGTACGTCCCTAAATCTGTAGATTAGTATCAAGCTAATCTACAATAAAATACTACGATGCAGAGAGGCCCTCGACGCCAGGTTTTGTTTCACTATGATGACACTCAAATGGCCAAAATCGGCCCTTTGAAGCACCTAGTGTGCACTAACGCACCTCAAGCACTCAATTTAGCCCTTTTCAGACTCACAAATGATCAACGAAGCACCTTACAAGTTCAAATCAACCCCTTCAAAGCTCTAATGTACAAGACCAATCAAATGAGTCACTTCTAAGTTCAAATGCGCAAAGGTACTACTCAAACACTTAAGTCCTCTCCTTCTAGACTCAAATGTACACATTTGCACCTCATTCAAACAAATTAGCCACATCTGTATTCATACATACAAATATTGACTTTAATAACCTCAATGAACTTCACGTAGACTCCAAAGTGCAACTAAACACCTTAATCACTCAAATCAGCATCTTTAGAGAGCAAACAAGCACATCCACTATAAATGAACAATTACAAGGTTCAAAAGTTTGAATGTGCACAACCGCCGCTCTTTGCAACTCCATGTGTCTTCTCAAATCGCCTCCCATGCTCCAAATCAGCCCTTTTACACCTCTTAAGCTCCAAAGCCTCTCTCGTGCATCACCAAAGCTCCAAATGCCATTCTTTTGCCCCTCCAAAGCTCAAAATTATCCCTTGTGCACTCAAACACACAAACTCACTTAAGACCTCTTCCAAATATCTTAGCAACAAAATCCACACTTGCAACTCACATAAGTGGACCCCTAACCTATTGATGTTAGAAGTAGAGAGATGGTCGCACAAACAAATGAAAGACACACAAGATAGTAGAAACAATGTTCGAAGTGAGATGTTGCCTTCTTTCAAAGGCCTTTACTTATACTACCACTTAATAGCGTTCCATGCATCTTGCAAGTGACTTCTCAAGCAACTTGCAAGTCACTCTATGCCAACTCCTGGCCACCCACTTGTCCTTGCTTATCCCATCCAAGACATGTAGATTGGTCCTACTTCTTTGACCTTGCGCCATGCATCTACCTTTTAAGTTCCTTTCACCTCTCTTCATTATCTCCCTATTTACTTTTCCCTCTAAATCTACCTCAATAATTATTTAAAATGCCGTAACGACTACGAGCAATTGTTAACTCCAAGACGGAATGAACACATCTATCCCCTATCCTAGGCTTACCATGCACCCTGAGTCTGTCGCGATTTTCATGGTCGTTACTAAAAATTATGACTCGTATAATATGAAGGGCATAAAAGAGTTTCTTCATCCACAATGAAGTCTGACAGCCCTTCTTGATAGAGCAACCCCACTGCTTTTTCTAGTCTCGTTTAGCCTTTTGAACTTCCTTTGCTGCATTCCTTGTCTTCGTCGATACAATCTCTAGAGTGACTTCAGGATTTGTACGTGGCATAACAATCTTACCGACGTTGTCCTGTGATGCCCCTTCGTGGACCACTCCTTTCACTAGTATTACAACGTCGTCCGTGATAGTCGAAACGACGCACGGTCTGGCATCATTTATGAAAAATCCAACCTCCTGCTGCCCTTGGTCGCAGCGCACCAACCAAGCAAACGGATTGACGAAACCAAGACCATGAGCTCCCTTCTCTTCGGTCGCACTGTTACAGACCTCACCAAAGTTAGCCATTGCCAGTAATATAGAAGACATTTGGAAGCAACCGCTTTCACTAGCTGAAACGAGCATTGGCGGAGAACCTTCTGGCATGGAATGTGAAACCTATGGTTTCTGCCAAGTCTTTGCCTTTATAACTACCCGCGATTTATGTTTCCAAACCACCTCAGGACGCGCCTGATAACATAGTCTGCCGGTGTAACACTGCAATCCATGCCGGAGATGGTGGGTTGTTCTAAACCCAAGTACGTTGGATTCTCCCTTGCTGCTGGCACAGGGCAACCTATGACCACCCCGAGCTTTCGTGGGCTTCTTTTTTGTCTAGCTGCAGCTCTTTTGAAAAGACTTGTGGCATTAATTGGGGTTGCGTTGAGGTCAAATGTCGTTGTCACTATGATGACACACCTCTTGCATGGAGCCCTTTTTTAAAGAGGTGGTGCATCAACTGGAGCCGCGTTTAGGTCAAACCTTGTAGTCACTGTGGTCCCACTCCTCTTGCGCGGAGCTCGCTTTTGTCCAACCCTCACAGGTAAAGATTTCAGTGCAGACTCCGCCGAATCTTCGACGGTCCAAGATATAGCGTCGAGGCAATCTTGAGCGGGTTGCTTCTTGCGGCCTGCATTCTTCCGGGCAATTGAGGCGCGTTTTGCTCGAACCTGTTTTTTATAGTTTGCAACGCCAAAGGTAACGACCATTTTTCTACATAACTTGGGCAACAAGTCCTCTATAATGTCCTTGACAAATCCTTTAAAATCCTCTGGTCCATACTTGCAGTAATATCTATGTGCAGAACGTGTAATTTACTTAGATGAAACACGGGGAGTTAGATTCACATTCACAAAGTCTGTAACACTGGTCGGCTTAAGAAGGCAACAAACCTCCTCTTAACAAGTCCGGTGGTTGAGGTGGGCTTCCGCTTGCCTCTCCATGGGCAAACCTCTCGACACACGAATGTAGATCTCCCCATCCTTGATGACGCCTCCACGCCATGCACGAAATCGGCATGACGTGCAACCGAGATAAAACACTGTTGCATGGTGATGGCCCTTCCATGAGCACTGCGAGGTGGCTAAATGTGAACCTTCAATAGCAACACTCCTAGAAATATCAAACCTTCGGGTGGATTTTGAACTGAAGCTTCAATGTATTCCAGTTCCTTCACATCCGCCTCAGATAGAGTACAATTTGCATACGTGCCCATCGGCCTGCGCCTAGAACGCCTACCAATCATCTATACCCCGTTGTGTTGTGCAGTACAAAAGGTTGCTCGAACAATAAAAGAAAATTGTAGTGGAAAATCCCTAGAGATTTAAACCTTGATTCAGGCAACGGAACACTGCCCACGAATCCAGTAGTGCTACTACTGCAAAACCCTACACTTGAACGATGGCAACCTTGTAATAACACTTGGTATATCATGATTTAGAAATTGTAGTGACTGTAAACCCTAGACGTGAAACACTGGCAGGTCGTACTGTTAATGTAACATTGCTGCCTCCAACCCTAACCCTGATCTCGGCAGCTGAAATATTGTATGCTTTCAAAACAATGGCGGACAAAACCCTACTAGCGCCGCATCCAATGCCCTAAATCCTAATCTCTGCATATTATACATGGATGCATGGTGGACGTTGCCATGGGTGCATGGGGCCATGGCGGGCATGTACATGCCGGCGTTGGGATGGTGGAAAATTGGGCGGATGAGATGAAATAGTAGGTTCCTTGATTGAGACATGGGCCGAGGCGGGACCTCAACCCGTGATTCGCAACCCGGTCACCTAGAAACACTATTCCAGCACTGGAGTTATCCCGCCCGGATGAAACTAGGTTTGATAAGGCCCAGGTTCAGTGGAGGCCAGCATCAACGTGGCGGGGGTCCACACCATAACATAACAAATAACGTTCTCTTGTACAAACCCAACCAACGCATAGGGTACCTCAAGTCCAGATCTCAATATTTTGGTTGCACAAGGTATTTTAGGGGAGGTGGAGTAAAACTTGGCCTCTATTTTATTTTTGGACTATTAGACATGTTGATGTCTCCAACAAACCAAGGACAAACTCCAAATAGGTAAACGTATGCCCGTTATTTATTCTATATACCCGGGTTGCCTAGGTATATATAGTAAAAGTATTAAAGTAAATGCCAAGTGTTGGCTTCCTAGAGAAGAGGGTATCACATAGGTATCCTTGATTTCCACCACCAAAGATTGCCCTTGCTCATTTAAATATATATATATATATATATATATATATATATATATACTGTAGATGGGACCTCTTTATCGCAAATTGAGGCCACATGCCACAAATTTACTCAAATAAATTCTTGAAAAGCCTATAGACCCCCTAAAATGAGAGGGCCAAAACAATGAGAAGGTGCCAATTAAACAAAGGCCCACCTCCCCAAAATACCTCGTGCAACCAAAATATTGAGATCCCCTCAAGTCCTTGGCAATCAAGTATTGTTTACAAGCTCCCACTTTTCCACATGGAGTAAAAAGTTCTTCAACATGTATGAGAGAGTGAATGGTTCTTTCCGACATACAATGGTTGCACAAAACTGTTGCGGTGGGTTTTGCAGACCTCGGGCATGTTTCCATTATTACAATTTGTATTTCCAAATACTTGACATTTTGTACAAAGATGCAAGAATGTAAGAGCTGCATGGGAACAAAATTATTTTTCTCATTGGATGTGTAGAAAAAAAATTTTGTCATCTTTTCAAAAATTTGACATCGGGAAGCACTTCGGACAACTTCAAAAGTTTGCTATGAACTTTTATTAAACATGAGAGTTTTGATACAAACAACATTATATTTATTTAAGATTGTAAAAAAATATAACAAAAAACAAAACAAAATAACCCTCCATAGTGTGAGACTTTTACTCTAAGACGAGTCAAAGCATGAAATTTACAAGTCTCTATTTGAATTTTTAATTTACACAAGAAATTTGAAAAAACCAAGATGCAATTTGTGCCTTTTGAACCTCTCTTCATCGCTTAATATTTTTAAAAGTGCTTCACTTCTCCAATACCTCTAAAATTTTGTGTATGAGGAACTAACATCACGTACATTGTAATAGCATACAATTTAAAAAATTTATAACACAGACTTTAACACCAACTTAAGTCATTGATAACACCAACAGACTTGATTCATTGGTGTTGTCAAATGACTTCAATTGGTGTTATCAATAGACTAAGCAGACTAGATTCATTTGCTAACACCACTCTTAACACCAAGTGCAAAGAGACCCTAAGAATTCTATAACTCCAAAATATGACTTTTGCAAACTGTATGTAGTGTGTGCAAAGCTAACTTTGAAGTTTATAAATCTAATTCCTCACAAAGTTCATGAATAACAACCCTTAAAATTCCTTGAAGGGTCTTACGCTGAAGGGTCTTACTCAGAAATGTATCCATTGTGTGTGCACACTGAATGCTATCTATTGTGTGTGCACAATGGATAGCATTCCCAGCGTCAGATATTATCAACTGAATCCAAATTTAGCAAAAAGATTAAGGTACTCTCCAAGAAAATAAAGGTACTCGCCAGAATCACATGACAAGTGCTAGGAAGCTGGATCACAGCTTCCGATTAGCCATTGAATTTGATCGAATCACCTTACACGGCGAGTTTCAAAACTTGAGCGAGCTCCAGACAAGGAAATCAAGTTCCTCCTGAAGCTGACAGACCTACTTTCTGTTCGTATACACCTCTTTACTGACTCTATGACAATGTTTCCAATCAGAATGTCGAGAGCGTACCGTGAGCAGTGGAAGCACCGCTCCTGATCAACGACATTCAGGGAACTGGTGCTTCAGAAATTGGAATCAGTTAGTTCCTACCAGAATGAGAAAATACTTAGTTGTTGATGATCACATGGGGTCAAAACCTGGCAGGGGAATAGTCGCATGTAGTAATGTACCTTACTCTCTTAATCTACTCTGGGATCATTTGCTCACTATCAACGTCTTCCCCGGTTGATGTTACTGGCTGCTTGGGTGCGGCTCCAGGAGCTTGCTTCTTCTTGATACCACTCACAATATCATCGATTCTCAAGAGCATGCAAGCAGCTTCTATTGCTGTCTTGAAAGTCTGCGACTTCACTCCAAACGAGTCCCACACCTGCAGCGTCATCATAAACGAATCGGCTTAATAACTGAAACTCTGTTCAAAGGGTGATGAGCGGAGGAGTACAACCGTCAGATTCGTAACAGACGTCTTATCCAACACAAAGCACGGAGCAGAGTACTTAGCGATCAAAGCAACTTACTCCAAGTTCTTTCATGTCGGTGATTTCTCCAGTATTGCCATCGATACCGACCATAGGATTCTCAGCATTGGCATGCTGCAAACAATAGAGAAACATAAATTCACTGATTTCAGACTTCAAGAAAAAAAATTCCCTCAAACGCAATCAAAAACATCCTAACAAGACAATAAGAAGGGATGCCATCAGCTTCTAATCCAAGAGAGCTAATAACTCCAGCACATGAAGAAGGGCATATCTACAAGCAAGAAATTTTGAAGGGTATCGAAGAAAATTACAAATTATGTGAATTAAAAAGTACCTTGGCTTGGAGAGCGGTCATGGTCCGAATCACATTGACACCACAGTTCTGAGCAAGAGTTCTAGGAATCACTTCTAGAGCTTGAACCACGGCCCTGTATGGCCACTGCAATCAACCACATAATATCCAAATCGGATTAATCGAAATCCAAGAGTATTGACAAAAGTGAAAATTTGACATCAAAACTCTTAAACCCCTTAACAGCATAGACATGTCATCACAGCTACTTACAGGGCAAGGGATCTGAAATTATTAAATTGCTCAACTGACTAACTCAAAGGTTTGCCTTGCTCAAAGACTAGACAAATACAAAGCGAACAACGACCACCACACATCTATGACAGAACATTATGATGCATCCTCAGCCACATCCCAGCAACAGAAGAATTTGTGTAAAATTGCTAATATCACCCCCTTCCTGAACATAAGAAGGGAACGACACCCATAAAACAGCTGGATAATGAGTCACTCATAATACAAGCCCAAGTGACTACCTGTTCAACACCTTCAATTGACATGCTCTTCTTTTTCAATTTAGCTGCAACAGCCATTTCCGAGGCTCCACCACCTGGGACTAACTTGGGGTCCTTAATGACATTTCGAGCTACTCCCATGGCATCCTGTCAAACACTCTCATTATCAGATCAAATTCGTACATCCTGAGAAACACTTTTACAAAAACACAAGCCAGTTAAGAAAAGCTAAAACATATTTCTGTTGAAGATTTAGTCAGCGAGAGTAAATGCATGCTAAACAAGAAGCAGCCATGATCCATCATCTTACCGCCAAATTGCGCTCCACCTCATTAAGAAGATCCTTGCTGGGTCCCCTCAACAAGACAGTACAAGCTTTAGGCTCCTTGCACTCAACGATAAATGAAAAATATTCATCTCCAATCTTCTTGACCTCAAAAAGGCCACAGCCAGTACCAACATCACTCTCCTGAATCTCTTCTGGCCGATTCACGATAGTGGCTCCAGAAGCACGAGCAATACGGTTGTTGTCGGTCTTCCTTAATCTGCGAATGGCACTAATACCTGCCTTGCAGAGATAATGTGAGGCTAGGTCACTCAAGCCTTTCTCAGTAATCACCAAATCGGGCTTAAACTTAATAATCTGAACACATAACTGCTCAATGTACTCTTCCTCCATTCGCAATAAAGTGGCCCTGCCAATCAAAAACACAAAAGACCTCTGTCAAAAAACTACAATGAAATATCAGCTGAGTTATCAGATACATTAAAGTCCAAATTCAGGAGCAAGAAAGAAGAAATCCTGAACTGGACGAAAAATAGAATCAATATTTCCTGAAATAAACAAAAACCTTATACTATGGCAAAGAAATGGGCGCAATAAACATATTGCATTAAGAAAAGAAATTTACCAATCCTCTTCTTTCATGATCTCTGCATTTGTCTGGTTCTCTCCCTTTTTATACTCCAGCGGGCTATCCAGAAGTATGATACGAGGGTTATAAATCCTCCTCCGCATTTTCCCTGGAGAAACAACATCTTTGTTGAACATCACTCCCTTGAGAACTCTTGAATCTTCCAACTGTCCTCCTGGAATCTTTTCCACCTTAATGTACTTCTTGATATCGACTTCTCGAAGGCCATTTCCCACATCAACAGATATTGTAGAGACCGAGTCAATAGCCAAGTCCTGCATTGAAGACATCGTAACGTAAGTTTCCATCCATAAAACGAGTTGCACTAGATGATTTACTTTGCAGTGCGTCCAAAACAGAGCTTAAGATGGCAAAAAAACTCCCATGTATCTCAAAACCAAGGACTTACGGCAATAAGAGTTCCAAATCGACTTGCAAACTTCGTGCCAATACAACTTCGCACAATGTTCAGCATCATTGAACCTGCAGAACAAAAAGTTTGAATATCTTCAGTGTCAAGGAATAATCTAAAAGAACCTCAGAAGCGTACTACTGAAGGTGTATAAAACGAGATATGTACTCGTTTTTCTAAAACCTCAGGAGACAGTCCCAACAGATTTTAACGTCTCTGAAGCAAAGAATTAGAGAATAAACTCACGATCAGAAATATCGATGTCAAAAGCAATCTCCTTAAGAGCAGAAACTGCATCTTCCAACGCCCTTAAATATGCTGCAATCAAATTACAAGGTACAGGAAAGTTTCAAAATGCAATCACAGTTCCACTTAACGCCTGTGTGTTTAACAAAAGCAGAGATTATTTGTTAAATCATAGAAATCTGAGACAAGTGTTGGACGTATAAATCATGAAAAAAATGCCGACAATTAGCATAATATATTCTAACATAATATTCCATTAAAGCCTTAAGTTAGTTATAACTGAAGACATTTTGTACCAAATAAAAAAAGATTGAAGAATGAAGAGGACAAACAATTCAGATGTACCAACCTCGGCATATAACAGTTGGGTGAAACTGCCTATCCAAAAACTGCTCGGCAACATAAAGCATCTCGCCGGCTGTAAAAAACAAGTTACATACAGAACACCAGGACCTGTAAGTACATGGCAGCAATATACTTAACCCGAAATTAGAAATAAAACCCTAAGCGCACCTTCAAGCATAACTTGTCAGAAACAAAATCACTGACAAAATTTGAAGATGTACATGGTTCCAAAAAAATAACCTTTATAAGCGGGGAAAACATCTGCAACAGTCAAGCTGTACGCAATTCAAACCAAGTAGTGAAAAGTTACCTAGAATGATAACGGATGTGGTTCCATCACCAACCTCTTCATCTTGCGTACGGCTCAATTCAATCATAGACTGCAGATATCCAGAACATGTCGGTGTCAGATATATATCAGACAGTTGCAGCAACTCACAGATTAAATAACTGTGAGGTAAAAAAACTTCCAGTATATGCCACAACATATACACCAGGGCTAACCTTTGCAGCAGGATGGGATACGTCAAGCTCCCTTAAGATCGCGTTTCCGTCATTCGTAAGAACAATCCCTGCAAAGAAAAAAGAAAAAGACCGCTTAGATTCAATTCATGAAAAGAAATTGTCTGAAACGGCAGCCTGACGTATGAGCCTAGATTGCGTCAACATAGCACTACCAATACAATAAACAAAGACCATCGATTATATGAATAAGAAGCCGAAGCACCTCCACTAGCATCGAGGAGCATCTTCAGCATGGACCTAGGTCCCAGTGTAGTTCGAATGACATCTGCCACAGCCTGCATAAACGACCTCAAGCATCAATACAACAGGTCCTTGAAATATAATACTAAGACTTTGTGCGCATTCATACGATATCTTCAGAGCCGTACCAAGCGAGCACCTGTTGCATGCCATTCTATCACACTACTATAACCTACAAAGACAACTCGACATCAAAAAAATGCTCACCTTCGCTAACACTATGTCAATACAACAATAACATATCAAAATTAAATCATCTGCGCTAACAGAACTTCCCAACAGAAAAATGAAAAAAAAAAACCTTTGAAGCCTGAATATTCGCACGAGGCACCCGACTTCCTGTCTCCCGCTTCGTAGCATCATCTGAATACACACCATATGTAAGATTTCACACACAACAACCGAAAGCACAGCAGAGTTTCATGACTAGATCCATCACAACGAACTTCCATTGAACTAAAGCATGAAAAGATAACCTAAACCCTGAACCTGAAAACGAACCGTACATCGGGAAACTTGTAGGCACCTCAACGATCAACAGAGCTGATTACTAAATCACAGGGCTCCAAAGCAAAGCTTGAACTAAACATATTCAGATTAACCAAATAGTACCAAAACCCTGAGCCTCGAACATTCAACCCTAGGGGGTGTGCGAGGACGGAAGAAGATGGCGCAACGGCAGAATAAACAGTACTGATCACTGGATCATGACTCTCTACATTAGAAACTAAACACAATCAGACTTTCCAAAAACCTCGAGAACCTCAAAAACAACCCTAGGTTTCACACATTGAAACCGCCAGGAAAAAAAAAGCGACGATTACTGCATCATGACGCGCAATTAGAGCTCAAAACGACCAAGTTCCTCAACCGAGAGCTCCAAAACCCTGAACCTCGGAACACTAGAAAAAATAGACACTAAACCCTAGGAAAATGCGCGAACGGGAAAATAATGTTCGCAACTGCAAGAACAACAGCGCTGATCACCGGATCACACAGAAGTTCTAGAACCTAACCCAAAACGAATACCTGAGAGAGCTCCCTAAACACCAGACATTCAACCGCACCATCGCGAACCGCAAGAACAGTAGTACTCATTGCACGAGATGAAACATCAGACCACAAAAACAGGATCATCTCCCTCAACAAAGCGCTCCAAAACCCTGAACCTCAGACATTAAACCCTAGGAAAATGCGCAACCGCAAGAACAACAGTACTGATCTTAGAACCACGACGCGGAACACCTAAACACGGGTCTCTGAACACGAAAGCGCTCCGAAACCCTGACGGTGAGAACTGAGCGCACACTGAACCAAACGGCAAGGCGTAAACGGGAGGAGAGTCGGCGGAACTTACTGAGGACCAGCACGGGGGCCTGCATGGTGGCGGATCGGCGGAGCGCTGCGACGAGGGAGGCGAATGGCGATGGCGACGGATCGGTCGGAGAAGCGAAGAGAGCTGCAAAGTAGGGCAGCATCAACAGCAGACTGTGTTCAAGCGACGAAGAAAGGTGTGCTCAGAACCGTCACGGAACACAAAACCGGTGGTATCTTCAGAAGTGTAGATAATGAAAGAGTAGTGGTTTGTCCCTCCTAGATGTTCACGGGTTTAGGTTCTTGACAGTTCTTCGTTACATTTCTCCTTTCGGACCTAATTTCGTTTTCGAGGGAGTTGAAGAAGATGGGCCTGTTGCCGCGTCTGTGGCCTGGCATCTATTGCCGTGAATTCGTAGTTTAAACCCTTTAAGGCTGGCTATGGCTGGTGGAAGTCTACGAGAGTAGTAGATGATATTCTGCAGAGTCTATTAGAGTTGTAGATTTGACCATGGCTGGTTATGACTGATGATTGAAGTTAGTAGATTTGACCATGGCTGCAATTTAAAGGTTTATGTTAGTAGCTTTAAATTGTAGATTTAAACCCTTTAAGGCTGGCTACAATTTAAGGTTTTAAGTTAGTAGCTTCTTAGAGATTGAAGGAGAGGTTGTGTTGAACCATGGCTTAGACTTAATGACTCATTTTACAAAAGAAATTGTAAGAAAGAAAAGTGGTCAAAGTCCTTGATATCTTCGTCTCACTTTTGAAATAAACCTATTATTTAATACTAGTCTCAACCTATGATGTGAATTTGCTCTGTAGATCCTTGGTAGGTTGATTCACAAATGATTCATCATCATGAAAAATCTTGAAATATTTCTTAGCAAAAACACTTAAATTTACCCAGTATAGTGCAAAAAGATATAATATTTTTTATGAATTTGTTTTTTTTTTAAATTTAAAAATCAAATTACAGTATTGGATTACTAGCATTTTAAGACAGATCCGTAGCCATCGTTTCTCTATACAAAAGTAATATTTTGTCATGATTGTCCAATACTATGTTTCTTATTCCATGCAATTGTGACATATCTAGAAATAAAAGTCTTTAATCCTTCTATAATCCATTGTCTTAAATGTCCACTATACCTAATGATTAAAAACCAAAATTTTGCTAGTTAAAATTTAATGAATAAAGCAAGTATGAAATACTCAAAATTATCTTCCATTGCCTCAAAATGTGCCTAACAAATTTTCTTTTGCACAACTGACTTTGCAAATTCTTGATATTCTCCTTGGACTATTAATATTATCATAGAAAAAGAAATGGCTTTGTTATATTCATGGGTTTTTTTATATATTGTAAAGAATAAACAAAAATGATAAATAATACAAGCAATCTATGAGTGTCACTCTAGTAAAGTCATTGTTAGTTTAATGTTTTTTTCAACACATTAATTATAAAAATGTCTTTCTTTTCCTAAACACCAAATCTCTTGCTTGCATTCAGAACCCATTACTAAATTCTATTTTTGGATGCTCATACTTCTTGAATTTCACGCACTAGTCTTTGCAAGACTTTTGGAACATATAATTGTCTTTCCATAGTTTTTGACACTACACTCAAGTCCCTCAATTGTGTCAATGTGTCTTTCAAAATTGTGTTTATTTATCACATGTTGATCATAGTTTTGATATTTTTCACTATCTTGATTTTAAAAAATGCACATCCATTCTAAAAAAATCATTTAACTTTCAAATTGTCTCATAAATTTAAGAATACAAATAGTATATTTAATATTTGTCACATGATATAAAAATCTCTTGTGTAAATATAATTTTTATATTCACATTATATTGTGGAATGCCTATTTTGTAGAAGACTTGTCTTTGAAATTAACCATCAACTTCAAGCTTAACAAATATTCATTAAACAATCTTAGCACATCGGATGTTTTGCATGTATTGTCCAGTACGGAATTTAACAAAGCATGTTTTTTGTGAATCTGTAATTGAGGGATTTTTCCAAAAGTTTGTAGAGAGTTCATTATCAATGTTGTTGTTACCGGTCCATTTGTCTATGTTAGTGAACTTTTATGAGATTAGATTCAGGTTATTAATTAGATCTTGTTTTTTGAGATATTTATAAATTAATCTTGATGGGGCTTCAGTTGGTTCTTTGAAGTAATTATTTGTGTAGTAACTATATGCGGGTGCAAATTTTGAGGGAATATGGTCACAACATGTAGAGATGGGATGGTGTGGTGAGGTGGGCTTGTGTTGTGTGGGCATATCTCAATTGAGACCATTTTTTATGCAATTAACCGGGGTTTGTGAAGGTGTAGGTGGAGTTATTATTTGTCATGTAAAGAAAGATCAATAATCACAACAAATTGAGAGTCCTAATCAACATCAAATAAAACAAAAAATACACTAAAACAAATATACGTCGTACACCCTCAAGTGCCCCTCCAAGCGGATAAAGAGACCCTCTATCCAGCTAGGACCATACAACATTAACAAGACCAAACGCCACGGTGATGTCGCTACAACCAATTGTATGCATCCAGTCGAAGATGTCGCCCGACGCCGAATCAATAAGCATATGAAGAAGTAACAAAGAGATAGTAGGCCGGGTACAATGTGAGCCTCATCTTTAATCGCCTTAGGCAACTTTGTTGCCAATCCCTAGGTCAATCTCCACGTTGCCTATCCTTGAATCGAAACCAAGAAGCCCAACTGGATGGCATTGCACCACAGACCGATAAGTCGACAAGGAATTCAAGTTGTTTCATCTCGTGAAACGTAGTTCAAAGACCTCTGATAACAAGAGCAAGTCAAATCCTTGGGTGGTAGAATTGAAAGAGACGGCGCCAAACAAGCCATATGCCAACCACGCTCGCAATGGTCACAAAGCAACATAGTAGCCGTGCCCTTCTTCTCACCACACACAAAACAAGGAAAGCCGTCAAGCACAACCACCAACTCCGAATGAACGGAACCACCAATGGGTAAATGACATGGAGCACAGTTCTTAGAGTGCTCCTGACACTCCCGGCCATCCTTGCCTTTTAGCAACAAGATGCCACTGGGCAACACATCCTTTACACGAAGAACAGTGCGCCCTGCCTTGACGTCCAACGTTATGGGCGCCTCACGCTGCAAACACCATATTCGTTACATTGGGAAAATTCCATGATTTTGGGAAAATACAGTTTAGGTCGAGTCAACCTAAGCTGTATTTACAGGTTGGATACTTCACTGAAATTGAACAAACCAACTAATCGTCTAAATTTTCAAATGGCCATAACTTACTCAAATTTTGTCCAAATTGGGCACACAAGGTATTTTTTGACATCTCCTTTTTATGTAGATGTCAAAAAACACCTCATATTTCCAATTTGGACAAAATTTAAGTAAGTAATGGCCATTTGAAAATTTAGACGATTGGTTGGTTTGTCCAATTTCAGTGAAGTACGCAACCTATGGGTACAGTTTAGGTCGACTTGACCTAAATGGTCATTAAATTGGGAGATTGGAAATCTTCCAAAATGACAAATATGGTGTTTGCAGATAAAGGCAATCCCCTGTGGAAAAACGTTGCACCTGAGGTCGGTAGGCACCGCTACGACAAATGAACCAGCAAAGTCCAAAGACCACCAATATCCTAGCCCCATAATGAGCAAAGGCAGCAACTGCAGTAATAAGGTATTGAAGCTGGACCTAACCCGATCACATACTTCACAAAGAGAAACATACGTGGCGACGTGCTGATACATGCCGGTCCACCAATACCCATTGCACAACATCAAATGAGTCCGTTGCACACTAAAATATCATAGATCTTTGTGTACTTACCGTACCAACGAAGCCCTCAGATCTCGCTTGGGAACTATGCGCCTAGTCCCATTTGGCCACATCCAAAATAGAAGGTTGTTCTTCTAACAAAACCTTGCTATTCGGTTTCCAACTCTGTCACGCTCCATAGCAGAAAGAGCTGGTGGAAGAGTCCCATGTTGTAGCTTGTGCAAGACTAGACCGTCTTCTCACACATCGCCAATAACTTGGGCCCTATCCGGTTCTTCATTTGTTGCCAAATCATGCAAAATCGATGGGGAGCCAGACATCAACGTGAGGTAAGCCGCTGCATGCCACCCTGGGACTAACTCCCTATCACAGTTCCCATGCCACCTGACACAAGTCAAATCCTCCTCTAAAGGACGTGGATTGCAAGATAGACCATCCGCATCAAAGTTTGTGATGCTGGCTCGATGTACAACCTCAAAGTCATACTCTTAAAACAACAAAGCCCACTTGGTGAGCTTGCTCGTAAGCTTGTCAAATTCCATGAGCCACTTTAAAGGCTGGTGGTTTGTCATCAACAGTAAACGTTGTCCATACAAATAGAGCCTAAAATGGGCTATGGCCCAAACCGCAGCCGAAGCCTGTCCCCTTTGTAGGACAAATAGTTGGACCCCGCGTTGTTGAAGCTCTTAGAAACAAATGCCACAACATGCAGTCGTCTCTCATCATCCTTCTCAGTCAACTACACCCTAGTCCTACATCATTCTTGTCTGTGTGCAACCGAAAGGGTCGTGAAGCATCCGAACGCCGTAGTAGAGGCGCTGAACCGAGCTTCAGCTTTAAAATAGCAAACGGGTGCTACTGCTGTTCATGGTTGATCTTTCCACGTGAGAATAGTCAACAACTTAACAATCAAGCTAAAGTTCTTGACAAATCAGGGATTATTATTTGCCAAGCAAAAAAAGCTCAAAGCCGTGACACGTCGGTTGGGACATGAATCTTCTACTACACATCCACCTTGGCCTCCTGCATGCCAAGACCCCCTGGAACAATCATATGTCCCAAATATGGCAACCGGTCATAGAAGAATTTGCACTTGCCATGGTGCAAGCGCAATCCCCATTGCCGAAATCGCTTGAACACCGCCCGAATATGCCTTACATGCTCCAGTCACTATAAGAAACCCGTGATTTTTGTGACGTTAGCTGTGATCAAGTGTATTTTTCAAAACATGTTTTTGCGAACGGGCCGAGCCTTGGGCTCTCGGATTCTGGTGGATGTTGCACCAAACATGGAAAAATTGGCGGAAAAACGCAGAGATGTTAGCATAAACGTATTTGTTTTGCGGGACGTCCTAGTGAACATAGTTATGTTTTAGACAACGTCCTTAGAAAGTTGACAATGCCACGTCGGCAGGGGGTTTCAGCTTCACTGTGAGTTACTTCGAGATTGTTACTGCAACCTCCTGTAAAACACTGCCCAACCGTTAAAACACAATGGAGATGGGATGACCCCTACAAAAATAAAAACGTGGATGTCGTTACTGACATCACAAAAAACATGTTTGAGCCACGTAGTCAAGGTAGAAATTGGATTCTTTTTTAAATGTTTGTGCCACGTAGGCAAGGTTGAAATCAGCTGCCACGTAGGCAAAGAGGATGTTGGAACAGACGTCTGGATGGACGTCTACTATGACATTTTAATGTTTATGCTAACACGAGGCTAACACCACGACAAATCCAATAATCCCATATGGATTGTCACCACTTGTGCATCCCATTGTATATATGTAAGGCCTTCTCTCCTATCTCATCACACTTGAATCAAGAGTGATTCACTTTCATCCATCTATTTGGATGAATTTGAATTACCCTTGAAACTTAAAGTGATACGGTACTTTTTGATGACATGGCGCTTCTTTTTGGTGACATGGCACTTGCTTTTGCTGACTTGGTGCTTGCTTTTGGTAACCTCCATCTCAACGAACGTCACAGAAAACGTTATAACGAACGTCACAGAAAACATACCGTGTTAGAAATGACGTCCCAATTTACACTGTCCACAATTAATTATTGCATTAAACTATGCTGATTGGACATGCCACGTCATATTTTAAAAAGTGACACGTCATATTTTAAAGGTGCCACGTCATAAAATGGCGGGTCCACGTATGCAAGCCTAGTCACAATTTAATGCCACGTCATGCGCCACATCATGGGCCACATTACCAAGGGCCCGGATGAAAAAGTTGGGGATGTAGCACTGCCCGTCCATGTGGCGATGACGTGGATGCGACGTGGCAGCCACATGGCAGATTTTTAACACCTTCAACCCCCAAGTTTTTGTGACATTTTAAAAAACGTGGGCCTGTTTTTTGAGATTTTGGCATGTTTTTCGCATGTCAATTATAACGGATTTTTTTGGACGTCAACGTTGACGTGCCGGATGCTGCACAAAACATAATTGCATGTTAGTTGCCCTATCACAAAAATACGGGTTTCTTATAGTGAGTGGGCTACTACTATAAATGATAACATCCTCAATGTAGCATCGGGCAAACGGTAAACCGGTCAACACCCGGTCCATCTTTCTCTGAAACTCAGCGGGTGCGTTTTTTAGGCCAAACGGGAGAAACTTACAATGGTAGAGTTGATATCTCCCATCTTGATCAACTCCGCTAAATACAATCTTCATCTGGTCATCCAACATCAATGGTAACTGGTGGTAACTTGATCGCAAATCTAGAGTATTAAATACTCTACCATCGCCCATCGCATCAAACAACTCCTCCGGCGTGGGCATGGGATATCGGTCTGACTTGATGTTGCAGCCAACAACTCTTGACAACAATTCTGACCCCCAACTTTCTCTAAAAGACTAAACTTGTACGGTCGTCAAAAGATTGGGTGGTCATCTTCCAAGTGGATGTGTATCGGTTTGCCTCTGTAGCCCTCCAAATCATGGAGACTAAAGGTAAAACAACTACGGTACAAACTTATAAATGCTCATACTCTCCGTGCCTCGGCACCGGTAAGATGTGGCCCCAAATCCAAAGGCCAATCATCAAATCTTGTGGTTTCGTTTTCTGTGTCGGTACGGAGAAGACTCATTGCGTACCGACACGGCCGATGATTGCTACATAATGACAACGAGAGCATTCATGCTTCCAGACTATTCACTCATGGAATCCATAGGGAATCTTGTATGGTGATGATAAAACCATGCAAAGATATCCCGGGCATCCTCTTGACCAAAGTTGTTGGCCTAGGTTGCAAAGACACATTTAACATGAAGCTCCTCAGCTGCGTGCCTCTTCAAATAAAAAAACAGCTCCGCTTCCTCAATCTCTATGAGATGTAGCATCGTTATCCCTTGACCATCAGAGTCTGCCCCCAACGCGCTTGGATGATCATGTGAACGATGTTGAACGGCAAAATAGAGGCCTCAAGCTTAAACTAGAGTGTTGAGGTCAATGGCTTGATCCAACAAATAACGACGTTTGCCCTCAGGGAGATCGAGTGCAGCGGTGGTGTTTGTTAAAAAGCCCATAGCCCACTCTCTCCCATCGGCAGAAGGCTCCTTGTAAGTTTGGGAAGTAGAATCTCAAAGCATGCCCGGACCACGTGTTCTAAAGGCAAAGAACCCTAAATAGCTCATCAAGTGGGAAATGCCCCTCAAGTGAAATCAACGCGGTTCACTGCCGCCATTGGTGGCTCATCATCCTTGGTGACCTTCGTGGGAATACGGTGATCATCCAAGATGTCATCAACCTCACGGCGCAAAGACCATTGCACTTGAAGAAGTGCAGATGTAAGCGTCGTTGATAATGCCATGTTGGTCCAAATCCAATGCGGCCGATGGGCGTAAGAGCCCAACACCGCGACATCTACAAACGTGGGAGGACCAAGAAGGTGATGGATGTATGCGTCATCCTCCCGCACCTTCGTTCGTTTATCCCCCAATGGGATTACATTCTCAAAAATGTACTCTAGTGGCGTCAATTGGTAGGAAATCTACCACAGGATGAGCCTGAGCAAATCCACAAAGAGTCCCAACCGTGATCATGTAAGCCACGTCCACTCCTTGCCCGAGAATAGCCTTGGGAAAGCCATCCGGCAATTATCAAGTCCACGTGACCTAATCGGCGCAGATCATCCTCACTAATCTATGTCACATCACGTAGCAACTTGCCAAAACACCCACGGAAAGCAAAAGATGGTAACTGCTCCGGATACAACGCCAAAAGATGTTGAATGTGATGGTAAGCTCCACAGTTGGCTGCAAAGCCACTATCCACGTGGATGTATCGCCATACCTTGAGCCCAGCCTCTAACACAACCGTGAGCTTCGGACCGACACCGGCAAATAGTTCTACGAGGGTAATATTCTCATCTACTAGAAGCCACTAAATAGTGCAATCCAAGAACCGAGAAGAAGAGTCCACTGAGAACTATGGAGCATCAATAGTGTTCACAATCTCTCGACTACGACGAGTTTGCTCTAATTGGGTTTCCTATGGAGGAAGTGGATCTTTTTAATCACGTGCTGGGATATCCACTGGTCAGCACTCACGTGATTCCGCTACCTCCGACATAAATGCATTTGTCTCCTCCGAAAGCGTAGAACCACATGGCAAATTGGATGTCAATACTTTGCACTCGAACATAGCATCCGCCGTAGAAGTTACCTCGCTAGGTGCGAAGACAACGGAGATAAGCTCCTTTCTGCCATCACCGGCAGACCACCCATGTCTAATTTAGGCCTCCTCCGTCTAGCTATCCATCCCAAATTTGAGTGGATAAAGCGCTTGTTGACCCACCAAAATGTCATAATTGGTGGCGCCAGTCACAACGCATTGGAGAAATACGTAGGAGAGCAATGGACCAGATCCCATGACAAACATCAATTCTAACGGATCGCGGAAATTGCCTCCGCCGCCAACTTTGCCCGCATTGCCATCAAATCCTCTTTGGTGGATGGAGCGGTCACTACTTGCGACACCTCCAACAATAGCATGGGCGCCTTGCCCTCCAACATACTAACCGCCAAGTGGAATACAACAGGTGATTGAGAATCCAGGAATGGATGAAATTGGAGGGACCGGGGTTGGAGTTGAAGCGGGAGTAGAAGTTGCCACATCCGCGATGCTAAAATAAAGAGGTAACCGGGACTGACCACTATGGTCCAGCAAACCCGTGTGGCGTGGACGACGACTATCACTTGGCATAAAGAGAGAAGGTGCCACCGCATGTGCGGTAGTCTGAGCACAAGTGGCAAATACTGCCACCACCTCCTCTCAAGCACCATACAAATAGCGATCTAAGGCTGATGATGAGCCATGACCCCTCACCGAAGATTGTGTGTCGACTAGTTGCCCTAAAGAAGCCATGGCGCTCATGTGTTTCCTCAGTTCTGCCAATTTGGCATGAAGTGTCTTCACAACATCCGATTCGGTAGTCAAAGACCCTGGGCGGTTCTTTGAGTGAAGAACACAACAATTCTCATCACTCTGGCCCGGCTTGCCACAGTGAGAGCATGTCTTAGCCTCCTTTTGTTTACCCTCAACCTTCTCTACAGTCTTAACTACCTTCATCTTGGGCCTGGCCTTCATGGTGCTTGCCTCCTTCTTGGAGCAATTGGATTCCCCCTTGGTGTGACCTGCCACCCCATAAGCCTAACAATGTAAAACCTCTCCAAGTTGTGCCTCCGCCAAGCTACCGGTTGCGGTAGCAAGCTTCTTGGGCTTAGGAGAGTCCATAAGCGCCGTGACCAGATTGGTGGCCTCGCTCACGCCCAACGCTCTATCAAGTGCCTCCACGTTAGTGAACGCTTGCGCCAAAGTGGCGTTCTTGTGATACCAAAAAAGAAGATGCGGAC
The DNA here is from genome assembly GCA_963971425.1 of Bryoerythrophyllum caledonicum. Lineage (NCBI taxonomy): Eukaryota > Viridiplantae > Streptophyta > Bryopsida > Pottiales > Pottiaceae > Bryoerythrophyllum > Bryoerythrophyllum caledonicum. The sequence continues at coordinate 24,708,443 of OZ020517.1, read as the reverse complement.
TAATTAACTCGACCATCCGTTTATCCAGCTTCAAAATGAAGATCTTCAATAGCGGGCGCTTCGTGAGCACATCACCGGCCTCCGCTCACAATCGCGTCAACTGAGTATACATAGTGCGTGGGGTATCGCCCTTCTCCCAACGAAAATCCTAGATGCGTTGCATCTTGTCACGCTTGAACCTCCAAATGCGGCATAAATTGCGCCAAAGGATTGGAGGCAAGCGGATTGCCAACCACCATCAATGCCGCACGTGTGGCTACTGCTAAATGGAACATGGCCTCCATGCCAGACCGTTCGCCCACAATGGCAACACCCTTGTCCCTAGAGTCCTCACCAATGAAACCTTCTTCCATTTTGGGCTCCTCGGTGGTAGCTGAGAGTTGGGCAACTACAATCTCTTTGGACGTAACAGTCATCAACTCCACACGCTGGCACCAGTACTGCTTAATAGGACGCATCTATGCGTCATGCTGCATGGGCCACCTCTCGTATGACTGAAGGGCCTCCAACTCCAAGTGCTATGGCAAGTGCTCGAACGCATACCAGTCGTTAAACGACGGCGTTTGGTGGCGCTATTCCTTCATCCACATCTGGAATCAGAGCCACCAATCGGGCAAGGAGATGCCTCGAGCTCGTACTGAGATGTTGTCTCGCGCGACATGTAGATCGCCCTCCATGTTGTCAAACGTGCCCACGCCCTAGATCCAAAGCCTACAATCAGTATCCGACGCGGAATCAGGCTTAAAAGCCTCGTCAGTATCCGACCCTGGCCCAAAGTTTCTGGTGGAAGTACTCTCTCAGTGGTATAGTGAGGGGGAGCAGTAATGCCGATTCCGTGTACTCACCATAATCAACAACCACTTTGGGATCTATCTATGGGTACTATCTAAAGGGTAAGGGTATGAACTGCCAACATGAACCTGCAAAACCACCAAATTTTGTGGTTCACTGGTCATCACTTCCGGCTAGTACAGATCCAACCACAACCACCAACATAGAAAGGTCTTGCCCGCCATAAGCCCGACTTCACCTCTACAGCACCCTATGACGATCTAGTACAATGAAAAATGGGGCCAGCGAAAAACACCGACAGCAAGGCGTGCAACATGGGGGGTACCGCACAAAAATCCGAGCTAAATTGCCTCCACAAATGAACTTCAAAGATTAGACTAATTTTTATTTTTATTTTTAACACCCACAGAAATGTGGTTTTTGAAAAACGTTTTAATTAAAAGTTTGTCATTCACTTTAGGTAGAAACTTCCCTAAAAAGCTCAAATCCAAAGTCAAAATTCGAAAATAATAATTATTTTGGAAGATATTAACTCACAATCAAATGAATTTGCTCAAAATTATAGTTTCATCTACAATAGATGAAAACTACGGCCGTGGATGATAAAATTATTGACGGATGAATAATTGAAAAATGGATGTAACTATTGGCAGTAGGTCTAGCAGCTATCCTTCTTCACTCCAAATTTTCACCGCCCACAATTTCTTCAAAATTGTCCAAATCATGCGCGGTGTGTTGTGTTGAAATCGTCTAAATGTGCACTACAACACCAATCTACGTACCCACCAAAAAAATTCCATCTTTTAAGCTTTAATTTCATAGGTAAAGAGAGATATGTGGGGAGGTCTCTATGAAGTGAATGACTAGTGAATCACTAGGGTAGTCAAGCGTCTCGCACTCCACGAAGGGAGAATCAACAAGTGCAAGTAGTACAAGAGAATGCGGAGCCTTTACTAATAATAAACAATCACTTACAAGCAAAGATAATCACTAAACACTTTCTAACTCATTTACAAAGCTTAACTTGACAAAGACGTCAAGTCAAGGACGTGTGCGACGCTATACGTACACACACACAATCCTAACTGGATGGAAAACATCCATGGATGAATGTGGTAAGCTGCCATACGTTCCTAAACCTGTAGATTAGTAACAAACTAATCTACACTAAAACACTATGATGCGGAGAGGTCCTCGAAGTCACGTCCCGTGACACATATGAAAATGCTCTTAATATGATTTGAAGATTAAGAGGCCTAGTTACGTAAAAGGACCGCCATGTAACAATAAAAGATGCCAAGACATTCTCAAGAAGAGAATCATGTGATGTTTGAGAAAATGAGGGATAGTTTGTAGGATCCAACAAGAGCCCTTATCCATTTTCCATCATGTAACACTCCATATAAATCTATTAAGATTGAGGAGAAGCATTTATTTGAGGAGACAAAAATTGATTTTCCACCTCCATTTTTACCTTTGAGAAAAAGAATGTCCATCTTCAATCTTCATAGAATAATGTCCATTTTTTTTCTTTCTGAAAAAGCCACCATGTCTGCAATGAAAGAAACTCCCCCCAACCCATAATCCATTTTGAAGTGAATAAGGCCGAGTAATAGGCCTAACATGACTCTAAACTACCGGGTGATGGTGGAGAGATGAGCAAACCAAAAGGAGTGATAGCAGGTTCTATTCCTAGCTTTAAAATCTTCTCTCCAACTTCTTGGCTTCCCTGCCATAAGTTGCCACAAAAGTAGAAAAGAAAAAGGAAAAGGCCCAATAATGTAAAAAGACCCCAGAGTAACAACAAAAAACCCTTTGCAACGAAGACCCCCCGCTCGAGACCCCCTCGCAAGACCCACATTTCAAGACCCGCATTTCAAGAGCCCCATCTCAAGACCCCCTCTCAAGAGCCCCATCTCAAGACCCCCTCTCAAGAGCCCCATCTCAAGACCCCCTCTCAAGAGCCCCATCTCAAGACCCCCTCTCAAGAGCCCCATCTCAAGACCCCCTCTCAAGAGCCCCATCTCAAGACCCCCTCTCAAGAGCCCCATCTCAAGACCCCCTCTCAAGAGCCCCATCTCAAGACCCCCTCTCAAGAGCCCCATCTCAAGACCCCCTCTCAAGATCCCCATCTCAAGACCCGCATTTCAAGAGCTCCATCTCAAGACCCCCTCTCAAGACCCCCGTGTCCTCCATGATTGAGCTGTGAACTCGCTCCCATTTCCATTGCAAACATTGAGTCATATCAACAACTATTCCAACATTCGATCCCCGCGCTAAGGATCGGAGCACATACACAAACTTATATCGTCCGTCCTCGTCCAACTCTAGACGAGCGTAGAAGCCTGTCGCGCTCTCTCGTCCACGGACGGACGGACGGACGTCAATCCAGACAGAGGCTCTCGGTGCAGATCGATCGATCGGAGAGAGAGATGACCTCAGTAGGGTTTGGAGGAGCGCGATGATGGAGTGGACGGGGTTTTGATGCGGCCGGGATGGATTAGTGAGTGTCTGGCGGGGACGGGAGGGGAGAGGCAGGGTTTGGAGTTTTTTGGTGTAGTGATTTGGAGGTGTTTGGAGTGATTGCGGAGTGGGAGCCATGGCGTGGTTTTCGAATTTGAATGTGAGTGACTTTGCGGGCGCCGTGACGAAGCTGAGCGAGAGCGTGAAGAATATTGAGAAGAATTTCGACTCGGCGCTGGGGTTTGAGAGTTCCGACAGCGCGAGTGGTGCGGTTCGAGATGGTATGGCTCTGTTTTTGGTGTAATGTGCGGGTTGTAGAGCTGGATGGATTGGTTTTTGGTTTAGATCTGGTTGAGCGATGGAGGATTGGAGGTGAGGTGAGGTGATGTTTTTTTTTCTGTAGATCGGCCGGCTTCGGAGAGAGCAGCGAGTGTGTTCGGGGCGCTGCTGCCACCTTCGATTACGAGAATCGCGTCGGAGTCGATTGGTGTGACGTCGGCTTCGGCGTCGGAGGGGGATTCGAAGACGGAGGTGGTGGAGTCTAGCAGTGTTGTTGCGGCGCCGGAGGCGGCTTCCGAGAGCAGCAGCAGGGACGAGGGGGTTAGTGTAGCGGAAGCAGAGGTTGGTAGTGCGGATGTTGAGGCTCGCGAACAGGAGAGTGAACCTGAGGCTGGCATTGCTGTAGAGGAAGGTTTGACAGTGACTGTGAGGGAAAATGGCCACGAGGAGGAGGAGCAATCCGGGAGGGATGACATTGCGCAGAAGGAGGTGGCGCCGAGTGCGCAAGCGGAGGAGCGATCTGTGGAGGCAGCTCCGGAGCCGGTTGAAGCTGAGAGTAGCGTGGAACATGGCAATGCTGTCAATGGAGTGCATCATGTGGTTGAAGTGAAAAATGACGCAGTTGACGATGGCGTGTCGGAAGTGTTGAAGGAAGTGTTGAAGTCTGACGTAGCCCCTGAAATTTCTGCTCCTACGCCTGAAACGGCCGATGAAACAAATGCAGCTGATTCTGGTTCGGTGCAACCGAAGGCTGTTGTCATTGAAAGCCAACTCCCTGTTCTTGATAATTCAGTTCAGGGAAATGACAAAGCGGAGAAGGAGTTGAAAATGATGGAAGCTGCGCTTCTAGGTGCAGCGAGACAAGCTCAGGTGAGTCGTCAAACGATTCTGGAGAGTTTAAGCAACTTCGTTTATATTTGGAGTTTTAAGGATTGCATGTCATTGGTACTACGGTGCGTGTAACTTCTAGCAGCAGCAGTCGCTCATTCAGGTTCTTAGGTCAGTTGCGCCCCTTTTCGTGTTCAGGATGTATGATTTGTTAATTTTTGGCAGGCAAAAGCAGACGAAATTTCTAGACTTATGGTAGAGAATGAGCAACTGAAAGCGGTTCTTGAGGAGCTTAAGGTACGTGCTAAGTGAAGACGTTTTTCTTTTTTCATTGTTGAGGAGATGATTTCTTACACCAGGTCTCTTTGTCTACATGATTTAGCTTTGGTGTACTGCTCAGGAACCTTGCTGCTAGACGGCAGGGACAAGCATCTCCTCATATTGATACTGTAGTAGCCGTGATTGTTCTGCTGATATTCATGACGGAAATGACAAAGCTAGAGATTACTAAAATGCAATATCCACTTGTTTTGGTCATCTTTTGATCGCACCAATTGATATATCAGGCACCATATCTTGGCACTACAGGTTAAAATATAAACTTGTAATTGCCAATTATTGCCAAGAGTATCAATTTTTATCTTTTACAAGGGCTTGCCATAGGAAGAATAATGTAATCACATGACTTTGGGCAAAGCTGGAACAAGTCTTATTATGCCACACAGAGGAATCGTTCTCCTGCTAAAAGGGAGCATTATGCCTTTAGAGGTGTTCTCTCTTAAATAAGCATTGGCATTGTTTTCAAACTGTTAGATTGAGATAAGTGAATGAAGGAGGTTCTTATGAGCTTGTGTCTGCAATTGGAGCAGAAGAGAACAAGTGAAGTGGAGGTTGATGCAATGCGTGAAGAGTATCAGCAGAGAATAAGTTCTGCAGAACGCAAGGCAAGTTGTCATTTACGTGTATTCCGTTTCTTCGCACACTCGGATATCGGACAACTTCATTTCTCCCTTACCTTCGGTGACGTTTTCTGTTATGCTGATGGGTCTATGCTCGCTTTTTGTGGTTAATTTTTTTGGTGTTAAGTCTTGTAATGAACGAATTCTAATACTTTGCGTACTTTGCAGGTCTATGCACTTACAAAGGAAAGAGATATGCTACGAAGAGAGCAGAACCGGAAAAGCGATTCTTCGATGTTGCTAAAAGAGAAAGACGAAATCATTAAGGCAGTCATGGCTGAAGGTCAGTCTGTCGTGCTATTTTTCTGTGTATTTAGTAGCTTTATTATCATTTATATACACAGTACTGTAAAACCTACCTTAAGTATGGTATTGAAGTTCGTGAGAATCTGTTCTGCTTTGTATAGGTGAGGAGTTATCTAAAAAACAGGCCGTGCAAGAAGGAACTATCAAAAAGCTCCGCGCCCAAGTTCGGGAGTTTGAAGAAGAGAAAGGTCGGTTAACATCTAGACTTCAGGTATGTTCGGATAGAAGGAAAAACACCTCTTTCTATGTGATGGATAATGATCTTTCGTGCTTGGCCATGCACGGTAGCTGGGAATAAGAGGTTTTAAAATTCGGATAGATTTAGAGGATGCATTGGCCTTTTCAGTCTGTTTTTGTATGCATTACGCATCAAACTGAGGTTTGCTAAGATGCACAATTATATCCATGTTTTGTAGGTGGAGGAGGCTAAGGTGGAGAGTATGAGGAAGGATAAGGCTGCCACTGAGAAGGCATTGCAGGAGGCAGTGGAAAAAGGACAGGCTGAACTGGCAGCCCAAAAAGAATTCTACAGCAATGCTCTCATTGAAGCAAGGGAAGCTGCAGCTTTAGCTGAGGCTCGCGTTGACAATGAAGCTCGGGCAGACTTGGATAGACGATTGAAAGAGGCTAGTGAGCGAGAGATATCTCTTGTGCAGAACATCGATGAGCTTCGCCAGGCTCTCACACGTGTTGAGCAACAGGTGCACGTCTTGCTGAACTGCGTTTTGTGTGTTGTTATTAGAAGTTGGGACACTCGGCTAAATGTAATCAGAATAGGATTTGATAGGTGTACACTTTGTATTTTGCGTGTATGTACGTCGTTTTGTATAAGTTGTAGTTGGACTGGATAGAGTCATAGTGGGTGCCCGTCTATCATGTTTCATTTTGTCAGAGATCAGGATCGGGAGCGCACTGCATGTCACCTTGTTTGTCAAGAGAACGACTTTCTTCATTTTTAGTACCGTCTGAATCTTGCGGACAATCATAGTGTTGTTGCAAACTCAATTTTCGTCATATTTCAACGCTCATACTTTACACATGCATGCAGGCTGCTTTCCGGGAGGATTCGTATCGACATGATGTCGAAGATCTTGAGAAGCGTTGCCAGGTGAGTTTGATGTTTACACCTTGTGCGAATTGGAGTATTTTTATAGTCTAGCGTGTTGTAAAGTTTGTCTTTGAATCGATACACATGGTTTATGCGAGAATGCTCTCCCTGCATTTGACTACAAGGTCACCTTGATAACTCTGTTGCGACTTTTGTGACAAATTTTGAGGGTTCTTGTAGGCTGCTGAGGCACGGTATGAGGAGCTGAGTTCGCGAATGCCAGAGTCCACCAGACCTTTACTCAGACATATTGAAGCATTGCAGGTGCACATTTTTAATCTCTTTTCTTTCAGAGCATTCTAGAGGACAGATATCAGTCGTGCATGTTTGATTTCTCTGGCACAAGTTGCCTTTCAGTATAATGAATGTGGCCATTGTACCCCTTAGTGTATGTACTGTTCATGTGGAAAACTTTAGAAGCTTAGAAGGCTCAAGCATTTGGTTGCTTGCTAAGATTGCAAGCTTATATCTGTTGAGCGGGTGAGGCTGATGCATGGCCAATGCTTCCGAGTTCTACTCGTTCTGTAGTCATTCTGCTGATCAGATGTTATGGGGAACATGGAATGCTCCAGGAATCGATGACAATGCGTACAGAGGCATGGAATGGTGTGGAACGGTCATTGAATTCACGCCTGCAGGTAAGGCCAACTCGTATGCAATTTGTTGGACTAGCTTGCGTCCCAATGCTGTGATAGGTAAATGGATAGCCATGGATGTAGGGTATTATGTATTCCTTTTCTTGCAAACTAATTATGTGATGTGTATTATATGGGTTTGATACTGAGCGATTGCATTTGGCTTTGATGTACTCGCAGCAAGCGGAAGCCAAAGCAGCAACAGCTCAAGAGAAGGAAAGGGGGCTTAATGAGCGTCTGAATCAAACGTTGTCACGAATGGCAGTTATGGAAGCTCAAGTTTCCTGCCTCAGAGCAGAACAAGCACAGCTTCAACGGTCTTTGGAGAAAGAGAGGCAACGGGCATCAGAGAATCGTCAGGAGTATCTGGTTGCCACTGAGGCTGCTACAACTCACGAAGGACGAGCTCGTCAATTGGAGGAGGAGATCAAGACAATTCGTAAACAGTATAAGGTGGAACTGAATGAAGAGAAAGCTCGACGGGAGGCTCTCGAACAGGTACACGCCCGAAGTGCTCTAACTCAAACCAAAACGTGGGTTTTGTATGTTTTTGTCACTCTTGGGCACGTTCTTCTTTTAATTAGGTAGATGAAGACATTGAAGCATGCAGGCTCTTGCATATGTACTTGTATGCGCTGTTCATAACAATCAAGGGCAGTGCATAGCCTGTTTTACAGGTTATTAGGAATCAATCATTATGTGAGCAGATAGAGCCAACAGTTGCATGCTCTTTAGGAGCTTTATCTCACACACGTGTGTGAATGTGTTTTCAGAAAATAGAGCAAGAGCGGGCAGCAATGGCAGAGTATGAGAAACGAATTCGGGCAGAGGGTCGGGCTGCTGCAGAGAAAGCTGTTGCAGCTGCTCAACCCAACGAACCTGGTGTGTTCCTTGCTTCTTTTCCCTCATTTGTAATATCCTCCCCATGCACATATTCACCACTCTCTAACTTGAAGCGGTTTATATGGTACTACGATGAGATTAAATAGCTCCTAGAACTGTTGGCGGAATTTTCTGCTTTGCTTCACAGGTAGTCATTTTGCATTTAAATAGGTATTTGTTGGTTCATTTCGCACACAAAGAATTTGTTGGAGAGGGGTCTGGTACTGCTTAGAATCATTAATTTACAAATGCTTCTGCGTAGTCAAAAGAGATTACTAATATTATAGTGACGGGAATGTTCGTTACAGGAAAAGGCCATAAGCGATGGCCCAGCGCTGGAAGTCAGGGTAGTATGGGAGAGAGTCTTTTCCTTCAGACCTCATTTGACACCACAGAAGATCGGTATGTGGGGCATAGTGATAGGCACAGTGGCAGGTTCAGCTTTAGCGATCGTCCCCCTTCGCCATCAATACATTTTGGAAAGTTCACCTATGAACAGCTTGAGACGCAACTGCGGCAAAAAGAAGGAGAATTGGCCTCCTATGCATCGCGATTGGTACTTTTAACGCACCAAGTCTTGTTTGATTGATGTTCATGAGCTCAGCAGCTTCTGCTGGGTGTAGTTGTTGTTTTGCTGAGGTGTGCTTTTCTTATTGCTCAAGTGATGCTCAGATCTTAGTAATATAAGTATTCCAACTCTTGTTCACTCTGCGCTGTACTTGTACCAACAGGCTGCCTTGGAGTTGACTCGGGATTCTTTAGCGGAGGAGTTGGTTAAGGCGACTACTCAGGTACTTCAACTTTCCAAATCGTGGTGTTTGTCAATAGTAGCTGTATTTCCCAGTTCGCAAGGCTAAGTGCTTTGAGGATAGGCTTGTGGATAAGATACCAGTCCGTCTGGAGGTGCCTTGATGCGTGTTGCATTTTTTTTGTTGACTTGACGACAAGGTTTAAGTTTGAATGGTCATGGTCATATACTCTCATAGCTCTTCTGTTATTATGTAAGGCAATCTGTGATGTCCAATGATGATTCTGTCGAGTGGTTCCTATTAGGTTTCTAGGCATTACCATCCTCCAAAAACGAAGTGGTAGGAAACCTGGGCTTTTTCCAAAGCCGTGCAGGTTGTTTATGATAGTGAATCAGCCATGTAGGGCAGTCCGATACGAAGTATGCACCATGCCAACTGACCAGGACTCTTGTGGGTTGGTCAGTGTGAAGCACTAAGAGCAGAAGCCACTTTGTTGCCGGGCATGCGTGCTGAGCTGGAGTCTTTGCGCCGTAGGCATACGTCAGCCTTGGAGCTTATGGGGGAGCGTGATGAAGAGGTCGCTATCACTTTTCTCTCTACAAGCACTCTTTCGTCCTTTCATCTGTCATCTTTCAGCTTGTGCCGTTAGAAACGATGTCCTCAATTGCTTTTTCTGTTGAACAGAAAGACGTATGTAGCAGTACGTTCTTAAAAAAATAAAAATCAATCTATTCTCAATTCGGATTCTATATTAATTCCTACGTATTTATGGGTTTGTTTGCAGGTGGAGGAGCTGACAGCCGATTTGGTAGATGTTAAAAAAATGTACCGAGAACAGATTGACATGTTGGTGGGCCAGGTAATTTGTCTAATCTCATGGTGCCCTTTTATTCGTGCTGTAACTTTCATCATCCACTCTGCGTATAGGTGTCATTTTAGGTTATTGAAATAGACTAGACCGTTCACTGAGTGTAGTGTAAACCAAAGTACGAGTTTTTACACTAAATTGGAAATTAACATGCAATCGTCGACCTGTGTGAATACCCTGTCAGAATTTGACACGCATGTGCTTGATGTCAATAAGTATAGGTGATCCGCATCAATAATGAATCCACACTATATACAGTTAATGATGTACCTTGTACCTCTGCTTTTACATCTGGAATCCCTTCTAAATGTAAACTTTATTACAAGTGGCTGTCAGATCTGCCAGTAATGTGGTTCTTTTACTGAACGGAAGTAAACTTGCGGTGACACGCAGATTGAAACCCTGAGCGCAGCTATGGGACGCAAGTGATCAGACGCGCACCTGCAAGTTCTGACCCATGACTCATTGATAGACAACCTCTTTTGTTACTCGCCACTGCAGTTCCTTGTCCAGGTACATCTCACGTCGTTACAGTTTTTTGTAATCTCTTTAACGAGCAAAGGAGGTCTTCTGCAGAGGAAGAGGCTTTAGCCCATGTTCAAATTGTAGTGACCCTGTTGAAAAATATACATATAGTGCTGTAGCTGTAAGGTACTTTAGAATCAGATTCTTTGAGAAACCTGCATCATCGCCATTCGTGATGCATACCTTGTGCTTCGTATTTAAAGCACCCTCGGATAGCTGCTGCGTAGTTGGTGCCTAGTCGACTCCGAATCCGGAAAGCGAAGCAAAGGATACGAATCCCAGGAGACGATGGTCTCCCTTGCTCTGCTTCCCTTACTGATGCTGTCGTCTTTAGTGCTTACTTCTGCACATCTGTAGTGACTGCTGCCGCCAGGAGTCACTCTGATTTATCAATGAGTGCACATGGATGTGTAATTCACCTTCCTTTGGGCCTGCGTCTGGCCATTCCTTACACTATTCCATGTGAAGTCAAGTTTTCTTACACAAAATGGAGTGTTACTAACAATACACCATGGTATCTTACTCTCAGAATATGGTGACCTTCAAACGATGAACTAGGGTTCAACCCTTGGAGAACAATCGTAGCTCAGATTCTGATCTCTGCCGAAACCAAAGTTTGTGAATCTTTTCTAAATAAAAGATTAAACGTTTTTGTCACTGATATTTGCACAACGTACCTACAGTTTTTCACAACTTTAACCCTTGGGCCCTTTTATGTCAGTTGGGAACCGTATATACATGGACGTATTTTACTCTTGGCCGACGCACATGACGACCATATGGGGCTTCATCTCCCACATATGGTCCCTAAAAGTTTGGGTTCGGCTCCTCATGCCCACATGAGTTTAGGGTTTAATCCGATGTGGTTCCAAACCAAACCATATGGTTACCCTCTTCTCATTAATCTTTTTAACCATATTATTACCACAATGTTCTCCAATGAGTTCCCACATTGTTCCCCAAAGTTCACACTATGTTCCCCACTGTGTTCCCAGCGTTCCCAACACGTTCTCCATGTTCCCAATGAGTTCCCAATGAGTTTTCACTTGGGAACCAATTTACATATTTAAAATTTATCCAAATTTACCTTTTGTTTTGTGGGGTCCACCACCAATCGTTGGGGCTCCCAAGCGGAGGCTCATCCGCACCATGTGCGTCTGCCTTCTGTAGAGTTCCAAAAAGGCAGTAAAGTCTAGCAAGATGTACATCTTCGGATTGAAAATTCTTCAACTAATATCTATCATTTGGGGTCATTTCAATATCTTAACCTTATCATGTTCAAATACGACATTATACATGTAGAATATTGTGGCCACCAGAGGCACCTTTTGATGATTAAGGGTTAAGGTTGATGAGCTCTTTTAGCCTACGAGAATCTACAAGTGTTCTAGACCATGCACATAGGGTATATTTCATTTTGACCCCACTTCACGGAAATCACTATAGCTCGTCGATGCATGCACCGATTTTTGTGGCGCCAGTCTCAATAGATGCCCATCTTCCTCCATCTCTTTATCATAGTTTAAGTCTTTCATGGAGGTGGCCTGTAGCATTTGCTATCAAGATTATTGTGCCCAAACGACCCAAAAATGGTCAGTTATCCTTAATGGGTTAAAGCCTACGAGACCCTAGAAGGATCAATTTTGGTGCTCTTGGTGTTGTAACTTCTCTTGTGTTGTTGTGTTCTTTAGAATGCACTTTGAGCTCCACGAGAGCTTTCGAATGCATCTCCTTGATTTCCAATCAATGAAAGCATTGGCAAACTACAGTGATTTCTACAAAGTGGGGTGGAAATAAAATGTATCCATTCTGTAGATGATGTTGTGCATAAACTATTACACTTGTAGATTCTCCTAGGGCCATGTGGTTCACTTAGGTGTTGAAGGGTTGAGCATTTAATAGATGACTACGAACTCGATATTATTTTCCAAGTGGATCGAGTTTATAATCATCTTACAGTTCAAGATTAGGAGTATTACTCTCCAAGAATTGGCTACCCTACCACTTTATATAGTGTGGACCTTAGTTATTTGTGTAGGGCCCTTGTTAATCGTATGTTCATACGATTCCGATTAGTGTAGAAACTTGAATTACTTTAATCCACACTACATTCAATGAACGGTGTACATGTCAACTCTATCCGTGTTTTGTCATCAAAAGAGCTTTTCTCTATGCAACCTTTCATCTATGTTTAATTTTGTGTGTTTGATTTGTGGTTTTCACCTTGTGGTGTGAATCATCATATGCAAGCGACTATCTTACCTTCACCACAAGACCTTCCATTGGGAAGGGGACATTAAGTTCGTAAGTAGTCAAGTAAATTTTGGAGTGAGCCAAAATTTGAGAAATATATTTCAAAATTTCTAAGGGATCCAAGAGATATATGTTTTATAGTTCCACACTTTCCAGACTTTTTGGTTTCTCAAGAGTGAATGTTCTAGTTTTTTTTGTAGGATGTTGAATAGTGTAGTTATCAAAGAAAATTATGTAGTCACTCAACAATTGATTTGCTTTTCTTGAGCAATAATGTTGAAGCTCAAAATCACCGCCGTGCCGCTGGGAGTGTTTCTGATGGATACACATCATGGAGTGTGTGAAATCTGGACACATCATGGAGTGTCAAGTATGGACGAACTCCAGGATGTACTCTATCCTGCAGGGATCCCAAATTTGTCAGATTTGAATGCCAATGTGTATCCATGCCATGTCCACTTCTTTGCTTGACATAACTCGGTATTGATTCTTTGTAACTTACACTGAATTAAGTGTACGCATTTCCACACATCACAATATGGTTTTGTTCCAGACCTGGAGGTGGTCGGAAACGTGGCGTGCGCGACGCCCATTTCAACCAGCACTGGCAAGTTGATGCAGCAGCCCCCACTCCCATCTGCCAATGATCAAGGAATTCTTCCAGCTCTGTAGATGTAGCAACACAACTTTTGAGCTTTGCCATATGTCCCGTGTGTAAGATGTGTGTGATTATTGTACGGTTGTTGAGTTGTTAATAAAGAATTGGACTACAGTACTTCTCCTCTCCAGTTTGAGTTCAAATGTGACCGGCGGCTATTTATATTGTAGACCACGACTCAAGAATATAGGGAACGCACGGCATGCTTTTTCACTGCGTGTCTGCTGTTACAACTTCATGATCTTGTCATTGACAAATTTGAGGTAGCTCTGTACATAATTGGCAGTAATCCCTGCTGAAAGGTATCAATAATCTCCGCACATGTGCCAATTATGTGCGGAGATTACGGATACCAGACATGTGAGCCAGACCTACGTGAACATAATTGGCACTCTGCTGGCCGGAATTAAATCTGTAGCTTGCTGCTTTAAAAACCGAGCGGATTAGTTCAATAGCAAGATACGTCGTCACAGATTCCGAAAGTAATGTCCGGAGCCAAGCACCACAGGCAAATAAGTTAAACCATAAAGCAAGTGATGTTATGGCAGAGAGAGGATCAAAATTTTGATGTTTCTTGATCAGAACGACACATCATCGATCTGGATTTCATGTAACCAGCGACTCTCAAGGCTAACAAAATGACTCTGTCCAGAAGTATGTAAGAGGAATGACTGGGAGCCAGGGACGTAGTAATGGGCGAGTGGAACGAAGCAGTAGGAAACAGGATACGGTCCCCAAACTCTGCACACTTCTAAGAGCTTCTGTAAAAAGCTACAACCTACACCCCAGATTTACAAAATGAGCCTCCTTCACTACGAAAAGAAGCGTTTTCTTTTGGGCCACACTCGCTTACCTAGAACAGGGGCCGTCACAGCCTTCTCTTGCTGCAGGTTGGTCTGTGAACTGGGATGGTGAGGTTCAGCGCTTGCTTTTCTCAAACTGGTCTGCCGAAGCGCCACTTCAAACTGCCCCCGAGTCAGCTCCATGCCCGCCTTGAGACTAATCCAGACCTTCAGCGAGTGACCCATCTGCACGATCCGCTTCTTCTTCCAAGACTTGAGGAAGTCAAACATGGAGGGTTCAACTCGGAGAAGCACATGAGGCCATGTGGTGGCCTCGGTGCTCAACTCCCCCACTTCTGGATGCTCGGCAAGGATGCGCCGTATGGCACGCTCGATCTTAGACAGAGTTGTTTCCAAAGCCTCCACACGCCCAGTTCCTTTGCAAGAGGAGCACGTGGAGTTGATAGTCAGCGTGACGCTCGACCGGACTCGCTTTCGAGTCATTTCCATGAGTCCAAACTCTGAGATCTCGGATATGCTGACTTTGGAGCGGTCCCTTTGAATCGCCTTCCGCATCTCCTCGTGCACCAGCCTCTCGTCCTCGGAGTTGTCCATGTCAATGAAGTCCACAACAATGATACCTCCTATGTCACGCAGCCTTACTTCGGAGGCAATCTGCCTGGCGGCAGCCAAGTTGACGTCCAAAATTGCTTCTCGTTGCTTCGTGGAGTGCCCGAGCATACCTGTGCCGCCATTGACGTCAATAGACACCAAGGCTTCCGTCTCCTGCATCACCAGGTAACCGCCGTTGGGAAGCTTCACCCGTTCGCTGGAGAACCTCTCAAGGTCCACCTCGACATTGTACTTATCAAAAAGTGGCTCTTTCCCGGTGTACAGGACCACTCGGCTTATCAGATGCGGAGCGACTTCCTGAAGATAAGTAATCACCTCCTGGTGACTTTGAGCAGAGTCCACAACTAGTCTAAAAATCTTCTCTGTAAAAAGATCTCGGATGATCGTTAGTGTCTGCCCCATTTCTCTGTGCAACAGCACTGGAACAGCGGCTTCCTCTCCCCTCTCAACAGCCAGGGCCGCTGCTGCCGCCTTTTGCATGATCTCTTTCCATGTGTCTATCAAGCGAGCGAGGTCCCTTTCTAGCTCTTCCTGTTCATGACCAATAGCCTCGGTCCGGACTGTGATGCCTAAGTCTTGAGGTCGCAGTGCTTGAGCTAATAGCTTCAACCTTCGTCTCTCAGGTCCTGCCATCAAGAGAAGAAAACCGTTAGAGAAGCCCTCATCATTGGCATGAGCCAGACCAAAAGGCAGGACCCACTTTGGGATTAACGTTACTTCATGACAGTGGAGATTCAGACCGGATTTAGCAAGAGTTGTAAGCGTTCATCAATGCGCAAGCCAAAGGTCACCGAGGAGAGTGAACATTATTATATAAGCACACCTGTGATACGGGAAGAGACGCCTACTGCATTTCCACGAGGTATGAGAACCCAGAACCTTCCAGCAAGAGAAGGAAAAGCTGTGAGGCGGGGGCCCTTTTTCCCCATTGCTTCCTTCTTCACTTGCACAATGATGGGCATTCCAACTTCCACATTCCGCCACTTGCTGAATTTGCGCCCAAAATTCACAGTTATGGGACCACCTTGCTTGTGCGGTCTCCAAGTTTTGGACAGCACTTTCACTTCCTGCTTCTCATCCTGTGAGTCATCAGAGTCCTCGGTCTTTGAGGAAACTCCATCTACAAGTTCTTCGCTATCCCCCTCGTCTTCGTCTTCCTCGTCATCGTCATTGTCCTCTTCATTGTATTCAGCCTCGTCCTCAGACAGGCCTAGATCCTCATCCTCCAGTGAAGCTCCATTAACTGAGTTGTCCGAGGAAGAGTTCTCAGAAGAATAAACGGGTGGAAACGTGTAAGGGTACTGGTTCCGTGCTATGTCAAGGAGAGCAAGTCTTGAGCCACCAATGTCCACAAACACCCCAGACATTCCGGGCAACAACTGCTTCACCCTTCCCAGGTAGATATTGCCCACTTGGACTTTGGTGTTAACGGGTTCAATTGAGAATTCCACCAGTTTCTTGTTCTCCAACATCGCCATCCGCTGCATGGTACACTCAGAAGTATTGATCAAAATCTCAACCTCCACCTCGGGTTCTTTCTTCGCATCTCCATTCTCTGAACGTGGGACATCGGATACCACTTTTCTAGGTTCTTCGCTGCTTGCGGGAGCCTCAATCACTTCCTGCTTTGGTGCGACGCGGGCCTCTTCTGAGGATTCCTGCTCTGATTCTGCAACTATCATAGACTCTAAAAGCCACGGTTCCTCTGTAGGCTTTCCTAGCGCGAGCACTTTTTTCCTCAACAAATCCTCCGAAGATTCTCGAGGCGACTTTTGAGCTGGATGTATCTGTACCTAAAACATGAAAAAGTTAGCAGACGGCACCCTTCATCAGGTCAGAAGGGTAGAAAACAGGCAACAAAAGCCTTGTCTTAAGACCGGGCGAACAGAAAAACAGGCTCTATACAAAAGCTGTGAACAAAGCTCACAATAAACTTGAACCCGGAAATACCACAGTTTTTCTCTCACCTTAGCAATGCGTTGTCGAATCTTCAATTCGTCTTTGCTCCTACGCAATGCGAAGTCTCCTTTATTCAAAACATCCGAGTCCACTGTATGATCTATTCTCTGTTCTGCTGATTCAGTTGTGTCAGCTCTCTTTTCTGATACTTCCGGCATATCAACTGCCTCTCCATTGTCAGACTCTAGCTCCTGTGGCACTGCACATGTTTGAACATGTCAAATAACACAAGAATAAACAGGATACAGATTTTCAGAATTTCCCACGCCCTCTAGTTCCCAAAATAAACTTTTCATAACAGTGACTTGTCGAAGCACAACATACTGATGACTACGTCCTTGGGTAGACAGAGAAGCACGAAACAAAAGAATAATATCCTCACTTTCTGCAAATACCTCACCACCGCACGAACAATGTAGGCAACCTCAAGATCAAGCTAGAATGAGACAGTTAGAGTGCAGGAAGAGCCAGTAACCTTTAGCCCGAGTTTGGAATCCTTCTTTCCGCTCTGCAATATCTTGAAAGGAGATAGTAGCTCGGGATTTTGACTGGATCTCTTCCCACCACTGAGGTCCCCAAGTAGGAGCCGGAAACTGCATCCTAGATACTCCTCCGTCTGTATCCATCAAGGAAGAGCCAGGCTCAAATTCACTATCGCCAACAGTTGCCCCCATTGAGAATAAACTGCTCGTCAGTGCTCCACTTGCATCACTATCCCCCTTCACGTCTGCCTGCGCTGCAGCAGCCAGCTTCTGAGCATCACGCCTTCTTCTTCTCGAGCTCTTCCTTGGAGGAGGAGGTTCTTCCGGTTCCGAAACCGAGTCTTCATGGTTACTGGCGTCATCCGCTCCAGAGCCACTGCCCAGCTGAGAATCACCACCAGATTGAGCTGCATCTGAATCCTCGAGAATGGTGTCCGCCGCAGGCTTCTTCTTCGTTCTCCTTTGAGTCTTTTTCTTCACCTCTCCTACCTCCTCCGAAACTGCACGTGAAATGCCACCCCTCTCCACGCTTCCATTGAGACTCGGCACCGCAGTCTCCTGCACTCTAAGCTGCAACTCCTCATCAGCTGAAACTTTCACCGCCTTCCCTCTCGTCTTTCGCGGCCGTGACGCCTTGGCGCTCTTTTCAGCTTCTGCAACCGAACTGGGCTCTTCCGCAAACCCTAAATCTCCTCCGTGAACATCTGGAGAAGTATTCAACGAGGCATCCTCCAGCTCTCTGCTTAACTCGTCTACATCCGCAGCTGCTGCTCCATTTGCGGGTGGTGCGTCCGGAGCTTTCGCAGCTGCCTTCCTCCTCCTCCTCGCCCGGGGTACAAACGGAGCGGCCAATCCCTTCTCCCCAGTAGCTTCTACGTTCTCCTTCTCTACTGTCTCATCACCACCTACGTCTGCCTCATCACTAACCTTCGAGCTTGCAGTCTTTGCAGCTGAACTCCGCCTCCGTCTTCGCGTCCCAACCTTCGTCTCTACAGACGCGTCCTCTGCCTCTGCAGCTACCTTGGGCTTCCTCCCCCTCCGCTTCGACGCAGGAGCCGCGGACTCGGACTCGGACTCAGCTCCTTCGATTCCCTCTCCCTCCTCCTTCACGGCCTTCTTCGTCCGCCTCCGGGCCTTGGGAGCTTGCTTCGCCTCGTCCACGGCCCTCGCCACCCCGTTTGCGCCACCAATGCGCCAATGCGCCAGCCCACTGGAGGAAACCCCGCCCCACAGAACTCGCACCCCATTGCGCAGATGCGGCCGCAGGCACACCACCCTACTACAATTGGTTCTCAATGCATCCACAGGAGGAAACACCACCGCGACGACAGAGGGGAGAGACGTCGACCCCGCCATAGACTGAGACAATGCAGACAACGATATCTGCCATAACCTCGCCAGCTCTCTCACTCCCCTCCTCCTCCTCTTCCCCCTCCTCCTCCTCCTCCTCCACCCTCCACCCCCATATCCTAACACCGTAACCTAATCCCGAAAAACCTCCCAAAACCTCGACAAAACCGAATCTCAACCAAAAACTGACCCAATTGCAGAATCCACTTGAAAAAACTGCAGTCTCAGAATCCTTTCAAGCTCCGAAATGGGCTTGCAAGGGCGAGAGTTATCCAGAGTTATTGATCAGTTCGGAGGAAAGCGTTTGGTGTGTAGGTAGTGAAGTTCATGTGAACAGGCTCTCGTCTGTTAGGGTTTATGGTTTCGGATCAGGTGAAGTGAGGCATTTTTCCAGTTCGGATATGTGGGGCCCACGCCACCATCTCTTGGCCTGTGGGGTTCTCACACTTGTCTCCAACCAGAGTGTTTTTCACATTTTATCAGTTGATGAGTCCATGAGTCCAGAGGGGGTTTGGAAAATTCGTTTCATAGCTCTTTTTGTGTTGCTACAGTAGGAGCATCTAGTACTGGTTGTAACGTTCACTAATTACATTGACCTTCTGCGGTATCACTAGAGCTGTCTCTCTTCAAAAAAGTAGTAGGGCAATCCAGGCACGCGCCAGGTCTTTTTATATTTCCTTGGCTCTCCAGTCGTACGCAATGTCGTCATCGTCCTCCTCGTCGTCTTCGGAATCGTCGTCGTCGTCGACGCCCATGGCAGCGGGAAAGGCCACTACGCTCTCCGCTTTCACCTTGGCCACCCTCTCTTCCTTTGCCTTCCGTAGGATCTCGACTCTCTCCCTAAGTGATCTGCGAGAGTGGAGAGTTTTCAGTCACAAGCTTACATCTAAA
Source organism: Bryoerythrophyllum caledonicum (assembly GCA_963971425.1). NCBI lineage: Eukaryota > Viridiplantae > Streptophyta > Bryopsida > Pottiales > Pottiaceae > Bryoerythrophyllum > Bryoerythrophyllum caledonicum. The sequence goes on along the minus strand of OZ020517.1, from coordinate 24,689,041 downwards.
ATGAGAAGAGTGCAACCGTTCTTGAACGAGAGGTCGTGAGGGCCACTGCCGTGTAATACTTTTGAGGTGCTTGCCAAGTAGGTGAGAACCTTACAGCAAGGAAAGAAGTCGTACCTTTGCTCGATCACCTCGTATTCTTCTCTGATATCCGCTGCTTCTTCCTGAACAGGCGACACAAGCGCATTAGATCACCCACACAAGAGCATTAGATCAGGAGAATCCTGAAATAAAATTGTAGAAGTGGTGTTGAAGCATCTACCAAAAGTAAAATGAGGAACCTCCAGAAAAAAAAGGAGAACTAGTTAGAGCAACAAACCTCGTCTTCTTCTTGCTGAACATCGGCTGCTACCAGGTCCGACTTGATGCTTTTCTGAAACTCTTTATACTCCTCCCTGCAGCAAAACAGTTTCATGAGCAACTGGCAAACAAGCTAAGACTTGATAATTAGTTGCACACAGGAACAATCGGTGCTCATATTACTAGTTAAGTTTTCTCGCAGGAAGAAAGAGAAACCGTCATTTCTGGTTGTTTCAAGTTCGGGAAAAATGCGATAGTCGCATTCAATCTATGGCCGGACTGAGGGGTAGATTCTCACTTAATGTCGACTTTCGGGGGTTCGAGGCCTCGTGCGCGGTGATCAGCGTCAACGTTATCGAAGAAACCTTCAGGAACTATCCCGGATGCGACATCATTCCCAGCAGAAGGCGTTACAGACTGCGAAGGCGTTACAGGCTTCTCAATTTTGCGCGTCTCTGTTTCTTGAATCAAGTAACTGTTGCTATTTCTTGAATCAGGTTCCGGAACAGGTGAAGCGCTAGTTAATGTTTTCTGGTCATTGCCTGCTCCAAAACACACAATCGTTAATACTGGATCAATTATACCACACTCCATTGCCTCCTCAATCAGTGCCTACATGATTCTTGAAAAGCATTAGGAAATGATCCAAATAGATCATAAAGTTCTTCATCGCCACAAAATCTATCACCAGCTGACGGATTTGGTCATATTCAAGTGCAAGAGAAACTCACCATCAGTGCGCACTCGTTTGGCACTCGGAGCACTCGAGGAGTCGAAGAAGTCAGAGGGGAGTTTAGAGCTCGGCGCACTCGGTGAGTCAAAGAAGTCTGCTGGAAGTCCACTGGAGCTGGTGGTGGGAGCAGCTGCTGGAACGGTTGGGTTAGCTTTAGGAGCAGCGGACGGTCCGGCTGAGCTGGTTTTGGGAACGGGCGGAGGTTTTCTAGCATTCACCTGATTTAAGAAATAGCAACAATTACTTTCACATCCAAGGCAGAAACGAAAAATCTCAACCCACAAGAAGAAAAAACTCACAATGCTCGCACGGGTTACAGCTGGGGCAGGCTTCGCAGACTTTGGAAATCGTCTCTTCACAGGCCCTGTCATAGCTTTCTGCACCTCACAAACTACACCTTCCTTGCAGTCTGTCACAAACCTCAAACCTCTCTCCTACAACAAACCTAGTCAGATTCTCCAGATTTCATCGCAACTGCGCTCCCCGATCAAAACCAAAAAACCTGCACACGCATCCGCATTAAAAACTCAACATCAAAGTAGTCATACAAACAAAAATGATCAACAAACCCTAAAATCAGAAGCTGCGCAAAAGCCTCAAACAACACGAGATCCCGAAATCCAAACCTCACAACACCCCAAAGGCCGTAAGACATACTCCAACTTCCTTCACGCAACCTCTCAGACTAAAACAGAGAACACGAAACCCTAAAATTGCAAAAGAACGCAAACACTTCGCCCGACACGGAAGCTAGAAAACCCAAACCTCACGGCCCCCGCCGTGTACCTCAGAACGCTCCTAAATCACACTTGAAAACCTGAAAATCAAACATAGCGAAACAGAGACGACGAAACCCTAATCGGCAAAACTCCGCGAAAGACGTAGCCCTCATCAACATTGCAATTGCCGAACCTCATGACTTCCTTCGTGGACCTCTGGAGCTAAAGAACGAGAGGAGAGAGAAAGAGAGATGATTGGATGCGGATTCAGTGATGAAAGTGGAAGTGGAAAACGGGGTTCGGAGAGTGCGAGTCCGAAGGTGAAGATGGGCACAACGTACCTGTGCGTTGTATAAATGCTGTGGCGAGATTGCGAGAGCGGGTGCGCGTCGATATCGATGGAGAATCGCGGCTGCCATGGCTCGTGACGACTGACGAGCGACGCGGATTGCGAGTCCCTCTGATGCTCTCCTCGTCGCTTCAGCCTCGCGTCACAGTGCCCGAGTGTAAACGGGTATCAACTCTGTATCGGCAGGGTATGTACCCAGTATCAATCGAGATGTGGGCTTCGGGATATGAGGTGAGCCGTGACTAAAGACAAAATAGAAAAAAGGAATTACTATGTACTTTTCCTCAAAAAAATGTAAAAGTTTTGTTTATTGCTACACCATGGATCTCAAAGTATTAACCTTAACCTCAAAACTTAAACCTCAAATTCTAATTTTGGTTGTTTATTGCTTAGTGCTCCATTCACAAGATAGCATTCCTTGATGGTCGACAACCCACATGATATTGGTATTGGCAGCCATGTTCGATTGGCCACTACATCAAAATGGACGTTAGTACCGCATTTCTAAATGGAAAACTAAAGGAACAAGTGATTATGGAAATCCCAAATAGATTTTCCAGAGCCAGAGATCCCACCAACATATGTAAAATATGAAAAGCATCATGGACTTAACCCCCAAAGGCCCAAGGCATTTTAGCACCCAAATTCACTTAAAACTGCCAGTTTCAAGGCATTCAACACAAAATGCAAATAAACATAGTTTTTACATATCTATCCACAGGATCTTATACTAGGATTGTAGAAGTGTATGCGGTAAAAAATCTGTTCAATTTGACCGCACGGATTGAAAGACATCAGCCTTTGAAGTGAGACATAAACTCTACTTGAGGTCATACTAAGCACCTTCATCAAACTTTGGCCACCTTCTATGGCAACTTTTTGCACTACACTCTGTGATTTTCTAATTTCAACTTAAAAAGGATCATGTTAGGCACATGTGCACCAAAGTTTAGAAGTAGAAGAGGGATAAAAGATGTCCTTAAAAATCCTGCAATGCAACTATGTGCTAAGAATTAACAATACACGTAAAGTTTTGCATATATCATCTCCTTCTCATATTTTTGAAATTCAAAAATCCTTATAGTAGATGCAAAGATATCACTATTTGTTATATGTCACACTAAAATGCTACAATATTTGTATATATCAATGGAAAAAAATGTAACGTTTGAACCATAAGTCAGATTTCTATGAAAATTATGTCTACAAGAAGCTAATTAAAAGTTGCACATTCTATTAAAAAATATCAGTAAATTATGCGCCCTAGAGAAGCATACTAAAGAAGCATTGTTGGTCAGTAGTAATACAGTTGGTGGGAGTTTGCTGCTCCAAATTCCCAATTGTATACTCAGAGATGGAGCTAAAGACATTTAATACTTCCACGATTACTTAGCAAATGGAGACTTGAAGTAATCAATGCTACACCGCTTTTAACCCTTGAACGACGGAGCCTATGATTGTGGTATCAATCCCAATTTCCATTCTATTATGTGCTCTAATTTTTCATCAATTATAATTTGAAACTTTTTTGTTTCATTTTTCAAAGATGAGATCACATGTTTTGTTTATGTCAAACAAATCACAATTTTTTTGTGAAATTTTGAAATTAATGTGATTTTTTAAGAACAAGTGAAGAAATTCATATAATATAAGAAATATGCTAATTTTTTTTGAAAATTTCACCAAAGGTGTACATAATAGTGCCAAGACTTCTGGTGTAAATGAAACTTCCATGTTTAGCTAAAACAAAAAATTTGTCAACCATAGTTATAGACCCAAAGTTCAAATCACAATTACTTTTACAACTTTGTGTATTTTTCAGGTTTTCAAATTGGAATAGATACTAGACTTTATAAAATTCATCAAACTAGTTGGACACAAAATTAAAAAATATATCATTTTAATGAATTGAATTCAAATTTGGAGCTATAGTTTGGAGTTTCTATAATTTACTTCATTGAGATCCATAAGGTGACAAAAGGGAGTTGTAGAAGTTTCTCATATACCCATGTCATCACAACAAACAAATTTCATAATCAAACCACTTCAATACGATAATTTTGTAGCAAATAAGACTAGCACGTGAATAGTCTCTTCATCATCACTAAACCCTAAAATCTAGACATCAGTTAGATAGGAGTGTGCCAATCACCAATCCATAGTCTTCATGGTTAAAGTCAGAAGCTCTTGGATTCAAATTGGTAGCTTGATTATCGCATTATTGGTTAGGGTCTTCAAAGTACTATCTCCTACGTGCTTCATTGGAAATGGATGTTGACATCACTATGGATGTGACCCACTGTAGTCTTAACACTTGTTCCCAATGGATGTTGACATTGTAGCTTCACTACACTAAAGATCACATTTAGTGTATGTCACACTAAGGTATTTATAAGTCCAATAACTTTTTACTCTTAATAAATATTTTTACTATGAGCACAACTATATACACTACTCAAAGATGTGGATTATTATAGACATAGTTGGTAAAAATATTCATCAAGAGTAAAAAGTTATAGCATTTATAAATCAATTAGTGTCACATATACTAAATGTGATCTTTAGTGTAGTGTTCATAGTTCATCCACTGTACATGATAACTCACATAACCCTTTGTGCATATAATTCAGGCGTTGCCTCCTTGAAATATATCTTTTGGACATAGACCTTGTGTTGCTTGATTAATGTATAATTCTGACAGTACCATTTCACAATACCTTATCATATATTTCATAAGTTGGAACCACTAGACAAAAGTTGTTTTTAGATATTATAGTTTGCATTGCATGTAGTGTGTGATGCCTAGATGATAGAAAATAGGGGAAAGGACATGGACAAAGATACATTGGCTTATTGGTTTCTTCATCACTAAGAAGGGAATTTCCAATATCATAGATGGTTTCAAAGCAACCAAGATCTTTCTTCTAATTGAAGATGCAATGGCCAATTAAATGGATTTATTTTAGGCTATCGACTAGAATCCAAAAATGAACAAGATGGCAACTTGCATGGTATGTGAATTGCAACAAAATTTTAGGAAAGAGCATACTTAACACATAGACTAAGGTTCCAAGGTATTTTTGATGCAAAAGCACAAGTTGCAAAGAGCCTCTTTGAGAGGGCTTGGACATCCTAGCTATCAATGAGTCCAATTCCAACAACAAATAGGAGTCCAACAGTACAAAGGGATTCCTACAACTTCCACAAATCATCCCAAGCACCTTCCAATGCTAAGGTCTAAATCTCTTAATCAATAACAAGAAATTAATTGTCATGATCGACACAACATACGCAACATTGTTGAAGTGCTTCAATAAAGAAAAAAAATGTAAATTAGAAATTGAAGCATAAGGCATGATGTATAAAAGATAAGCAATATAAACAAGTTGCTCAACAAATTTGTACAGAAAGGAGGGTAGAGAAGAAGCGTCTTAAAAAGTATTTGAAGCTTGTCTTAGAGAATGAATAGAGAAATTGGCTCTAATAGTTGATGGATATGATGAAAGCTAATCCCTCAATGAGTGTATCAAAGTCAATTCTATGAAGAAGCCCTGTCACAATTGTGTTTCAACCATTGCATGGCTAGTTTAGAGGAAGAAGAGAAAATAATGTTGTGACCCTAGTGTTAACCGGAGAGTTAGGCTTATTGTAAGGTCCCGATAGTAATTTTTCGATGTTACTAAGTAGCTATGGTTAAAAAGTAAAATAGTGGATGAATCCGGACTGTGGATGAAACTGTACTGAATGATAGTGGATGAAAATGTCTGGACTTTGGATGAAACTGTCCGGACATGGATGTCATCCATCCGGACATCTTTCATCCATTATGGAAGATTAGGGTTTGGAGGGGGTAGAGAGCCGCCCTCTTGGACTTGGAGGCTCTCTTCTTCGCCTTCTTCTTTTTCTCTCTCTCTTCTTTCTCTCTCTCTTGATGTGTGGCAACTTAGAGTGGGTAGTGGAGTTAGAGAGCTAGGATCTGAAGGTAGTATATGGATCTGAAGTTGTAGTGAGTAAAGAAGAGGTTTATGGAGGTTTGAGGAAGTAAAGCAAGCCTTGGATACTACTTCTTGTGTGTTTGTATTAGCATTATGAATGTGTGAGTAGATCTTGTTGTTAGAAGAGCATTTGGGATGCAAGTTGGTTGTGGGTATTGTAGATCTAGCCTAAATACACTAGATTTGGTATGGATCTAGCTTGATCTAGTACACCCTAATCAAATCTAGTGTGTTAGAGTTTAAAACAAGTCCTGATTTGTTGTGGGTATGGTCTGATTTGCTGTAATCAAGTGCAGAAACTTTAGATCTGTGCCTTAAACTTAAGAAAAATCACAGAAACAAAGCCCCAACTAACCCTGAATTCAGATCTAGATTCAGATCTAGGTCAAATCTGAGGTTTTAGACTCAGTAAAAGTCCTGTTCCGGACTTTTGTCTTATGGCCCTGAACTGTAGTTTGAATGAGCGTAGAGAAGATTGTTCATTTAACCTTGAGGCGAAATCTCCCTTTAACACCTAGCTAATTAACTTTGCCTAATTGTTTCAATCTAAATGCATTAAAGTACATCGACGAGTGAGAAATAGGTAGGAGCAACTGTGCGCTACAAAAATGAATTGCGAATAGTCATTGTCCCTCTAGTAATTTCCGCAACTTTGATTAGCAACGCGGCTGCAATATAATCACACAACTTCTGATTTGAATTTGCAAATTGACATGGTAGTTCGTAGTAGTGGAAGTATTGGACATAAAATTGGCCAAGTTTGACCCATGTCCATAGCAGATTAAGAGCATCTCCACCGGGGCACAGGGCCCCGGGAGAAATGCCGATTTGATGCAAGAAAGACAGGTACAGCTCGCACCACAGGACACATGCCGGCGTCCTGGCCCACCGGGCCGGCGGCGCCGGTTCATCTCCACAGCATATTTACAAAAAGTAAAGGGTTGCACCATAATTCCCTGCTTGAGTTGTCCAATCACTCAATGCCACGTGGCGAGCTATGATTGGCAGTGGCTACGAGCGGCCACCTTCTTTGGAGTTTCACTATTTGTTAAGTGAAGTTTACTTTTCAGGACTTGACTTCCTCTCTGTTTCTCACCACCTTTGTGATTTGTATATAACTCTTTCTGTGATATTTTTTTCCTTTATCACGGCCATGTTATATTTTTGGTCTCTTACCTACTCTTCTTTGCGGTGCACAGTTCTTATTGTCAGCAGTACATCTTTTCTTTTATATTTTGGTACATTCACTATCCTTTTTTCGTTTTTTTCTTTAAAAGATCTTTTCATAGTGGAATACTTAAATATTTGAATATGAAAGCTTGAAAAATTGGAGTTACATTTAATAAAAATTAATATTCAAACCGTGGAACTCATAAGTTTAGATTCCAAACATCTTTGGACTTAGCTCTTCAATTTCAATTAACCCTTGAATTTCCTTTACAATTTCACACTAATCACTTCTAAACTATTAATTCTAGTGCAATGAGCAAGGAAGAAAATCGAATATCATATTCCCAGTTCTATCCCTTGGATCTCATTAAACACTTAATAAATAACATACTCACAATACTTCATCAACTTTGAGCGTAGGGATCGAAAGATTGTATTTTTTCAGTTTGAATTTCTAATTCTTCCTTCATTGATGCCTCGTTCTCAAACCAGGTGGAGTACTATGGCTTCTAGTAGTGCTGTGAAAACGGCTCGTGGCTCAAACTTCTCGGACGCCGAGTGCGTGTGTCTTTGTCGTGCCTGGATCCAACAATCTGAGGATTCTATCAGAGGGACTGGACAGAAACTTCTATCTTTTTGGGAAAGCATTCACAAGGCGTACGAGAAGATCGAGCCATGCAACGTTCCTTCACGTCCAGCGCGGAGCTTGGAGACTAAATGGCAGGAGATCAATAAGGACGTCACAAAGTTCAACGGGTTCTACAGCCAAGTGCAACTCATGAACAAATCTGGAACAAACGATGAAGACGGCATTGACGACGCAAAGAATCTATATTTCAAATTCTACGGTGGAGGTGGAAAAAAACCCAAACCTTATGGGTACTTGGAGTGTTGGAGGTGCCTCAAGGACAAAGAGAAATGGAGGAGTTTGGCTGTCGGCAGGAAGAGGAAATCCCCAATGCCATCTGCAGCGGTACCACAAGAGGGGGAGAGGACTCCGGTGCAAGCTATTGCGGACCCCCTAGAGCGCCCCATCGGAAATAAGAAAGCGAAGGCGATTTCAAAGGTGGACGCAAAGACCAAGAATATTGACCAGGAATTCAAGAAAGCAACTGCTAAGATGGTCGAATCGCATGAGAGGAGGACTGCGGCCATGGAGAAGGCTGTGAATATACAGCTCTTCTCCATCGATTTGTCCAAGATGCCAGCTGAGAGCGCAAAATACTACACATTACTCCGTGAGCAAGCTATGGAAGAGTTAACAGCATCACGCACTGCAGCTTCAATTCCACGGCCCTCCCCTGTGGCAATAGAACCTCCAGTGGTTCCCATCGAGTCCGAACCTGAGGTATTGTACCTATAATTTCACCCATTACATTCATTTATATTGTAGATACTTGAAATGCTCTCAAAATGCATATGCGATATCCACTTGTACATTATTCTACAGAGTCCCGGAAGCAAAGATGATGATGACTCCCCCATTCTCACACTAGCGGCCCCTCCACGCCCGGATGTTTAGGTTGTTCGACCTAGCGAGAGATTTTAGGATGACACAAACATCTTCGGTCAGAGTTTTAAATGAATTAACTTTTCACTTCTTATGATCAGAACGCTTGAAGTATGAATGTTCACCATGATATGTATTGGGCTTGTAGTAGCTAATCTTTTATGTACGGAGAACATTATCCTTTTTGGCTTCTTGTGGCATGTGTTAGAAATTTTCATTTATTGCGGCATGTTTTTTAAAAAAAACTATCATGCACTTTTGTAAACAATTGTCATATTTTGGGATGCTACTTCTTTGCTTCTATTCACCCAATATGTCCTCAACAATTTATGGATGTATTTTTATTATCCTATATCAACTCGAGATAACTATAAGCAAATCCTGCATTCTGTGAAATAGAAACTTTGTAGAAGGGGCAAAAAAAACTTAGTACTCTTGTTCTGCAGTCATTGTTGTCATACTTTAGATGTGGCTCTTTCATTTAGTTTTTATTTTTAAAGTTTTTTTTATTGCATTCACCTTTGTTTTTATTTTGCGTTCTCTTTTGCTTTTAGTTCACTTTTACTTCTACTCTAGATTGACTTTTATATTTATTTTTATTTTACTTTTATACTGCATTCACTTCTGTAGCCCCTTTTATCTTTAGGAAAGAACTTCTGAAACTATAAATGAGAGGAAAGCCACCCCACTTGTCCTTCTTTTTGTTCCACTTTATATTTTACAAGTATTTATTCTTCTGTGTGCCATAGCCTACGTTGGTTTAAGCGTCTACACGTTTCAATGGATAAAGACATTGAATTCTCAAAGTGGGTGCAAGATTTTATTTCAACGGAGGATGAAGTAGAAGAATTTTTTGAACTACATATGATGTATCAAGAATATAAACAAAAACTTGAGGAGGAAAAAGCTGAAATCTTGGGCATAACACATGGTGGGTCAATACCTAGGAAAAAAAAAAACATCGATAGGGGTCATGCTGAAGGATATGAACGCATTTGGAAGGACTATTTTGCAGACGATGCAATTTATGAGTCATTTTTTCGGCATCGCTTTCGCATGCGGAAGCCCCTGTTTATAAGAATCCATGACGCTATAGTTGATTTTGATCCATATTTCAAGCAACAACCAGATGCTGTGGGGCGGCTGGGATTATCTTCTATTCAAAAGATAACGGTCGCGTTACGTATCTTGAGTGGTGGCATAGCGGTGGACTTTATTGACGAATACGTACGTATAGCGGAGTCAACCGCTCAGAAGAGTTTCAAGAAGTTTGTTACGGCTGTCGTGGAGGTTTTTGGAGGATATTACTTGAGAGAACCCACAGATGAAGATATACAGAAGCAGTTGCGTATTAACAAGCTCCGGGGTTTTCCCGGAATGTTTGGCTCTATCGATTGCACGCATTGGGATTGGAAGAATTGCCCTGTTGCTTGGCACGGCCAATACCAGAACAAAGATGGAAGTAGATCTGTCATAATGGAGGCAATTGCGTCCCAAAATCTTTGGTTTTGGCATATTTTTATTGGAATGTCGGGTTCAAACAACGACATTAATGTCATCGATAGGAGTCCTTTGATGGTGAATTACATAAAACGTAAAGGACCTCAAGTTCAATTCACCGTCAATAATCATGAATACGACTATTGCTATCTCTTAGCGGACGGTATATATCCAAATTGGAGTATCTTCATGAAAACCATAGTTGATCATGAAGGTGAGAAGAACAAATATTACGCAAAGAGACAAGAGGGCGCTCGGAAGGATATTGAACGCGCATTTGGAGTTTTATTGCAACGGTGGGGAATCCTAAGAAATCCTGCACGACAATGGAAGAAGTCTGACATGATAACTATATGGACAGCTTGTGTAATCCTACACAACATGGTAATTGAGGATGAGGAGCCGTATGTTGAGTTGAACCAAGATTATCTAAAGGAATCCACCATAGAATCTCCCGATAGCATTGATCGCAGAGCACACCAACCTCTTCAACGACCGTAGTCTGTCGAGAGGTATGCAAGTGAGATGGCGAGCATAGTTGATGAGGATGGACATTATCAACTGAAAAGAGACTTAATCAAACACTTATGGGCGTGGAAGGGCAATCAATGATCAATTATACTCTAATAGTATACAATATTATACAATACGTGTTTGTAGTTAAATATTATGAAATAGAAATGCAGATTGCGGGTGTGAAATGGAGTTTTATGATTTCCCTTATAATGTTTCACTTATGAATTAAATGTTCACCATTGTTTGTCTTGATGTCATTTATGTTCTCTAATTTTACAGTCTTCACTCCTAAATCTCCAACACTCCTCTCGGGGGATTTTTAAGGGTTTGGGCAAGTTCCTACGGTGTCACTTCATAATATTTTTCTTTGAATTTTGTATTGTAGATGGATTAGTCCAATTGGCTTTCTCTGAGTCCATTTTCCCTCCAATCCCACGTTGAATGAAAAAGTTATATGGTTCTAAATTTCAAATGGGAGAAAGCAGGTACATTGGGCACCTCCACAAACTTTTGCTATGACAATCTATTAGCTGTGAAGTTTTCATTATTAGAAGGTAATTTTATTTCATTAAGTGTTGTAAAAAAAAGAATCCTTATCTTCAGTGAAAAAATTCATTTTATCCAAAGTCAAACATTTTCACACATTGTCATAAATTGTCACGCAAGGTACCAAAACAACTTCTTTGTTTCCACATAAAACCTAGATTTTGACATTTTCAATTTTTTCAACTACATGATATGATATGGTGGAAAACATATGAAGTTCACAAAAAAATAAAACGTGACTATTCAATTTTTTAATCTCCACTCTTTGCAAAATTTTGAAAAATATGCTACAATGCTTCTTTACATCTAAACATGGGTGAGCAAGGAACTAATATCATGCTTGACCTGCTAGTAATGATATTAGACCTTGTGTAGTGCAATAATTTGACACCAACTGAAGCCAAAGTTGGTTGATCCCTTCATAACAAGGAAGAAAATGAACAATTTTCTCCATTTCAAACACTATAATCTTTCAATGCATGCAGTGAAAGTTTCTGAAATTTTGTGAGTATGTTTTTGAATAATTCTTAATTTAGATCTTACATTCAATTTTTTTTATTTATTTTTGTTTCCTTCTTTATTCATTGCATTAGAATTCAACAATTTTGAAGTGTTTGTGGTTTGAAACAATTATGGTACCTTAGGGTTAATTGTAGTGATGTGGCTACGCATGGCTTGAGTCATTTCAGACTGAGAAAACCAAGCCACAAACTTAGATTGCTTCTCGGATGAACAATGCAATGATCGTGTAGTTTCATTGTTTTTTCCTTGTAAGAAAGAGCTTGAATTCTGTGAAGGATGTGTCCCGAAACAATTTACCTTAATCTTTGTTTCAAAACTTCAGAAACCAAAATCTGAAGGATGAGTGCAATAAGGGCGCGGACAGGAAACCCCCCACGCTCGGAGTTACCCGAGGTGGGGCCCCATCTTCATTGCATGGGCTCATTTTTCTGGCCCTCCCATTTTGGGGGGGTCAGAGGCTTTTTTTGGCTTTTTTTTATCACTAAATTGGGGCCTACGGCCTCAATTTAGTGTAGGAGACCCCCCTTGCTAAATTTAGGGCCCCATCCAAAAACAAAATAGGGGCCAGGTTTTGGCCCCACCACCTCCTCCCCCACTTGGTAACTCCGAGCGTGGGGGGTTTCCTGTCAAAACGCGCAATAAGGACCTACTTCACGAAAACCACTCACTCTCCTCAAACTCAGCATCTGTGATTCTCTTCCCAACACTGAATGGGCACGTAGTAAATGTGAATTCTTAACCTGTCCGCATGTCCCGGTTGTTCGCGTCACTTTTTGTCCGGTTACCGTGATTGCTTCCGGTCGTGGGTGTGACATTTCACTGCTTGCCTGTGAACCGTCTCCGCCCCTGACGGGGTTCTCCCGTTCTACCGTGGGAATTTCCCTGTCAAGGGTGGAGATGCTCTAAGGGCAAACTAGTTGAAGTGGAGACAACATATTATGACTTTAATACAGCCAACATAAACCATGAAATTGTGGGCAATTTTGATATTGTTGGATTATTTTTCAAGGTAGCCTACTAGAGAGCTCACATGCATGTTTTGCTTTGTTGATTTAGGGATAACATTATGCAATTACATCCCTAGATAGATAAATTTTAGTCAACTTACAATTTTCATTTCAAACATATATGTCTTGCCATTTTATTATTGAACTTGAATGATTTCAATTTTGACTTCATTCTTATGAATTTCCCTCAATAAATCATTTCAAAATTTTGCACACTTAATCTTTGGATAGGCCCAAAGGTTATTCTAAAGCATTTGACTAAGTTACCTCCATTGCCTTCAAAAATAAAAATAAAAGCATGTGGTACGGTGACTTCTATTAAACTACTATTAGATATTAACACATATTTTAGCTTTATTTTTATTGTTTCAAAATGAAAACAGAGGTCAATTTTTTGATGTTTTTGCTTTAGTTTTACATGTAATTTTAATATCATATTTTAGTGATATACAATTTTAATTTTTGCCTTCACCAATACTTTTAGAATATTTAATTTAAACTTTAATTTTGAAAAATTGAAAATCATCTTAACCGAAATATAATTGTATTATTCTACATATATTGATTATTTTACATATAATATAAAACAACATGGAAATTTAAAAATATTCTAAAAATCCTTCTCTAAAAATAACTTTTAAAATGGAGATCAACCCTTATTTTTTTGTCGGTCTGGAGCTAAATTGCAAAAAAAATCCCCAAAAAAGAATATTCCCCCCAAAAGTGGAAAACTAATGATTTCATGTCGCCAAAACTTCATTGATGGAAGTTGCTATATTGCCATTCTGCCACTAGTGAACAACCGTGACTCCATCCTATTGCCAAAAAGAATGTATAATTCCATGTTTATGGAGATGAATTATAAAAAATGGGTATTTAAAGAGAAAATTTGGTTTTGTATGGTTTCAGAAGAAAGCAAAACACCATGGCCTTGGTGTAGTGGTTTGGATCATGGCACATCGGTGAGGTGGTTGTGAGTTCAAGTCCTATTGCCGGCATGGTGCCTACCTCCATAGTCCACCCAATTATGGTGGGGGGTCACAAGGCCTTGTTGTATTGGGACCCACAAAGCCCTTGGAGGAATGACATGTCGGTTGTCTCTAATGCAACTAGTGTAGGGAAGCACTTAGTGTAAAAAAGTATTTACCCTCGAGAGGAGAGAGTAGTTCTATAACACAAGCCTATGTTCCGTGGCCATATGCTATATTCACTTCGGGCTACTTTGGAGACCCGAGTTCTTCTTCAGGAAAAAGCCAAAAGTGCTACAACTCCCTGGCCTCTGTTGCCAATGTGGCTATCCCACTAAAATGAAAAAATAAGGGCTCATGGAGATGATGTACAGCTGTTGCCACTATGGCTATCCTACTAAAACGAAAAAGTAAGGTGGCTATCCCACTAAAATGAAAAAATAAGGGCTCATGGAGATGATGTATAGCTGTTGCCACTATGGCTATCCTACTAAAACGAAAAAGTAAGGTGGCTATCCCACTAAAATGAAAAAATAAGGGCTCATGGAGATGATGTATAGCTGTTGCCACTATGGCTATCCTACTAAAACGAAAAAGTAAGGTGGCTATCCCACTAAAATGAAAAAATAAGGGCTCATGGAGGTGATGTACAGCTGTTGCCACTATGGCTATCCCACTAAAACGAAAAAGTAAGGGCTGATGGAGATGATGTACAACTGCAATTGTATTGGTATTATTGCAACAAGGATATGTGTTGAATTTTATTGTGGAGTTTTTTTGCAAGAGAGGATGGATATATTATTAAGATGGATATAAGAATAAGACTTTAGCTATTAATAATGCAAAAGACATTATGTGTGATCAAATAACCTTTTGACAATATCAACTTATTTCATAGTTTTTATTTTGAACTTAATCTATATTTGTGCATAAATTACTTTCATTTTATTATTTTTACTTTGATTCTCTAAATGAGATTATCAAAAAAATATGTAAAGTGTTTAGATAGTTGATGGTAATGTCCTTCATGAACTAACACTAAGTTTAGTTGTAAATTCCTCTTTTGCAACTCCAAGTAGCTAATACCAACCAAGTAGGGTAATTAATCATTCACTTTGGAGCTTAGAGGTCCTTGAATCAATCTTCCTTGGTAAACCATATTCTATGATATGTCTATTTTTGTTCATGTATTGACTCAACACAATGTTGGCTAACATTCTAAATGTTTAGTCACAAGGGAAAATGTTGGGTAGCATGGTCTTTGTTCTAATGATTGCATTTTGAAGTTCTTGAATTTGTTCACCTTGCCTATCAATTATCTGCATCCATTCGTGATTATTAATTCCATCAGTAATAAATCCACTCACTACATGCTTTCTATGGAGAAAACAAAAAGCATTCAATTAGAAGACTAGGTTTAAGGTGCCATTGAGAAGTTAACAATCTTTGCGGCTTGTCCAACTTACAACTTGAAGAACTTTTTGATCAGCTTCAGCCTTTTGTTTCTCTAAGAGAGGGTCGTGGTAGGTATTTGATGCTCTATATCTCATGTCCTACAAATAAGCAACAAGGCAACAAGTTAAGCATCTTATGATTACTTTTACAACAAAAAGTTTGAACCAATGAGAAGATTCCAATCAAAACGATACAAAAATACATGCAACATAAACCCTACATGAAGCCTTGAATGACCTTGAAATAGCACAATTCTTGCAATCATTAAAATATTCTAAAACCCCATGAAGAAAATGGACAACACTTGAAAACATAAAGCATACTCTAATACAAGAAATTTACAGCCTTTTTGTCTTTAATAGGCTTACAAAGTTGATGCTTTGCATTTTTTCTTTGATGTCGGCAATAGTTTGAAGTACAGCTGCGCTCTCCTTCAACGTCACTAACAAAAGACCAATCACCATGAGAACTAAATCATCTTGTTATATGATCACACAAAGAGTCTGATATTGAACATGTTCCTTTATATCCCTTGACTAATAATAAATTCAACCATTACTATATAAAAACACCATATTTGTTATATTGGAAAAATTCCATGATTTTGAAGGTGTTTATTTAGGTCAATTCAACCTAAATTGTTTGCCACACGTATTAATTTGGGAGACTAATAATCTCCCAATATAACAAATATGGTGTTAAAACTATCTTTCAAGAAATTGAGGACACATACGTCGCAATTGATTGTTGCAGGCGTCATGCTTCTTTTCCCACATGTTAAGTTCACGTTGCATCTCAACCTCTTGATTCCATAATTTTTCCTTTAAATATGTTAAGTCTTTCTTGATCATAATGACGTTCAAGGTGTCGTCCGTCAAGGTCTTCACAAACAAAGATGATCAGGTTGTGCAATTAGACTAATAACAGGCTGATAATATCAACAACCTCATCGAGCAGACGATTCTCAAGAGTTTCTATTGGAAAGAAGTTGATGTAACAAATACCTCACCAAACTTGAGCAATTGACCTTCAACGTATTTTTGCTCCGTCATTCTAGTCTTTTCCTCTTCATTCCGTTTCTCTTTTCGCAAGTCCGCAAGCATCTTATGAAGATCCTTGTGCAGTTGTCTCAAACCAACTTTCTCCTCTCCATGTTTACGAAGGCTTTTAATTAATTCATGCTCTTCTGTCAACTCAAACACAAGGGCTCCAGAAAGATCTTCCGGCAGTTTACCGTTTTCTAAATACTCAACCTGCATAGTGACCACACTTTTCAATAAAATGTGATGAGTCTGAACACACTACAAGAAAACAGGGTGTCTAGCAACGTTTTGAAAAATTCCTAAGCAACGCCCAGGGGCTTTTTTTTACATCTAGTCCGACAGAGACAACTTTCAATCTCCTCCTTTAGAATAACGACCAGCGGAAACCAATAACAATGCAAGAGAATATCAAGGCTTACCTGGTTCATTTTAAGCGTAAGTGCAACTTCTACATTATTTACTAACACTTGTTTTGAGCTTTCGAATTTGAGAATCTCATCCTGGATGGCTTTAAGCTCACCCTCAATAGCGTTGCTCTTCTCAAAAATTTGCTCTCTTTCCTTTCTGTAAGCTGCATATTACATGAGAATCATAACCATGGGCCTTAAAAACTTGTTACTTCAATTCTACACATTTTCTAAATTAGGAAGAGTTAATTTATCCAACACTTGAACAGTAGAAATTTAGTTCTTTTTCTGTGTTATCAAACATGACAAAAATTCAACCTCACCTTCAGAAATACACCTGTGAGTTAATCAAATGTCTGCACATATTATTAAAAAAATAAAAACATTTGAATATTACCATCAACCATCTTGCTGTGGTCGATAACTCTATAATGTTGTCGACAAAGTTCGTCACGTAGCTCAACCATCTTTTCGTATAGAATCAGATCACAATTTTCAGGGCATTTTTCTACAAACTGCACATCAAAGGCAGAAGTCACAGACAAATGTTGATGACATTGGTGCTAGAAAACATGCACAAAGATTAAGGCAAATATTTCTGCAAGAAATTAAATAGAACTCACGCCCCTGTCCTCGTAGTCCTCTTCATCCTCGGCAAGTGCTTCCGACTCTTTAGACTCGTCGTCAGGATTCATCTTCGGTTCTTTGGGCCGCCGCATTTTTTTGTTGAACATTTGATGAAGTTCAGTATGAGCAGGATTAGATTCCGGTGGTATGTTGATCTGAGCCCATCGTAGCATGATCTGCCCAACATAATTCCATCAATTATCTCCTTTTTGTTGCTGAAAGATGATCATTGATATACTTACTGTAAGTCTAAACATCCATTCTGTGATGAGATTTGGAGGTCATACTCTCGAGTCACGTTTGTTATAGCCACCTGATGTTTTTGCTCTAGTAATTCATCAAGCACTCTTTGCGCACCATCCACAACAAGATCTTGATCGGCTAACTTCATCTGCCAGACGAAAGTTAAACTAGCGGTTAAATGCTCGATAAGTTTTTGCGGATGGTCTGCCAATTAGGTTCCATTGCAATCTACAAGACTAACACATGATTTTTATATACATTTATCACAGACAAAATGAGGAGAGAGCATGACATTTCAAGGTCAAAATACACTAGTGCAATTGCAATATATTTGATGTCATGTTGTTTTGAAAGCACTTACCCACATATCAGCATCTTCTTGGAACTTCTCATTTAACCGTGCGTCTAAACCATCTTCCGTAGGTTGCAGTTTCCGGAGCACAGTGAGCTCCTGAGCCGCAAAGAAAGCGCAAACGGCCCATAAAACTCTAGAACTTTGAACAGTGTTTCGTATGCAAAAACTCCAGAGATTAGAGAGAACTCAAATATTATGTGGTATACCTGGTACATAGCAAGTATCTTCAAGTCGGCGCATTTCATGTTGACCTCGAGACGATACTTCTCCAGACGCAGCTTCTCCAACTCATCATCGAAAACGTTGATGAGGCTCCTCATTTCAGACTCCAACTTTCTCCTCTCATACCGGAGTCTAATGAACTTGGCCTCCTTTTCTTTTTCCTGTGAAGACCAATTCCAAAATCAAGCACAACCTTCATGAAAAGCTCATTACTACAAAGAGCCTGATACCCAAATGGGTCGACATTTCAGAGAAACCCTGAGAGGAATATCCATTAGTTACCTCTAACGGCGATAAAATTATTTTTGGTGGCTCTGCTTTCTTCTTGGTTGGTTTGGCCTTCACAGGCGACTTATGCCCCGCTTTTCTGGCTACAAGAGTCACTTCAGCTTTGGGCTCTTCCTTTTTCAAGGGTCCGACTCCCATACCGCCTAAGCCACCACCTTCTTTAGCCTGAGATGGACTGACATGAGAAGGATATCAGAAACCTCCATCGCTCAAAACTGCCAACAATTGTAAGCCACACTAGCCAATTTGATGCTGGCTGCGTATTCTATTTAATAAATTTTATGTAAGAATGGTATGTTTCAAGAACAAAGACTTGTACCAGTAAATACATTAAGTATTTACCTTGCTCTCTGCTGCCAAGGCAGCTGCAATAGCAGCAGCTTTCTTTGCTTCGTACGCATCTCGATCCTGCCAATAAATGAAAAACGATTATCACGTAAACACTTGAAATAGAGAACGTAACACTCTCTGTACCAAGTCGTAGTAGATGTTTATAATCAGAATGAATTGGATCCAACTCCATTTAATATAATAGGATATGGTTTGTTTAAGCAACTGTCCACTAAAACTAGATATGATGATCAGAAATGAAGTTCCGTAATCAGGCATCTTAGAAATTTAGTACCTCTTGTGTGACAATATCTCGGACTTCTGGTATTTCTTCCCTTTTAAGTTCAGGCACGGGAATGACTGGATCTTTTATCCTAATCAACAACTGTACCATTTAGCTTCTTAAAATCAAACTCTGGCTATTCCCAACTATAAAACAAGATCATTACTAGAATTCAAAGCATCTGCAAACATGTGGTTAGTGATGGTTTAACTGATAGTGCGTGCACCGTGTATCAATTTACCCAAGTATGGTGTTGATCTCAGCAACCCTTGCTTGCTTCCTCAGCAGACTCAGCCGAATTTCTTTCTTTTTAGCGCGAAGAGCCAAAAATACGTCATTGAAATTCATCTTAACACCATGAACAGCTTCCTGAAAAAGAACAATTTCGTTTCGTTTCAAGGTCTCATTCGTGTATTTCTCATCTGTAACCACGTAATTTGGATCCATCTTTAACTTGAAATCGCCTTTGTTGGCATATTCCCACGCAAGTGCCGCATCATCCTCCTCCGCAACCCAAGTCTAACAAGCAACAGGGGAAAACAGTTTAATGTTCACCATTTCTACAATTCAAGATAAGTAATTCATAATCAAAACAACCATGCTCTGTTCATGAAGAGACAAGCAACAAAAAAGTCTTGGCAAATTATCATCATAAAAGCCTGGATGCATGGTCACTTTGCTAACATACTTTGGGCTGTATGGAAAGTGCAGCACAAATGATACTCAATGAAATAACATCCAGAGGACAAACTAGGTACAAACCATCGAAATTTACTCACCAAGTCAGGTTTTGTTTCAAGAAAAGCAAACCATTCTGTCACTCTTTGTTTTAACATACGCCGCCTAAATTCAAGCTTTGTGATACCCGGTTCATCAGCAGGCTCAAGTTCTTTCTTCTCCATCTGCAGAGTTTATAAATCAAAAGTGCTGATTTAGGATCTATGAAACATACATTGTTCAAAAACATCTCGGCAACGTGAATCAATAAATCAATAATACAGTATCGAATCATCAATTGATGCAACTGTACAGTCTTATTCAAATAGAGTGGTAATTACCGGCCCCTCTATCTTCATTGTTTGCTTCCTTCTCCCATCAAAAATTGAAACCTTCCGCCCCTTATATCCCTGATGTCGAGCTACATTGGCAGCAATCTATTCGACAAGTACCACCTCACAATTAACTGTCAAGACTCAAGCTTCTCCCTTCATAACTCTAAGAATCGACATAGGAATTAGCCAGCATAACATGTTCGGAACAACAGATAATTGAGGCTGCCACAATAACCACAAGGTCAATTTTTCCGATCTCAGTGCACACCTATTCTGGTGGAAAAGTTTGATGAAATGATAGGAAGGCCACCTTAAATTCTTCTGTTAACTTGAGAACTCGAAACGTTGAAGTTTGTGATCCTGAGGCGAAAGCATGTATTACAATGTGTTCCACCTGAAACTCAACATATCTATAATCACATGAAGGCACACCAAAGTTTACTAGAAGCCGACAACACTTCAAAAGTTTTGTATAAAAATTCTTTACAAAAGCATTCCAACATAATATTGAAATAAAATACAATGAGAAGTTGCAAGACCCGACAAGAGGAATGAGATGAATCTAAGTCTAAGACCTACATTTTAAAATGACCGGAATTAAGGATTCACACGGCTATGTTTTAAACGATGGAGTAAATGACCTCTTGGTGGGAAGGGAAGTAACTACAGGCTCGTGTACACTCATAGGCCCAAAGACACTTTGAAGCGATGGCTTACCTCAAGAGGATCAATGAAGAACCCTCTTAGTTTGCGAAGAGCCACATTCCTCTTTTCAGAGTCCCATTGAAGCTCCTTGCGGACCTGATCTACTGCTGCTTCTGTTTCTGCCTCGAGCATGCTAAGCATCCAGAAATCCAAGACCTGTTTTAGTCATCTAACAAACTCCCTGGCTGCATTTTCTGCATAAATATGCCACGAAACAAAAGACAACCTCGGAGAGAGCAATTTCTGAAGAAAACTCTATGGAAAACAACGACGGATGTAGCTCTATTCAACCTCCGAAGACGGGGGTCGATCACGAAATCCTCAGGCGCCAGCTGCTGGTTACGTTCTTTTGTTTTGTTTTCTTCTATTAGAGCGGCAACTTTTGTGCGAATTGCTGCTAATCGAGAGAGGAGCTTATCCTTTGCCTCTCCGGCTAACCGGTTGATTTCGTCTTGCTCTATTTTGGCCCTCCATTCTTCTATACTCAACATATATCCAGGAACATCCTCAACTTCTCCCTCAGTCTCCTTCGCTGCAATACGCCGAATCACAGGTCACAACATAATGAACACACATCAGTTTTTTGGTTCACTGGAGGAGAACTGATTAGTAGTTCCCCTAAGACTTACGAGGCTCTGTTTTTGGTGGAGCAGGCTTTTCACGGATGAAATCGATTGTGTGTATGAAAAAGCTACCATCCGCAGATACGCTTGCCTGAACGCACAAAGTGGTATATTAATTTTCATAAAGGAACTACTGTTGATGTCTCATGACATATCAAAAGCTCTAAGAATTAGCGTATTGTGCAGCCACTAACTAAAGTTTTCGGCTCTGCAAGCTATGTACCAGATACTGATCATCAAAGCTCAGAGCTGCCCCAGTGACGACACCGTAGAATGCATCATGTAAACCAGCCTGTCAAGCCATCGTCCCTGTTAAATCTCAAAAAATGTTATTTGTGGTAAGAAATAGAAGCCGTATCTCAACTCAAAATCAACAACACGAACCTCCCAGTATCTTGACTCATCATCATTTCCCATTAGCTGCCCTGGCGCAGGAGCTAGTTGAATCCGAACTACACCATTATCAGAGCCGGACACGAAGTACTTCTTTGAGTGCGATTTCCTGTAATCATGTGATGAACTGTTTTACACAATGAATCCGGAGACACACAGTCTAGGTTGTGAGAAACTTCATTTCTGAACTAACCTGATAGTTTTTATTGGTTGTTGACTCCATCGCGTGAAATCCATGGCCTCTACAGAGCCCCTGTGGCATTCAAACAGAAAACCTGCTGCAAGTCCCTACATAGCAAGCACATGTGCCTTCGTGAGACAGAACACATATAGAAAAAATAACACGAAAGGCATGCAGCAATAGGATGAAGTTTCGAAGCGGTTGAGTGAAGCCTACGCACCTCAGTGGCAACATAGAAGCTGTTCAGTCTACCGTCGGAGTAAAAGAGGGCACGGATTGGATAATTAGTGCCTGGAGCGTCTTCCAGTTCAACAGGCTCTGGAGGAGGTGTGGGGATCTTCGGTGGTGGCGGAGGTGGACCGTCAGCTAATATTTCTTCTAGAGACATCTCTGCCTCTGCAGGCACCTCTCCTTCTGCAGGCACCTCTCCTTCTGTAGGTGCCTCTCCTTCCGCACCTTTTTTCTCCTGCAAAGGTGGAAATGATGTTCTAAAATAGAGAGCTCTTAGATGCATGGAGTAAAATCAACCGTCTAGAATCCATTTTCAAATCAAATAAGGACCACGCCTCTGTGTTGGACTTAAATTCCTTTGTCATTACCACATTGCTGACGAAGGGACTCACCACTTTGGGAGGTGGTGGGGGAGGCGGGGGAGGCGTCGGTGGCTTAGGTGGAATTTTCTTCGGAATAGGAGGGCGTTTGAAGCTGAAAAGTGCGGTTGACAAGTCTTTCAGTTCAAATGACTTCGTTGTATCATTATTGATATCTGCAGCATGAATAGCTGTGCTTTAATTCGTGAAATCATGAGTTAGAGTCGAGGATTTTGAGTACAGTTGCGAATTGGAATGGACAAGACTACATTACAATGACCTACAGTACCTGGTCGGGAAATTTCCATGATCAACCCATTTGAACAACCGACGAGAATTATTTTTGAAGTAGGAGACCAGTCCATGCACGTAATTGCACCAGGTATCGTGACGAACCTGCGTAATATCAAAAGTTATCAGTTCATAATCAATGAAATGTATGATACACAACCACACGATAGGCCAGAGGGCTCGATTCTAGATATCAAGGTAGTCTCTCAGCAATGATTCCCAAAGTAAGAGCAGGATATAATGAAGTAATGGAACAGTTTTCAGTCAAGGAGCAGCTGTTTTATGAAATATGATACTTCAACTCAATTCGGTGGCTAGACGAAACCTCAAGTGACATAATGGAGAAGCAAATGATTCCACCAAATTGAAACGAATTGTAACCTCATTGTATCGAAAACTTACCCAAGCGGCCGAAACGAATTTGGACAGTGGAAAAAGAAAATACTTCCGTCTGAAGAAGCGGAGGCTAACACTTGTCCATCGCTTGAGCAAGCTAGAGTTGTCACACCCACCTACATGAAAACGTAGTCAGCTTTTGATAGTCATCCATTACATAGCATCCACTTACTTAATATCCATTACAGCAATTCTTCATGAGCTCGCAATATTTCAGAACTCAAGATGCGTAGGCGAGAAACTGTGACTAAATCTGAGCTAATGGTCTGTCTCTTCGATACGTTGCAATCCATCAACGTGATGCACAATGCACAATGCCGCGGTCAATTGGCAAAAACAAGCTGACCTTGTGAGGTTTGATTGCAACAGAAAGTCTCCACTTCTTCTTAGGAGTTCTTATCAGAACTCGTATAATGCCGTCTGCAAAACCAACAACCACAGATTGTCCGCTGGGATCTACTACCAACGGAAGCCAGAGAATCGTAGTGCAAGGTACACTGAATCTTCTCTTAAACTCTTCCGTTCTCCCCTTGAAATTATATAAACGGACCTGAATGGCACCCCTGATGGACCGATCATCAGGCAATCTCCATTGGAACATAACTCGCAAATTGAAAGCATACACAGTATGAGGTTCTTACAGTTCCATCCGATCCAGCGGATGCCATTTCATGACGAATAGGTGAACTGACAACCCCTACAATAGGACCTGCATGAAACTCGAGCAACTTAGTCATTTGAAAGGACGGGAACTCAGATCTCCATAATGCTCCGCCCTCATCCTGTAAGGGAACAATCACAACACAAACAAGCTTAAATTGAATGGCAGGTGGAGACTAAAAACAGCTCCTTCGCTAAGAAAATACATATCTTGAAGAGCTACCAATCTAATCAATCTCCTATCATACATCATTAAGATTTCACAGTAATTAAAAATACCTGAATGATCCAGTGATCCTTTTCAACAATGATGCCCTTGATTTGGCAAAGGGGGTCCACTTGCACCTCTTTGGTAGGAACAATCTCGCACACGAGTTTGTCATCCCCATCGTTTGCTGCTTCCAGCCACTTCCCAATTTCCCATATAATGAGCTCCAATGCACACAACTTGGAAAGTGTTTTTAATGATTTGGCAGTTGAAAGTAGAACACACATAGTATCCAGGTTAGCTACCTCGGAGCTAGGTGATATTTGTGGTTTAGATGAGCATCAGCATCCAAAAATCATCAGAAAGGGAGAGATCACGTACATCAAGGTTCCAAAATCTGATGTATCCATCTGCTGCGGCGGTGATCATTGTGCAGGCATCCTCGTCCAGTACCAAATATTCAACCATCCCTTGGTGGCAATATATTTCAGGCCCTCCTGGCCTTTTGAGTTGGCATTTGACGAGCGCCTCATCCCACACTAGAACGGTGCCCATCTCTGTACCTGTTACAACCTGTAAATGTCAAAACCATGAGCCATCACATACAAGACGACCTTCTTCCAGATATCAATGCACTTCCATTGCAGCATAAATTACTTATGATTCTTGACGAAGAAACAGCTGGTCGAATCAGGTAGCTAATATCAACACAACAAGCTCAAAAGTATGTATCAAAATAGAAGACGTTACCTTGCTGTTCCGTAACTCTTGGTAGGAAGCAATATCACTGATGGGGACGGTTCCAAATTTCGCTATGGCGCCCTGATTGTAGAAGCACCAGGAGAAGGATTTATTACACAAGCTCTCTCCACAAATATCCAAGACTAAAACCGAGGCTTCACTTGGTCAGGAATTACCTCTAACTTTAAGCCAGTGAAAGTGGACGCCATCTTCCAGAACCTGACATGCCCCACTCCTGATGTCGAAAGCTGGCCTTCGAAGTATCTCGAGAAATCAACCTGAACACAGTAAGGCACAGAGTGAGCATCACTTCAAGAGTGCAAAGCAGTTTCTAGGCCTTGACAGGAGTAATTCTCATATTTGCCTCATAATGCTCATCATACAATCCAGGAGCGAATACTTGGGGAGGGTTGAGATGCTTTAAGACCTACCTTGAAAACTTCTTGCGAAAATGCCTTCGTTCGTAATACCATTAGCTCGTTCTCCCAGTCCCACACCGTGAGGAGATAATCTGGGTGAGCTCCCACCTACATCCATTATTCTGAGAGGTAGTAGGGACAATGAATTGGTAAATAAGACGAAATGTATACAACACTACCATTCTATTACAACCGTCAAGAAATAGTGGTTGTCAAAAAAACAAGAAGGCAGTGCCACTTACTGTAGCCATCATCGAACCATCGTGATTGAAATTGGCTGCTGTGAAGTATCTCTCCGTTCCATCGACCAGCGTCTGCAATCAGAGCAAGCCTTCTGTTACTTGCAATCACAATACCGGTGTCGACGTTGTATCAGTATCGAACACTAAAACTCGAAGATCGGTACAAACCGAGGTTCAAAAACTACCTGACGACCACTGTAAACACTAGACACTTGCAAACACGTATACATGGAGGAATGTAAACGTATAATCCGGTGAGCGTAACGATTCAGCATTGCAACGTTATTGTAACGCTATTACAGTATCACAATCCACGGAGGGGAAGTACCTTGTAGAGATTCATCGAAGGATATTCGTATATATATATGTTCGGTGAAACACCCTTCTCACAGACACAGAAGTGAGTTCTCTTCGGATGGACCGCCACACATCCGATTCCATTCCCCTCCACACTCTGCGACAAGCAGACAGATATATCAAAAAAAACCTTGAAGAAGATTCACATCACAGTCAATAAACCCCGAGAAACACTTATTTCGAAGTCAGGACCACTGCGGATTGTTAGTTAATTGCAGAAAGAGTATCAAACTCAGCCCCTGAACATGCTCCACCACTTCCGCCAGCTATAATAAAGCGTTCAACCAAATCGAGAGAATTGGAAAATTGCATTTGAGCAGGTAATGGTTTTCAATGAAAATTCATGGAATGGAATGACAGCACGAGACGTACAGGCATAAATGTGTATGTCATAGTTTTGAGATCCAGAAAGTGGACAACATCGCCACAAGAATGGACGAGAACGCCAGCATCAATGTACGACACGTTGTTTCTCCGGCTTCCCTGTGGTACAAGAAGACATAAAAGTTTTCAGTCACGGATCCTTCAGAAATAGAATTTAATCTCGGGAAGCGCACATACATCGAGCCCGAAGGACGTGATAAGCTTCGCGGTTTCTCGCGGATATGCTCGCACTTCCAGCGACGTCGGGTCCGTCATCTTGACCGCCAAAAGCTTTCTGAATCACACCTGTTGCCAAAAAGAACTCCAAAGTCACGTCACTCCAAGAAACTCAGCCGGACGAGAATGAAGGAGAGAAAATTATCACTTACCGAAGAGATCACGAACCTAACATCCATACGATCCTGCCATGGCCAGTTGGAGAATATCGACACTGGAGTAACAGTTCTCTGGCAACAATGACGGCAACAATGTGGACACGAAATGCATGATTTTTTCACCGCGGTTGATTGCAACCCTAATCTACACCTAACCTCCTCATCTCTTCTGAAAGAGATCAAGTGACGACTCTCTTTGAACTCACACACTGAATTCGAGGTCCGTATCCTTCATCCGGCATACCGGTAATACCGGTAGATGTCAGCTGACAATTGGATGAAAGTACTAGACGACCACTTCACACGGAAATCCTTAGGATCATTGAAATAACCATAAATTTAACAAATAAAAACGAAAAAAAGAGACAATATATGGTTGGTGTGTGTCATGGAACACCTAGATCGCAGCAAAACACACCTTAGCAAGGTTCGTCACCCTTGAGACAAATATTCGTTTTTTAAGAATATTAAGATTCATCCCTTAGAAATGAATTTCCTAACATCCTCTCTAAGCAAAACACAATTTGATCTTCTGGAGATTTCGAGTCTGTGTAGATTTAACTTGATCTATTTGTAGATTTTGATTACACGATTTCCAGTCTGTGTAGATCTGTCTGTGTAGATTTAACTGGAATCGTGGTTAATTAATTTCGAGTCTGTGTCTGTCTACAATATGATCTGTCTGTGTAGATATTCAGTCTGTGTAGAGATTTAACACTTGACTCGATATGGTCATATTCTAGTTTTTACGTCAGAGTGAGCAATGGAAAAAGATGTTATCAGGTGCAGACTGAATATTGTTCTTTCATGAAATGGTAAATGATGGACATTGGAGACCTATTCATAACTTCAAGCTTGCAATGAATGAGATAATTTGAGTCTCATGATACGCTACATTTTTCATATTTAAACAGGGCTGCCGGAACCAAAGATGAGAGAAAAACTGCCAATTAGTAGTGAACAACTCCACGATTCAACTTGATCTGTGCATACTCAACATCTGGCAACGAATTCGTCTTGACCGATTGTTGTGGAGAATCAGTAAACAATGATTCGGTAGATCATATAATTCATCTTCTCATTGCACATGAGATTAGACGACGTTGGAGTTCAATGGAATCTTTCAAGGTTGTGATGTACAGACTGTTACTCATTGACTTCATCAATGGAGTCAATGAGTCTTTGAGGTATCCATCAATCGAGTCTTTCGAGTTTCAAAATACTCACATTTTGTAGTCCTAAATTCATTCAAAGCACATCACACAATCAACACATGAGTCATAAAGCAGACACAAGCTCCAAAACACACGGAATTAATACACGTGAAATAACTTGCAAATGCTATTCCGGGTAGAACACCGTCCGGACAATAGAGTTTTCCTGAAACAGAGGATGACTGGGCAAAAAGAGAGGAAGCAGTAGGATGTGCGGGTTCTGTGTCTTTTTCTAAACACAAGTTTGAGATCTATAAGCGGAAATTTTCGCAGGGTGAGAAATCTCACCTTGCGTATTTCCTCGACATAGGCTTGCATTCCTTGGATAGTACACCCCATATAGCCTCCTCCATTCACTATTGCACTCTAAATTCACCCAGACATCCCTGGTCACTCAATTTCAGCACTCCACATTCACGGCAACTAATAAAATCCAGGATACTGTGTCTAATTCTGGGTCGCCATGCCTAGTACTGTACTTTCAAATGCACACTTCAGAGATACAGTACAACGAAAATGGGAGAGTTAAGCAATAAAAAATGAACTTCTCTACCGAAATAAACCACAGAAAGGTGATAAATATGGGAGCTTCCCTCCAATGGAGCTTTCACAGGAGCTGGTGGTGAGTTACTCGGGATCTTCTCACCCAACCACTCTCCTGAAACAGCGTTTGGAAGCAGCTCCACTTTCAAGTGATTCACGCGCATAGCCATCAATGCTTCGCACGCCTTAAAAGGAACAGCGAGTTGCTTCGTTCCTCAGTCTCTTAGCTCGGGTGGAGCTAGTTCCTCCAGCTGAGGTGGAGACTCACGTGTGGGAATTATGGCAGGTGTCCGGAGCATGGTTTTGGAGGTGCTCGTGGTTTTATTATTCCTGATGGTGTTCCCCGGATCGACGGCTGAGGACGTCGACACTGCAGTGTCGCGTGGAGCCGATGGTGCAGGCGGCGACGGGGACTCTAGCTTCGCGGACTGGGTGGCCCAGATGGGCGTGTACGAGGAGCAGAGCGCGTTCGGGATCCAGGGCTCCATGCTGCAGACCGCGGCGGTGCCCCGGGGACGGACCATCATCGTCGACAAGTCCGGAAAGGGCCACTACAGGACCGTGCAGCGCGCCATCGACTCCGTGCCCAAGGGCAACAAGTTCCGCGTCACCATCACCATCCGCCGGGGCGTCTACCGCGAGAAGATCCGAATCATCAAGCAGAAGCCCTTCATCTACTTGAAGTGCGCTCCCAAAACTATCCTGGTGTGGGGCGATACTGGGGCGAAGGCCGGAGGCACGTCCCTGAGCGCGTCGACCGCTGTCGAGTCCGACGACTTCATGGCTACTGACTGCACTTTCGCGGTCAGTATTTCGCAAATCACGAAGCTCGTGTCTAGTTTGCTAGGAAAGAAGTTTGTGCCCAGTTTCCGTTCCACAGTTTGCTAGTGACGAATCCGTCGCCGTTACTCAGAGTGATGTCTTCTTTCGGTTGAATTTGTAGAACTCTGCGCCGGCGCCGCCTGGTGGAGCGATCGGGAAGCAAGCCGTGGCGCTCCGGATCCAGGGCGACAGGGGCGCGTTCTACCGGTGCAACTTCCTGGGCGCGCAGGACACGCTGTACGACAAGTACGGGCGGCACTACTTCCGCAGCTGCCACATCCGGGGCAGCATCGACTTCATCTTCGGCGACGGCCAGTCACTGTACCACTTCTGCAAGATCACGTCCATCGCGAAGCGCAACAGCGGGGCCATCACGGCACAGAAGCGCCTCTCCAAGCTGTCCAAGACCGGGTTCGTGTTCCTGCACTGCCAGATCGGCGGCACCGGCTCGATCTACCTGGGCAGGGCGTGGGGCACGCACTCCAGGGTGGTGTTCATCCACTGCAAGATGGCCAAGATGATCCTGCCCATCGGGTGGCAGGACTGGAACGACCCGCGGCGCCAGAACTCGGTGTTCTACGCCGAGTACCGGTGCACCGGTCCCGGCTCGAAGCGCACCATGCGCGCGCCGTGGTCGCTGGAGCTCACGCCGAAGCAAGCCAAGCCCTTCTCCAGCACCCGCTGGATCGATGGCCAGAGGTGGCTGTGATCTCGCCATTCTCAGACTAGACACATCCACATTCGCCGCAAATCACACCTTTAACTTGCGCATAGGTTTATTATTCTTCACATTGTCCTGGCATGTACCAACGAGAGTATGATTCTTTTGTACATGATTTAATTCATATCCAATTAAATGGCTAGAAATCATGCCTTACTGACCAGTTTTAGAGTTATCTATTCACCTGGTTTTCCTGTACACAGGTCTAGAAACGAGTTGTATGGCTACTTTTATCTGAGTTTATTACGATAAGGAAATGCATTATCTGTTCTCAGTTTGGTTGTTTGTCACAAGTTTTGAGAAGAGGTGAAGTATACTACTCACTAATATGCACAAGGAAGATTGGATTCTTAAGCGTTGAAGAGACATGCATAAACTTCATCTGCATGTAGTACTTTCCTGCAATACTTTCTGCTGTGTAGGTGATGTTGGTAACCTATCCTGTGTGATAGTGAAACGACTGAACCTTGTCTGATAGTTGAAGTTAGAAGCAGTGGGCTGTGATTATATTTGAAACTATGATTGTCAAATCCTAATTCTGCTATTCTCTTCCATATCATTATATCTTGTTTCTTTCATTTATTGTTCAAGCTATAATCTGCATCTGTCACGATCTCTTGCTTTTGCACCTGAATCGCTGGTGTAATTGATGAGGAGTAAAGTATGCACAAATTTTTTTCTTTAAGTTTCTACGGAATTCCTTTGCTTTTGGTTGGTTTTGAAGTTGGTATACCTACCCAGGTCCTGAATCTGCTTCACATACCAACTTCTCCACTTCAGTATTCTCACTTATGGTAAGCCCCCCTAAAACCGACAAGTTCAGGAATGAGCATATATGGAGAGGAGATAATTATACTATTATTTTTTAGTGATAGCCAATAGAATTACAAATCCAACCCAAGTGATTTCATATTTTTTCAATGAAAATTGAATTAGTTATGAATTTTCAAACTATGCAGCCATGTTTAGTGGGTGGCCAGCAGTAGGTACCCCCATAACTAACGACCAAAAGTAAGGGTCTTGACTAATAGCAAACCTCCATTTGGAGCTGAGTTGGTGGTAATGGGATGGAAGAGGGTATACCCCAATATTGACATAAGGTATACCCCAATTTTATAGGCATTAACTATGGGTTTTTGTTGGTTATGGGGGGCTTACCTTATGTCAAAAAAGATTGAATTCTTTACAACCACATCCAGATTCCCTCTTTCTATATTTAGATTTTCTCTTTGCGCCACAGCCAGATTCTAAAAGCAGGTTTTAACCTTTTAAGGACAAACAAACTTTGGACCATGGGAGAATCTATGAGCGCAATAGATTAAGCATAACATCATCAAGGCAACAAATACATTTCACTGTCCTACGGTCACTGATCTAGGGCAAACATCGTCAAATTGCTTGCTTTAATGCCTTTGGTGCCTGTCTAGTTCAATGACAAAGTAGAATTCCCACTAGAATGCCGGTCTAAATCCAAGGTTCTAGCTTCGGCCAAGGTGGTCCGTAGTGCACGCACCATGCCAAAAAGTCTGGCAAGACGAGAAAATGATCGCTTTCCTCAAAGGATTAAAGTCAATTGTTGGTTTGCATCTTGCAACGCTTCTAGATATTTTGTCTTGGAAAATTAAGTTTCACCTAAAAAAATCCATGCACTTATTAAAGAACAAAGAATCCCTCGAAATTGGTTATCCATAAACTCAATGTATCTATGTTCTACCTTGTGTTAGGTCATAGCATGCCAAAAATCACAAGTAATGGAGGTATTTACGATAAGAAAAATGGACATGCAACGATCAGGGGTATAGAAAGTGGCTCTTTACATCACAAAGCAATTTTATTTTTTAAATACAAAAAAAATTGTTGGATCTGAAATCCAAATAGTAAATAGAATTATTTTGACTAAATCTAAGGATAGAAAAAAATAAAATTACTGAATTTCTATGCAATTTTAAGCGAAAACAATGAAGGTAGCCAAGGACTTTCCTTCACTACAACCCGCCTTAAAAAAGTGCAATTGCCAACTCTACAGTAGCACTATTCATCTCTACAGTACCTTGCCCAACTGCCAAAAGAGTCGAGCTTTTTATATTTGAAGCACCATAACTTTTCCATGTAAGTCCAAAAAAAAAGAAAAAAAATTCTACGCAAAGATAATCCGTACTCCTATTTGCAGTAATAATTTAAAGAAGTTATCCTAAAAAATAGATTTTTAGGAACCTGCCCAAAATCAACTTGTCCCCTGCAAGGACAAATTGTCCTTTAAAGTTATTGTAACTTTAACTTGGGACAATTGTTCTACACCACAAATCTATGCATTGTTGCTATATGCACCATCGGAAACAACTAACACTTTATCAACTCCTATAGGACCAAGAACATAATCTTCAAAAACTTGCAGGTTTTGGTGTCTAGGTAAACAATTAAGAAATGATGAGTTTTTGCACTTTCAACCAAGGAATCTTATAAGAGACTCTTGATTACTAAGTTGTAATTTTTCTATAGAATTTTTAAGCCTACAAATTGGAAGATTATAATATTTGATGCAAGTTGAACTGTTATTTTTGCATTGTGATTTGCAAGAGTAGCACTTTTTATTTCTATAATGAAACGAAACTCTTGCACTATGCAAAGTTGTAAGCTCTACAAAACTATAACAATCCATATAATCTATTAACTTAGGTATTTGCCATCCAAATTTGGATGTAGAAAATGCATCTAGTCTAAACACCGTATTTGTGAAAAGTACACATGGCATAAAAAAGTACACATGGAGAAGACGTGGGTGTTAAAATGGATACATGAAGATTAAATTTCACTCCTTCACTAAGTACCACCATAAATGCATTCAATGATAATTGGAATGCATTTGATGCCAACCCGAATCGTAAATGAAGAAGATCAATTACTCTCCCTCACAAAGTCCTTAGTTATTCCTCACCCCAGGTCCCAAATACATATGTACATCCTAAATCAATGATCAAACCACCAATATTGCCAAATTGAAATGTCCAATTAGGAAAAGACCATTTTAGATATGAAAACTAACATCTAAAAATGAAACTTGTAATCTTGTAAATATATTTGGGGGAGGGTTTAGCTTAAGCCCGATCTCCCTTTTAAAATTGCACCCTCTAACTCTACAACACAAAAAAATACAACAATTCTATCAAAAATGATTGATCCAAAAACAAAACCTAGATTGGTAGGGGAGTTCCGCTTGAGCTCGACCCCTCTCAAAATTGCACTCTCTAACTCTCCAATACAAAATTCAACAATTCTATCAAAATTTATTACTCGAGAAAATAAAATCTAGATGAATAGAGCTGTTGCATTATGAATCCAGTCACCTAAACCTTCGAGCAGGTGTCGTAAAAGTGGGGAATTTTGAGGTTTTTCCATTAGATTTTCGAGCTACTCCACAACAGATTGATCAAGGTCTCCAAAACATGATGATGTTTCGAGCTTACGAGAGAGATGCCCCTCATGCTTGTGATAACCAAGTTATGTCGTGAGATATGACCGGCTAGGTAGGTATTGCTCCAACATCAACCAACATGTGCAATTGTTTGACCGGTAAACAAAAGAATGACTGTGTTCGGGAATCCAAGGGGCAGTGTATGAAGTTCACTCCCACAACAACACAAAATCTTAGTGGAATATAACGAAGGTGAACCACTAGTTCGGCAGGCCCCGCTTCACGGTCTGAACCACACGCTCCGCCAAACCGTCCGCTTCCGGGAGGTCCCGAGAAGTGGTACGATGGTCAATCAAAGCCTTGGTATACAAAGCTTCAAAAGCCCCAAGGAACTCATGTCCCTGGTCAGTCAAAGCCTCAGCTGGAGCTCCAAAATGAGCCAATACCCGGTCGAGGAATGCCATGGCCGTCAACTCTGAAGAGTTCGACGGAAGAGCCACGAGCTCAATCCACTTATTGGAATGCTCCACCATCACCAAAACATACTTGGCTCCGGGTGGAGTTACAACACGTGGACCAGCAAAGTCCAAAGACGACCGGTATTCTAGCCCCATAATGGGCAAAGGCTGCAACTGCGGTGACAAGGTGTTGAAGCTGGATTTAACCCGATCACATACTTCACACCCAGAAACATACGTGGCGACGTGCTGATATATGCCGGTCCACCAGTATTGGCTGCACAACATAGAATCAGTCGGTTACACACCAAAATGTCCTAGGTCTTCGTGTAGTTGCCGTACCAACAAAGCCGTCTAATCTGGCCTTGGAACTATGCGCCTAGTCCCATGTGGCCACACTCAAAACAGAAGGCCGTTCTCCCAATGAAACCTTGCTATTTGGTGCCCAACTCTATCACGCCCCATAGCAGGAAGAGCATGGAGAAGTGTCCCATTATGTAGCTTGTGCAAGACTGGACCGTCTTTCCACACATCTCTAACAACTTGGGCCCTATCCGGTTCCTCATCCGTTGCCAAATCAGGCAACATCGATGCGGAGCCAGACATCGACGTAAGGTAAACCGTTGCATGTCATCCCGGGACTGACTCCCTGTCACAGTCCCCATGCCACCTGGCACCAATCAAATCTTCCTCCGAAGGACTTGGATTGCGAGATAGACCATCTGCATCCAAGTTCGTGATGCCGGCCCCATGTACAACCTCAAAGTCATACTCTTGAAGCAACAAAGCCTACATGGCAAGCTTGCCAGTAAGCTTGTCAGACTCCATCATCCACTTCAAAGGCTGGTGGTCGGTCACCAAGGTAAAACGCTGTCCATACAAGTAGGGCCTAAAATGAACTGTGGCCCAAACCGCGGCCAAAGCTTCTCTCTCATAGGACGAATAGTTGGACTCCACGTTGTTGTTGCTCCTAGAAGCAAACGCCACAACGTATTCCTATCCCTCATCATGCTTTTGAGTCAACATGGCTCCCAATCCTACCACACTCCAATCTGTGTGCAAGTGGAAAGGCCGTGTAGCATTTGGACGCCGCAGTGCAGGCGCTGAACCGAGCTTCAGCTTCAAAGTAGCAAATGCCTACTACTGCTTTCGTCCCCAAGTCCATGGGTGATCCTTCCCTGTGAGAATAGTCAACGGCTAGGCAATCAAGCTAAAGTTCTTGACAAATCAGCGATAATAATTTGCCAAGCCAAGAAACGCTCGAAGCCGTGACACGTTGATTGGAGCAGGAATCTTCTACAACGCATATACCTTGGTCTGCTGCACGCCAAGACCACCTGGAACAATCATATGTTCTATATATGGCAATCGGTTGTAGAAGAACTTGCACTTGCCATGGTACAAGCGCAATCCTCACTGTCGTAACCTTTCGAACACCGCTTGAAGATGCCTCACATGTTCCTCTGGGCTACTACAAAAAATGATAACATCATCAATGTAGCATCGCGCAAACGATAAACCGGTCAACACCCGGTCCATCACCCTCTGAAACTCAGCGGATGCGTTCTTGAGGCCAAATGGGAGAAACTTCCAATGATAGAGTTGATCTCTTCCACCATGATGAACTCCCCAAAATGTAGTCTTCACCCGGTCATCCATCATCAATGGTAACTGGTGGTAACCAGACCGCAAATCTAGAGTTCTAAATATTCTAGCGTGGCCTACCGAATCAAACAACTCCTCTGGCGTGGGCATGGGATATCGGTCTGACTTGATCTTACGATTGATCGGTCTATAATCCCCACACATCCGCTTCTCCGTCCAGTTATCCACCCCGAAACCAAAGGGGTAAAGCGCCTTCTGACCCAGCAAAATGTCGTAGTTGGTGGCGCCAGTCACAACGCACTGGAGAGATGCATGAGAGAATAAGGGACCAAATCCCACGCCAAACATCAACTGCAACGGATGTCGGGTGTAGCCCATGGCCTTCTCCGTGCCGCCCACCGATGTAACAATCGTAAATGGGCAAGGCTCGAGGTCTGAAGCACCTAGACCCAAATCCTGGGCTAGCTGCTTGCTAATGGTCACAGGCTGAGCTCTGGAGTCCAACATAACACATAAGGGGGTAGCTCGGGTGGAGTTGCCGTCCGTACGACCAACCACCATGACTCCGTCATCGTTTATCAAACGCACCACCCCTAGACGCACACTGCGTCGCTCCCATGCCGATCAAGCTACAACGTCAGACAAATAAGCCACTCCAGAGATCAAGGACTGATCCCCGGAGGACTACTCCATAAGTGTGAAAGTGGCACTGGACTCAAACGCTGGAATAGCCTCTACCGCCAACTTGGCCGCATTGCCACCAAATACTCCTCGGTGGGTGGAGCCGTCACTGCCTGCGACACCTCCAATGATGCATGGGCACTTTGCCCTCCAACATACTACCCGCCAAGTGGAATACACAGGATGGTTGAAAATGTGGTGTTAGAAAGTCCACACCGGCAAATACCAGCAACTACAACACCTTATACGCCAAGGTGTGTGTGGCATCTCCACAAGTGGAAGAAATTGGTGGCATCCGGGTTGGAGTTGAAGTGGCGGTAGAAGTTGTCGCATCCGCGGTGCTGAACGGAAGAGGTAACCGAGATTGACCAATGTTGTCCGACTATCCCTTGAGGCGTGGACGGCCACTACCCCCTGGTAGAGATAGAGAAGGTGCCACCGCGTATGCGATAGTCTGAGCACGACTCACCAGTGGCAACTGCAACCACCCTCCTCCTATGAAGCGTCATACAAATAGCAATCTAAGGCTGATGATGATATATGACCCCTCACAGGAGGTTGTATATCCGTCACTTGCCTCAAAGAAGCCATTTACCTGATCTGCTTCTTGAGCTCCGCCATTTCGGCCTTGAGTTTCTTTACCACCTCCAATTCAGCAGCCAAAGACCCTGGGCACTTCTCCGGGTGAAGAGAAAAACAATTCTCATCACTGTGGCCAGTCTTGCCATAATGAGAACATGTTAGAGCCTTGTTCCCCTTGCCCCCAACCTTCTCTATAGTCTTGGCTGCCTCGATCATCGGCTTGGCCTTCACAGTGCCTGCCCTTTTTTCTTGGATTAATTGGGGTCCCCCTTGTTGTAACCGGCCTCCCCACAAGCCCAACGATGCACAACCTTTTCATGTTGTGCCTCCGCCAAACTACCGGTCGCGGTGGCAAGCTTCTTCAACTTAGGAGCATCCATCAACGCCGTGACCAAATCCGTGGCCTCGCTCAGGCCCATTGTCCTATCAAGCGCTTTTACCTCGGGAAACACTTCTGCTAAAGTAGCGTTCCCGTGATACCGGAAAAGAAGATGTGTACTAATCAACTCCACCATCCGCTTATTCAGCTTAGAGATGAAGATCTTCACCAACTGGCGCTCCATGAACACATCACTGGCCTCCGCTGACAATCGTGTCAACCGTGTATACATGGTGCGTGGGGTATCGTCCTTCTCCCAGTAGAAATCCTGGATGCGTTGTATCTGATCACGCTTGAATCCCCCGTACTCCACCTCCAAGTGTGCCGTGAATTGCACCAAAGGATTGAAGGTTGGCGGATCGCCAACCGCCATCAATGTTGCATGTGTAGCCACGGCCAAACGTGACATGGCCCCCATGCTAGACCGTTCGGCCACAACGGCAATGCCCTTGCCCCTAAAGTCCTCACGAGGAAACCATCTTCCACCTTGGCTCCTCGGTAGAAGTCGAGAGCTGGGCAACCGCACTCTCCTTGAGCATAGTTACCAACTCCACACGCTCGTGCCAGTACTCCTCAACGGGACGCAACTAAGTGTCGTACTGCATGGTCCATCGCCCGTATGACTGAAGGCCTTCTAGCTCCAAATATTGGGGCAAGAGCTCGAACGCATACCAGTCGTTAATTGACGGCATCCACTGGCGCTTCTCCTTCATCCACCTCTGGAATCGGAGCCACCAATCATGTAGGGAGATGCCCCCAGCTCGTCCCAAGAACCTGTCTCGTACGACATGACAGAGATCATCATCCATGTCGTCAAACGTGCCTTCGCCCCAAACTCAAAGCCCACGGTCGGTATCCAACGTCGAAACAGGCTCAAAAGCCTCATCAGTATCCGACCTTGGCCCAAAGTCTGTGGTGGAAGCACTCTTTGAGCGGTCTGGTGAGGGGGAGCGGTAATACCGACTCCGTGTACTCACCATAAACAACAACCACTTCGGGACCTATCTACGGGTATTATCTAAAGAGTAAGGGTACAAACGGGCAACCTGTACCTACAAAATCACCAAGCTTTGTGGTTCACCGGTCATCACATTTGGCTAGCACAGGTCCAACCACAACCCCCCCACATAGAAAGTTCTTGCCGGCCATAAACCCGACTTCACTCCTACGGTACCCTATCACGATCTAGTGCAACGAGAAATGGGGCCACCGGAAATCACCGGCAACAAGCCTGCAACACGGGGGAGGTACCGCACATGAATCTAGAAATCAAAACCGGATCCTCTCCTCAACAAAATAAAAGCAGAAAAGACAAGGGGTCAGAGCCACTGGCACACGCTTGCAGTGGATGGCCCGAGTCGCAAACCTGCAATACGAAGAGAAACACTAAAAAATATTTCTCCCCCAACGTCTAAAACTAAGGGAGTAGTGGAGATAGATTGTGGTCTTCAAAAATACCAACCCTCCAATGAAATCACATATATTGGTGGATA
Organism: Bryoerythrophyllum caledonicum; assembly: GCA_963971425.1. NCBI lineage: Eukaryota > Viridiplantae > Streptophyta > Bryopsida > Pottiales > Pottiaceae > Bryoerythrophyllum > Bryoerythrophyllum caledonicum. The sequence continues at coordinate 24,650,430 of OZ020517.1, read as the reverse complement.
ATCACGACAAACGCCAAATCAACACTAAAATTAGATCAAATGGCGGAAACCCTAACTATAAGCATAAATGTCACTCACATCCGAGTAACAATGCCCTTATAATCTACTTTCAAAGTTTAGTACTAGCTTTTTTTCTTTTAAAAAAAAAATCACATAAACATGTGACTGTTTTCGGACCTCATGAGAAAACTATCAAAATAAATTTTTTTGCAAACTAACAAATGTTTATGGGTGAAAGTCCACTAAGGTGGTATATTTATAGTGTCACAAATGGTTTTGAGAAGAGTCACGAACCTTCTTTTGCTGCATAGAGCAAATGTGGGATCGATCTTGGAATTCTATTGATGGAATGTAATAATTGCCTTGATTTAAAGTCTAGGAACCTCAAAAATGTTGAGTTCTCACTTACGGTTTGGCCAATATAGGTATATCTTTCATCAATATATACTTGTCACAAGTATATGACATTTGCCAAATATACTCATTTTGAGAGTTCTAGGAAGTCAAATACTTCAAAAGTTTTGGAACACATTCATGCCATAATATGTTCATATATTATAATTGAAAATTCTAGATCGAAAACTTATTTTCACCTTTATTGCTAAAAAACAAGATATTTCTTCAAGGCTCCTAAAATAGGACTCAATGTTGGTTTTTTCTTTGATTTCTTATCCAATCAGATACATCATGCATAGATCCATCTTGAAACATAATTTTTTTTTAAAGCAAAACCTTTTTTTTCCATTAAATTGGGCAAAATCAAGTTTTTTTGGCCAAAAAAATATACTTTTGGGTATATTTTTTTGCCCAAAAGTGAGTAACCCTAGCTGACTTCTACCCTTATATCACTACTCTTAGAATTTCCTCGCAAACTCAAATCCGCAATCAGAATTAAAAAAAAATTATGCAAAAGTTAAGTTTTCGAAGTATCCACTCTAGGGATGTTCTGAAATTTTTGCACAAAATGTACGGTTTTGGGTGCTGCGGCACGCAATTAGGAGCTTGGTGGATTAACGTACCCTGATGCTTTTGGGAGCTTGCACCTTTGGCTCTTGCTCGTGGACGTGCACCCTTGGACCTCTTTTAATCGTGCTCGCGGTGGGGCCTTGCGGTTGACTTGCCTCATCCTGATTTCTTGCGACCTTGTGACCCAGCTACCCACTCTCGACAGATTTCCTGTGACCGGCGCCTACCTCTTCTACTTGATGGCCCTCGCACTTTTTTTCCAACTAATACGTCACCATTAAGCCACGTTGCAGCTCGCGCGCCGCCCACTGTCCTGATTCCTTCAGCCCACTCACGTCCCCCACAGCCCTTGCTTTTGACGGATGAATTTTTGCCAAATGGATGGACTATGTTGCTCTGCTGGATGATAAGTTCAAGGATGAAAAATCAGGCTTCTTACCTAGTGAGCAACCGCCTTCACAGAGAAACTACTTTTCTCTCTAGATCATGAGTATGAGTCCCTCTCTCATCCTTTCAACTTCAAATTTCATTAAGACTAGAACTAACACAAAATATAATTTGTAACCCATTCTTCCTCTATTCTTTCCATTTTCTATAAACTCTTCAAATACAAAAATGGTGGGAATTGAAGTAGAAATAGGAGGTCTTTGTCAAGTGAAAGAGATGTGAATCACACGTAATCAAGCGTCTCACACTCCACGAGGGGAGAATCAACGAGTGCAAACGGAACTAGACAATGTGGAGCATTTACTAATGACTAACCATCACTTTCAAGCAAGCACTCACTAATCACTCTCTAAACACATTCACAAAGCTTGACTTGACAAAGACATCAAGTCAAGGACGTGTGCGGCGCTATACACACACGCATACAATCCTAAGTGGATGAAAATCATCCACGGATGAAAGCGATGTGCCGCCGTTTGTCCCTTAGCACATGTAGATTAGTAACAAACTAATCTACGCTAAAACTACGATATGGACAGGCCCTCGACGCCACGTCCCGTGACACTCTGGACATGGTAGGGAGAATAATAAAAGCAACTAAGGTGATGGCATGAGTCTCTTAGGTTTAGCATCTCTCTTGACCTAAAGTTTGATTTTGTCCACAAGGAAAATGGCTTGTCCTCTCTTCTCCTACCCTTTCTATTGCCTCTTTGTGACAAGATCAAGGGATGGAGCGATTAGCAACACTCGTAGACAAAGTGGAGAGGAAGGGAAGGGGACGGGGAGTTTTAAGCGTCTGCCATCCATGCGCAACACATTCCGGCTCTGCTCACGCCAGTCGGTGTGCAAGACGCACGGAAAGCTGGCGAGGATGTGTAGCGTCGGGCTCAGTTCGGGGTGTGCGGGTATACGTGCGCCACATTGATCCAAGCAATGTGAGCGATGACAATGGAGGGAGGAGGAGGGCTAGAACAACTGAGCTCTATCGCTTCCTTGCTAGGGTTTTATCACGTGATATCCTGCTTGGATGGAGTTCTAGAACATGATATTTTTGTGACCTTGGCTTTTGGGAGCAAGACTTAGATAGCTTTGAGGAGAAGAGGCAAACTGTTAGAATCAAGTATGCTAAAATGCATGATTTGGCACCTTGTCAGTGGTTGGTGGGGTGGGACCTCGTTGCAACATTACACTATGGTCAGTGCACTATCAAGATGATATACTACCTACTTCTCCGCAAGTTACTCTTAGGCAGCAAGGAGAGAACGTATTGTCTATGCTACAAGGAGAGGGTGCTATGCATGCTATGGGTCGATTGATGGTGAAGGTTGTGGTTGAAAGACCTAGAGGCACATTAGCAGTTGCCCCTTTTTCTCAGGATTTTTTTGAAAGCTCTCTTTCTAGTGGGCATTTTAGATGGTCTTGTCTATCGCCACTTGTGTCTACTATAGGAACCGCAGATGGTTACGTCGGCTCACGAGAACAAACAACAAGAAACAAAAGTTCATGGGGGTGTTGCGGCAATGTTCGTTTTAAGGTAAACATTGCATTAGGGTTTGGTGTTTCTTTCTCTCGCATCTCGTCTCTTTTTGAAACTTGGTTGTGGCACATGTCTCAAATTCAGTCACATAGCTTTTCTTCGTTTGCTGCAACAATTACAACACGCAATTAAGCAATTATGCACTTGGCCAAGTGCACTGGTTGCTGGTAGAAAGCCGCAAGTTATTTGCTCATAACTTTTTTTTAAATCAAAATTTGGCAAAAGTTTAGTATGTTTTTTATCAAAAAAATTTAGTGTTTATCGTATCAAACCTTGGCATCTTCATGTTCATATCAGTAATATATTTTTTACATTTGCTACCTTTTTTTAGAAAATATATGATATCTAATCTAGTTTACAAATCCTGCTACAAAATTATAATCATGTGCCCAAAGAAATTATAAATTTGTTATGAGTTATTATAGGATTTTAGAGTAGTGCACTACAAATACAATGTGTAAGAGATACAAAAATATATATGCAATTTCCTAAGATAGTATAAAGTACTTCACTGTATTTTATAATGCAAAAACATACATAATCAAGCAATTCTACACTATTGCTGAGGAAATCTAAAATCAAACATATCATATGGACCACCCAGTATATAAATATATACCACCCACCGAACGATAGACACATCTTAAACTGCATTATACTAACGTACTTGTCACCGAAACTGCGTGCATGCTCTACTATAGTATATAGCTCCAGGGCTCAGAGCTCATCTCCTAGCGGAACGACTCCCTCCACGTGTCCAATGGCGCTACCTACCATAGCGGACAGTTCATGATCCTACACTGGATGATCTCCCACATCTTCGATGCCAATGGACGCACACTCAACATATCGGTAATTGCCAGGAACACCCTCCCGCGTATGCCTTACCCTATCATCATTGTAGAAAAAGCCATCCTCTGGATTGAAGGACATCTCTCGCTCTAACAAGAAGGCCCCTTGAAATGCAATGATGTCCTCGGATACGCTAGATCTTGGAATGGAAGGCAAACCTGGTCCATATCACTCTGAGTACCTCCGAACGTCTCTTGAGTCTCCGATAGAGCCTCTGATTGAGAAGGCATCGAAGGCTGTGGAATCCTCCACTGCACCAAAAAAAATTCTAATGAATCCAATTTCTCTTCCTCCATCTCCAACCTAGGACCATCAAATGTACGCCCCCCTCCTGCCCCTGCCGCCAAATCAACATCCACTACACCGGTATCATGCATCCTCTCTGTAGGTGTTGCAGACGTCTCCCCTGAAGAATCTCCCACCGCCCGCTGCGTTGATGGAATCCTCTCTCTTGGAGGAGACTGGTTCACTCTATCTTCATCGGCGTCTGAACCACTGCGAGATGAGAAATCTTCAATGGTACCTGAACGTGGCAATCTCTCATGTAAACCACCTCCATCTTCATTGTCATCTTCGTTCCTCACTCCACCAACCGCCTCTTCGGTCTCAGGTACGATGTTGCAACCAGTACTTGTTCCACCAGTCCTGACCAACAGCTGTCCTTGGAAATTGTCGGACAACTCATTGTATAGGAATGAAACTCTGTCTATACAATCGTCAATGATGAAAACCTCAGATCCCTGGAAATCTCCTTCAAGGATCGTGGGAATGGCCGTAGATATATTATACGCTACTAAACCCCAACCACGGGGCAAGTATGAGCCCACTAGTCTTGCCAGCTCTGATGGAGATCTCTCAAGTGAATCAACTTCAGAGGGTTGGCGTGCCTCACTCCAGTGATCTAAGAAAGAAGAGGAAGTGGAATATCTCCAGAAACATAGTTCGGGCCAGGAGATGTACCCACAGGGTGCTGCATACAAATCACAACATCGCCAATCGGTTATACTACTTGCTCCAGATGCCCATTCTCTGTAAAATCGAGAGCATAGGGATTAACCGAGTTCGGATCAAATGCCCAACATCCACGTCGCATAGTACATCCCTCTGAAAGCTTCACCTTTGTGAAAAATTCTTCGTTGGCATACACGGCCGCTGGTGACAAGAAGATGACGTTCCATTGTTCAATATTTGCCATCCATAATGTCAGCTGTGCAAAAACTGCGGATAACTGGGTGTCTCCCCAATGACCATCTCCATGCCTCCCACCGCCACGTCGACAATCAATCACCCACAAACATGGTTTCCCCAACTCTATGTAGTCGGTGCGGAATAACCCTCTTCTACACCAAATCGGAAGAAGATTCTCTATGTCGCTCCGGCTTGGCCTCTTGACTTCCATCTGCCATTCCCAATTAGTAGTAGCCTGTCCTTCCACATCCACGGACAGTCCAATGTATCCACGTCCCCCTGCTGCAATGTCACCATAATGAAACCTGATGGAAGGAGGGATGAGGTAGCCTATGTCTTCCAGCTTAGACACCTTCCCCCGCACAGGAGCAGTCCAAGTTTTTTTCGTGGTAGCATTCAAAAGCTTTCCAAAGGTATCAAGTTGTGCGTTACTCCTCGGAAAATACTTCCCTACATGGATACGAAAGAACTCCTCCATGGAATCAGGTGTACTTTCCTTGTTCTCTACCATCAACCAACGGATGGAATTCATCACAACTTCTCGTCTCTGATATCGATCACAAACACCGGCAATCGTACGAGGATGTGGATTCTTGTCTTTTACACCGTCAAAGTAGTATGCTTGACGAGGTCTTACTCCATCCTCCGTCACCGGCTTTGCTGCAGCAGACTTTGCCAACAAAGATAATATGGAATCGGAACCCTACCCAACGGCCTCAACCAATTATGGGTCATCTCCTTTCTTGTTGGTCGTACGTCCACATTTGGATCCAGCTCTTTCTTCCTCACCATGTCCTTCCACTTGTCCTCTTCCTCCTTGCTGTAAAAGAGAATGCCGTCTTCGTAGTCCTTGCATACTTGAATGATAGCTTCGAAGTAGTCATTGCTCGGATTCCATGCATGATTAGTCAGATCCTCCATGTTTTTGGCCAACCTCTTCACCGTGACAACTCCATTCGCCTTGGGCAACTTATGCACTGCACTTGCCGCACTCACCAAAGCAACAGCCCTGCGCGCATCGTCCGCACGTAGTGTGCTGTCAGGCCTCCCGTATAGATCCCAAATCTGACGGAGCTTCCTCAAATCCTCCTCCATGGTAGAATATGGCTGTCTCTGGAACTCCGCCACGTTGATCCACGCAGACTTCTCAATGTAAAAGCGACGATCATCATACACCACAAAAGACGCCTCCCGCCGCTCGAACGTGTCCAGGTACTCATTTAAAGGCATAGTACCATCTCTCCACTGCTGTTGTGCAAACTTACAAGCTGCTACTATGTATTGCCCATCCAACGGTTCCCAAATGATATGATCTTGAAGCCAAGAATATTGGGATCCCATAGCACCCTGTGCAAAAGCACTCCCGTATGCAATGAACATGCGCTCAAACTCTCGTGCGGTTCCTACCAACGGATATGGCAGCTCCTCCTTCTCAACGACACCATCATCGGTGGTAGTATGCACGATGTATCTGATCGGTCGAAGTACCAATCTACTCACCCGAGTCGTGGATTCGGGGTCTCTCAAGCGATTAAATACTTCTCTGACCCTCTTCTGTGATAAAATCCGGTGGTTCGTTTCTGGATTCTCAACAGAGACAATGCGGTCTATGTGTGCCTTAAACACAAAATTCCCCCACAATGTTCTTTTTGCAATCTCCTCCGATGTAGGCACTGGTGCTTTTAAATACATTGAAGTTGGAACATCCTGCGGTATCTCCGTATTGTCTTCAAAATCCTCTGGTACACTGTCTGGAAGGTTGTGAAAATCTTCCTCCTGCGCCATGGCTGACAAATCAGCTAAATCTCCCGGTGTTGATGTAGGGGCCCTACGATGACCATCAGACGTCCTGAGCCCCGACCTAGGAACCCTGCCACCCGATCTTGCACTTCTCCCATTCAACCTCCTCCTGCTTGGATCCAAACTCGATGGGCCTTCCCTTGAACCAGAAGCTACATCACTCTCAACACGCCGTGGACTCTTCGTAGGATGTCTACTCGTTAATGGAGGATACGGTAATGTCTGTACCTCAGAAGTTGTGGTGGGATGTTGGCCTCCACTTCCCCTCCCCCCCTCCAGTGGTCGCCAATCCAGTTGCAACGGCTCAGCAAGAATTCGATAAACTTCTGTTTCTTCTGGTTCCGTTGGTGGGGCTTGAGTTGTCGTACGTGATGGGTCTCTCTCCCGAAATGCCTCATATCTAATATGTTCCTCCATAATCCTCTTAGCCTTCAGCACCATCTCCGGTGATAACGCTAAACAGGCTAAGACGTTGTTATGTCTAGTAGTACGTACCGCAAGAGAGATGTTCAACCAAAATGTCTGCAATGATTTGAGGAATTTCACCTGACCCGAATTTTGAAGAAGATTCAAAGGGATAGGTGCAAGAAGCAACTTCTTCGAAAGAGAAGTCTTCACCTCCGATTGACCAGGACCTACTACGCAAATAACATGTACCATATCATCACGTCGAAGAGTGATTGCCTGAATTTTGCCAAAACTCTTCCCCAATGCCGATGTACGCTTCCCCAACTCAAAGGGATAATCCGTCACCCACAAGAAGGCATTCGACTCATCCACTTCCGCGATCCACCAGCCGTGGCTCTCCCAAATTCTGTCAATATTTGGTGGTGCGATAACGCAACACTCAAAAAACCTGTATATCATTACAAACCCATAGTCACTATTAGTATGGAATAAGAATTTTTGAACCTCCACTCATTGCACAACTTTTTCGAACATGCTACACCCCTTGTCTACCTCTAAAAACTTTTGCACCACAGAAGATCTAAATCCAATATCATCGTGTTAAGCATGTTGTTAGTTCTTTGGTCAAATATCATATTAATCCAAGTCAATTATTTTCACACATTGTCACAAATTTTCTACTAAGGTACCAGAAAATCTTCTACCTGTCCACATAAAACTTTGAGATCTTCGTATGATTCACTTTTGATTTTTCCTACGGCATTATGTCATGTAAACCTTCTTATGGACCATTTGGTTTCTCATTTCAAACAACATCAAGTTCCCCAAAAGGAAAAAACATGAATTGAGAATTTTTGAACCTCCATTCCTTGCACAATTTTTTAAATATGCTACACTCCTTTTCTACCTCTAAAAACTTTTGCACTACACAAGATCAAAATCCAATAGCATCGTGTGAAGCATGTTGTTAGTTCTTTGATGAAATAGCACGCCAATCCAAATCAATTATTTTCACACATTGTCACACATTTTCGGCCAACGTACCAAAAAAACCACTACCTTCCCACATGAAACTATGAGATCTTTGTATGATTCACTTTTTATTTTTCCTACAGCATTATGTGATGTAAAACTTCTTATTGACCATTTGGATTCTCATTTAAAACAATATCGAGTTCCCCAAAAAATGTAACGTGAATTGAGAATTTTTGAACCTCCACTCATTGCACAATTTTTTTGAATATGCTACGCTCCTTGTCTACCTCTAAAAATTGGTATATAGAAAACTAACATCATGCTTAACATTATGGTAATTTATTGAGACCCTTTAAAATGCAAAAATTGGACACCAATTGAAGTCAAAGTCTGCTGATCCATAAAACGTAGGGATGAAAATGAGCCTTTTCTCAACTTCAAACATTATAATCTTTCAATCCGTGCGGTTAAACTTTATGAAATTTTGTGAATACATTACTTTATAAGCCTTTATTGAGATCCTACGGTTAAAACTACAAAAAAAACCTCATTTTTCATGCAAGCTAATTGCACTAAAACAAGCATTTTTTACGAGTTTTGGTTGAGATATTCTTTACACCATTTATGGACTATGGTACTTTGGGTATCAATAGCGAGGGTATCACAATCAGGGTATGATTTCATGGGTACCAACATCCAGTTATCAACATAGGTATTTGTTCAGGGTATCAATTAGGGTTTGAAAATTAGGGTTTTCGTTAAGAGGGTATCAACTACGGATATCAATCCTTGGGTAGTCCAAGGAG